>JANKKI010000076.1:1200000-1800000 GCA_025175665.1 Cinchona pubescens
AAGGTGGATTCGGAGATGTTTATAGAGGAAATCTTTTTGATAACCGTCGTGTTGCAGTAAAGATTCTGAACTCATTCAAAGGAAGTGGGGAGGACTTCATCAATGAAATTGCAAGCATTAGTAGAACTTCTCATGTTAATGTTGTCACACTTCTAGGATTCTGTCTTGATGGTGAAAGAAGAGCTCTTGTATATGAATTCATGCCTAATGGTTCTCTAGAGAAATACATTTATGGAGAAAAAAAGTCTGGAAACCATTTGGGATTGCTAAAACTTTATGACATTGCAGTTGGCATAGCTCGAGGACTTGAGTACTTGCATAAAGGATGCAATACAAGAATTTTACATTTTGATATAAAACCTCACAATATTCTTCTAGACGAAGATTTTTGTCCAAAAATATCTGATTTCGGATTGGCAAAATTATGTACCCAGAAAGAAAGTATCATATCAATCACGGGAGCTAGAGGAACCATTGGATACATTGCACCCGAATTGGTATGTAGAAACTTTGTGGAGGAGTTTCGCACAAGTCCGATATCTATAGCTATGGCATGATGCTATTAGAAATGGTTGGAGGAAGAAAGAATATCAGTATTGACGTAAGCCAGACAAGTGAGATATATTTTCCACATTGGGCATACCACCGGATGGCGCTTGATGAAGACTTGAAACTCCAAAGTCTTTTTACCCAAGAAGAAAATGAAATTGCAAGAAAGATGATATTGGTGGGATTATGGTGCATTCAAATTGATCCATCACAAAGACCAGCTGTGAGTAGGGTAATCGAAATGTTGGAAGGAAACTTGCAAGTTTTAGAAATCCCTCCAAAACCCTTGTTCGGCTCTCCTCCAAGATCACCAACCCATTCTTCTACCATAGTTGTTGAATTATCATAATTAATATGGCATATTTTTTGAACTATATATCAAGTTATTTTACTATTTTTCTCAAACTGGATATACGTCCTAATGGACAAGAATTATGAATTGCAGCATTTGAGAAGAATTATCTTACGACATTTCAATCCTGAATAGAGACCTTCTATGGAAATTTACTACTCCTTAATTATTAAATGTTACACGTTAATAGTCATAATAAATATCACATCACAAATAATCACTCATGAGTCATAATTTTACTCAATCGACCACGAAAGAGCATCACAAATTAATCACTAGTAATATGATATTCCATCTATTTCAAAATAACTGTTTATTTAAATAAATTGTCTCGTGTCAAATTATCAATTGTTTTGTAAAATCGATAAAGTATTAAATAATATTTTTTCAACTTTTACTCTTAATGCCATATTAATAGAGGGAGGATTATGTAATTAGATATCACGCCCTTCCTTTTAAAATAACTGTAACTTTTGGTGGTACACGTGGATTAAGAAAACTATTAAATTGCATAAATTTTACAAGTAAATTACCCTTTTACATTAATATCTAACTATATAATCCCCTTCATTAATATGGCACAAAAGGTAAAAGTTAGAAAAAAACATCATTTAGTACTTTTTTGGACTTTTTATAAAGACGTAATTTGGTATAAGATAATTTGTCTAAAACGACAAGTAATTTGAAACAGAGAGAGTAATATAAAAGTGTAATTTAGTTACTTTGAACTATTTTTTTGTAAAATTAATATAATTTAATAATTTTCTTAATTTGTGTGCACCGACCAAATATGACAATTATTTTGAATTGAAGGGGTAAAATTTAGTGTGAAATTTTATACTCGAATTGATAAGATATTACTGACTATTTGTCCTGTCTTGTTGTTAGTGAAGGAAAACACTTTACAAAGTCATATTTCAAAATTATTTTTTAAAATCAGTCCACATGCCAAGAACTTATCAAATTACAACTCCCAATTTGAGATTTGCAGCAGGATTTCTTTCATTTTTTTTTTCTGAATCTAGTGATATATCAATCACTTTTATTTGTCAATTTTATAGTTATCATTTTGTATAAATGCACTAATTAGTTAAATAGTAGTAATAAATTCGGTTGAATGTGGCACATAGTCTCTGCTTTAAGGAAATATGGATGCATGGAAAATCAGCACTTTGAATGAATTTCATAGAAGCCGCGTTGTTTGTTGGCATCGATTCCTTTCCTATACGAAGTCGGCTCGACTTTTTACTGTCTCTGTTGACCAAATTAAGCTTGAGCAGTCTATCTCAGGGATTTTCTGGGCAAAATCCCACCGGTAAAATGATGTACCAGTCTAGTTTGCTGACTCAGTATCCGCCGTGTAAATTCTATTATGAGGATTCAATCTGAATCTATTTAATTATCATGATAAATTAATTGAATATAAGTCTTTGTTATTGTGATCCGATTAAAAAGAATCTGATTAAAACATATGTCGTTTCTCCTTTCTTTTAAATTTTACTAATAGTAAAAAAAAAATTGTACTCCTAAAATCTAAATCTACGGATTTTAAAGGTTCGGCACAACATTTTGAGTGACTTCAAATTTAAAAACTATGTTTACTAAGGTTGGTGATCCAAACAACATTCCGAAAGTATTGAGAGCTAAATTATTACATCCGAACTTAACTTTAGCCAGAAAAAAAAAATCTTTTTCCTTTTGTTTTGAGGAAAAAACAATTGACAAAACATACTTTGATGCTTGTAAAGCTAATTTCCTAAACTTGTAAAATATCACTATCTAAATTGTACGACATCCTCAGTACCCAGCTAAGCCTCCACTGTACCTAATTTGGATTAAAAAAATATTTAGATAGATTTAATTTTTTATTTTATTTATAAATTTTATGATCAACATTTAATTTTATAAAATATTATTTACATCAATTAATTTCATATTTTTTATAAAATTTAATTTACACCATAAGATATCAAAAATTAGATTTATCCAACTATTTGTCAATTTGGATAATTATTAGCAAATTCTTATATTAGCTAAAGATCTGTTTTTTTCTGATTAAAGTTACTCTACAGATGGTCCTGTCTCTTCTCATGAAACACTCTTACATTTGTCTGTCTCTTAATACAGATATTAATTGAACTCTTCTCGTAGCCAATTAGTATTATATTTGTCAAACTTCAAAGCCCTTCAGTCAAAAGACTCGATTAGCCGTCATGATGACCCACAAATTTTACCAAATTAACAAGTACCCATAAACCAATTAAAAGACCAATTGGTTCTCCATTTTTCTTCCTGGCAAACATTTCAACATGCCTCATCAACCTCTCCTCTTCCTCCCCTTTCTTCCACTCTTCATCTCCTTCTTCTTCACCAAATCCAGTGGAAACGCCAACATCAACACCTCTCCTTCAGCATATTGTAACACGTCCAAATGTGGTGATCTCGAAGTCAAATATCCCTTCTATCTTCAATCCGACACCACATCAATTCAATATTGTGGCTATCAAGGCTTCGGCCTAGATTGTTCATCTTCATCCAATAACAGCGATCATCACCTAATTCTTCACCTTCCTAATGATGATTTCTACATAAAAAATATAAGTTACACAAATTACACAATAACCCTTGTGGATATCGATGTCACAGCAAATTCAACATGCCCAAGAGCCCGTCAAAATCTCACTCTTGAAGACTTACCATTGGAATAATTATTCCAAGCAAGATTTGAACCTCACTTTTTACTTCAATTGTACATCTGATTCTCTTCCTCCTCCTGCTTATGCTGTGGATTGTTTGAAGTCTCTTTTACAATGTCTTATGTTTCGTTGGAAACTGATAATTATAATGATTTTGATTGGTTTAAGGTTTGTGAGGAAAAAGTGGTGGCAACTGTGATTGAGAGGGAGATTAATAATAATGGGATCAATGGTCTTTGGGCCAGTATGTTTGGGAGTCTTTGAACGATGGATTTGTGCTTGATTGGCATAGAGGAATTGAATGTGCTAAGTGTGAGTTTTCTGAAGGGCATTGCGGGTACAACAGTAAAAGCATGGAGTTCTTGTGCTTTTGTAAGGATGGCACAATAACATATGATCAATGCAAAGGTACGCTATTTTTATTTTTATTTTCAATTTCAATTATACTAATTATGATTTATGAACTTTAGTAGAAGTTTATTTGATTTGATAAGGATTTTACAAGCCTGCATCTGTAGCATTTAATACTTGTAACTAGTATCAAAATCTTCCCATTCCTGTTCATTTTTTTTTTTTTTCCCACGAATTTACAACATATGGGATTTGATTAAGGTAAAATAAATTAATTAATATGGAAATTCCAACCAACAATAATACAGGAAAAAAAATATTGTTGATTACATTTAGTATGAACTGATGTTTGAATTAATGTCAATTGTGCGTTGCAGTCATAATCTCATTGTCTTGGTGATTAAAAAAGTACAGAGGCACTGAAATATCCATAGTGGAAAGTTGTTGGAGAAAGTGTTAGAAATATTGTGGTTTTACTAGCCCAGTATCACTAAGCCCATTGGCCCAATGAATGGTATGTCCAATGTCAATACATGGAGAGTCTTTGCGTGGTTGGTGATAGAATAATTGAATATTCCAATATAGTGTATTCCACATTTCCACCTAATTTGCACTTATGTATAGGGTGAAATTTTATTTTGATCAAAAGCAATTACTAAACATAATTATTTAGAAAAATAGTAAGTCATTATATTCAGAAAAATATATCTTCTAATATAAATAAGCAGGTTTTTCATTGATTGAGAAATAATTATTAAATATACCTAGTTGTGCTCTTAACCAAAATATAAAAACTTCCATGTACAAGTAAAAAATATGAAATCACCAAAGGTGATGGGTTTAAGTGATTAGCGACTTATGACCTACAAAAGCAAATATGTGTTTAAATAAGACATTATATTGAGAGGATTTTCCTCTATATGACTTAGTCTACGGATTAGACTTCTCTATAGGAAAATTCTTGGATAGATCAAGGTGTATGCATCTTGTGGTCAGAAATTAGTCACATAGTCCAAGTAAGAAAATTGATTTAAAATTTTAAAAGAAAAATAAACTTTGTAAATAAATGAGAACCACAAAATGCATGACAGCACCATACACATTAGTCTACCCAAAAATTTTCCCTTTCTCTACCTAACCTTTTACTACCCAAAAAGAAATATGAAGTGAAAGAACAGCTTTGCTTGACTAACAAATTTTTTAGTTTTCATTTTTGTCTTTGACAAGATTTGCTTAATTTTTTCTATATAGTAATGACCTATACCTAGTTGGCAAGGTTTTAGAAATGCCAAATTGTATACTTTCTTTTCTTCTGTCAAGCATTCACTCCATCATTAAAGAAGACCCTAATACAGCTAACTCGTTTGCGATTATTCATCAGTTGTCTAATTTAGACAAATGCATAACGAATTAAGCATCAATAATTAATCAATTCATCACTTGTCTTTTGCATGTCTAATAAAGAGTCATACCACATATGTGTTTTCTAATTGATTTGATTAGTGAGTTTAGGTTCCTTTCAATTTCATTTATTGAAGCAACTAATGTTAAATTCGTAATTTCCAGTGAATTTCACATTTCTTTTCTAATTAATTTTAATTAATTACTACTTTAATAAATTAAGGTTACTTTCAAGTCCTTTTTCATTTTTCCTCTCTTTTATTACTACTTTAATAATGTAAGAATATTTTTTGTGTAATTTTATAAACATCTTCATACTCCCTCTCAAATAACTTCCTTCAATCCTCAAAATTACACACATTTTTAATTTGATTTATATTTAGTTTTAATCTTTTTTATAAAATTTTGATACAATTTTATATACAATCAAATATGCCGATAAGACTAATTTTTAAATAAATACAGTCGAATTATGGGGTAAAACAAATCTATATTAATAGTTGGTAGGGTAGTGGGAAATGCACTACTAGTGACAAATTCTTTGACCAGTTGAACTACGTATGTATGCCTCCCAAGTTGAATTTTCATAGCCATCAATCACCCACATTTCTAATTTCTAGTAGCTCTGCTTATTTATTAATTTATTTATTTTTTGGACTCAACTAGCTAATAATCGCTTCAAATATTCTATCACACTCTGTATAACCTTTTGGATTTGTATAATGATTTACAGGTATATATTATATCAAAGTATACATAATTATAAAGAGTGAGATAGTATGTACATATGTGTACTCAATACGAATATTAATTACATACAAGTAAAGGGAAAAATCTTAGGAGAATTCTACATTTCTTTTTAGGGGACTATTTCTTTGATTTTAAAAACTTATGCAGTATAAACTTTAAAACCACATAGTGTTGTATTGTACAATTATTTAAAGCACAAGAAATAGTTTCTTAAATAGAATTGTAAAATTTTCCAAAATCTTAAACTTCATCTCTATTTAGTGCTGTTTTATTGATTACAACTTTTCTTGATCAAAGTTAGCATCAATCTAGATTACTCGAGGAAAACGGATTTTATATGAATTTTTTCCAAATTTTTTAAATTTCTATGTTCAAAAAGTCCAAACACTGAAAAATTCAAACAAAATTTTCAACCAAGAAAAGTTTGTTAATCATATTTTTCTTGTTTGGCGTTTCAAAGACTCCTAATCAGTGGCCTTTCTTCTCCTTTCACACAACAATTCTGACTCTTTCTTATTGTTATCTATTTCCATCATCTGAACAATCTTGATAATGCTCCTACATCAAAATTTCCTTTCTCCTTAAATCTATAGTCTTCATTTTCCATTTAGTTACTAATTAATTAACAAAATGCAAATGGATGACCAAAACTTTCACTCCCCATTAATCCACTCAATCTTTACCATCATATTGATCATCTTGATTACTTCCTCAACAACATCCTTTTGTGCTGAAGACCAACAATTCTTAAACTGTACTATCCCTTTCAGCTGTGGCCAAAGTTTTCCCATAATCATGTACCCTTTTTGGGGAGGCTATAGGTCTCAAGAATGTGGCCTTCCAGGATTCGAGCTCAGTTGCCAGCAAGATGATCGTGTCACTATAGATATCGGTAGCCAGACTTTTCGGGTTCTCATGATAGAGTTAAACAAAACACTCAGGATTGCACGCAATGATCTTTGGGATAATATTTGTCCTGAAAATTACCAAAACACAACTGTCGACGAATCCCTTTTTCGCTCTGCTCCTGATTCTGAAAACATCACGCTGTTCTATGCTTGTGATCGCTATGATGATACTATACCGGTTAGGAACCGATTTTCATGTAATACGAAGAATGGTTTTTTGGCGGATGAGTTAGTTGCTTCGGTTGAGAATTGCGAGTTGAACATCAGTGTTCCTGTTCTTAGAAGTGCACATGAGGAATTTAGAAACGGTGCATTGACATTACATGAACTAGTGAATCAGGGGTTCCCTGTGGAGTACAATATAGTTAGCCAAGCTTGTATAGACTGTGTGAATTCGCTCGGATTGTGTTGGTCAGGCACAAATTCAACCCAACCTACATGCCTTTGCCGTAATGGAACTCATGAATCCACATGTCCTATTGATCGAGGTCTGTCAGTTCATTTCCTTCATCCCTCTGATCTCACATCTGCTACTCCTAGTTAATAACGGAAAATACTATATTTGGACTAAGGGTTAACCCGTAAACCTTATGGTCAAGTTCGGAGAACATCAGCGATACCCTGCATATAGGTATCTTTGTTGAGTTCACATATGATCGTGATGGTCAGTTACATATTGACATATGATGATCAATTATTTGCGTGTTTAATTTACTAAAATTTCATCCTAAACACAATTTAGTAGTTCAATTGTTGCATATAATAAAGAGGAGATTTTTGATCAATCACTAAAATCTTCACATAGAAAAAAAAAAATGCATTTTTTTTTATAGGGATATTCCGATTTACAAGAGAAACCTTCCCAATAGACGTTCATATCCCATAATTCTAAGGCAGAGAAGAATTCCGTATAAGAGTCTATGTCTAGGCTATAGTCATTTTTCCTATGATTATTCCAAGCCCATATGAAAAGTCTGACCAAACAAAAGAAGTCATTAGTCAATAGTTTTGTTGCATCTCCATCACAATTGTTTTTCCCATCATTAACTTGGACTTACAAAATTAAAACTATTATAAATGTCCATTCAATGAAGTGTTATCCACTTAATTTGTCACATTTTACTCTTGGCCATAAAGCATGCCTTGGATTGGCTGACATGATTATTTTAATTACACTAATTTTAACCTTTATCAACGTTATCATTCATCTAACATACTGTTTCAAAATCAAGCTTTTTGTTGTTGTACCAAAATGTATAAAACTTAATGCTGATTGACCTCTTATGTGTTTGCTGGTGATTGTCAGTATGCTTCATCATGTTATCAAGAATTGAATCTTTAAAATCGATACTCACAATTTAGTTGTCCAATATGATTTCTATACAACAGGTAGAAAGAAGAATTTAAGACTGAAGATTGGAATTGGTAATATTCCTCGCTGAACTTGGCTTTTCTTTGTCTTGTCTAGTTTTTAATGGTTTAATTCAATACTAGTAGATGAATCCTTATAAATCGTACACTTTTTTTCCAGGCTTTGGTGCAGCTGCATTGGGTGCCCTTATTATGTGTGTTATTTTCTTTGTGCATCAACGGAGAAAGAAAAAACACGATTCTGGTTCGACATTGATTTCTAGGGACTTTTCTTCCTATCCCTCTTCGGGGACAGATCCTGAAAATGCCAGCAGCTACTTAGGAGTGCACATCTTTCGTACCTTATAGTGAACTAAAAGAAGCCACTAATAACTTTGATTCCACCAAAGAGCTTGGAGATGGTGGCTTTGGCACAGTCTACAAAGGTGAGGAAGAGTACTATAACACTATATATAGTTGACTAGTCTTTCTGGATAATTGCATGATTTGATTGAAATATATCCTATGCATATTTTTTGGCTAGGTAAACTCAGAGATGGGCGCGATGTTGCTGTTAAACGATTATATGAAAGCAACTACAGAAGAGTTGAGCAATTCAGGAATGAAGTTGAAATTCTCACGCGTTTGCGTCATAAGAATCTGGTTTCCCTTTATGGATGCACCTCGCGCCACTGTCATGAGCTCCTGCTAGTATATGAGTACATTTCTAATGGCACTGTTGCTGATCATGTTCATGGTGTACTAGCAAAGCCTGGATCACTTCCGTGGACTACTAGGATGAGCATTGCTATAGAAACTGCAAGTGCGTTATCATACCTACATGCCTCTGACGTTATCCATCGGAAAAGATGTCAAGACCAACAATATCCTCCTGGACAACAATTTCTGTGTCAAAGTTGCAGATTTTGGTCTTTCTCGGCTTTTCCCAATTGATGCTACGCATATTTCAACTGCTCCACAAGGCACTCCTGGATATGTAGACCCTGAGTATCACCAGTGCTATCACCTTACAGGTAAAAGTGACGTTTATAGTTTTGGAGTAGTTCTAATTGAGCTCATATCGTCGTTGCCAGCAGTCGACATCACAAGGCATAGGCATGAAATAAATTTGTCCAACATGGCTATAAACAGGATTCAAAACCATTCACTTCATGAGCTTGTGGATCCATATCTTGGATATGAATCCGATTACACGGTGAGGTCAATGATTGAAGATGTAGGAGAGTTGGCATTTCAATGTTTACAGTATGAGAGGGACATGAGACCATCTATGCAGGAGGTCCTAAAGGAACTACAGGAAATCCAGAGCAAGGATTACATAGAAGGAAAGAAAGAAAAGATGGATATGTTCGGGCAGAAGATGTCACATTGTTGAAAACTAATCAGCTAACTGGATCACCAAATTCAGTCATTGCATCTTGGATTAGCAATTCAACAACCCCTAGTACGAGTAACTAAATATTTCTGTGGCTTCTTCTAGTTTCTTTCTGTTTCTTGGGAATTCTGACAAGCAGTCACCTTCTGTCATTTGCCCTTTCTGATTCTGCTTTTTGCTTGCTTTCATCTGCCAGATTTTTAACTTCAGGGATATGTACATATAAGGATGTAGCAGAATTAGTCATATATTGATTTCATTCATATCTATCCTACTAATAACTTAATTTGTATTAACATAATTGTAATGATCCCTTATATATGACCATTATCTTAGTATGAAGAACTGGAAAACTGTTTCAGTTAGCTACAGATATGAACTATGCAGGACTTCCTAAAATTCCAAGAAAGTGTATTCTAGAAATTGTTCCCAGTATGTTTCACCAAGTGAGAACATTCAATGATTTAGTATATTTAGCAAGTATACCTACCAAAGCTCAGATTAATTGAAAAGAAATGGGATTATCATAATTGCTTAAGTTGTCCATGATTCCTTAAGGATTTCTTTCACAGATATGCAAAAGTAAACGCAAAATAAGCTTTAGATTATGGTAATGTGTTATAAGAATCTGATATCGATCTTGAAGAAGACGGCGAGATCATTTGCTGCAGCACTGCAATCTCCAAAGATGCTGCTTCTGATCTTGAAGGAGAAGAAAGGAATGGTTTTGGGGGAACTTCCAAGGATTGTAAGCTACCTTGAAACATATCAATAACCTTGCTCATTGTTGGCCTGTGAGGCGGATGTGTCTGTATACACCACAGTCCTACTAATATCATCTTTCTTGCAATTTCATTTTCTTCCCTTGACATAGCATGACCATGCAGTTTTAGGTCTTCAACTTCATCTGTCACGATGCGATCATAAACCCAATGTGGGAAATATGTCTCACTGCTACTGCTCAACTGGAAATTGATTGCATCAGGTTCCTTCTTCCTCCAACCATTTCTAGAACCATCATACCATAGCTGTAGACATCAGATTTGTAGGATACTCCTCCAAAGTGCCTACTGAACACTTCAGGAGCAATATACCCTATTGTTCCTCTAGCTCCTAACATCGACACAGCACTCTGTTTTTGTGCACATAATTTTGCCAGCCCAAAATCAGATATCTTAGGACAAAAATCTTCATCAAGAAGAATATTGTGAGGTTTTATGTCAAAATGTAAAATACGCGTATTGCATCCTCCGTGCAAGTACTCTAGCCCTCGAGCTATTCCAATTGAAATGTCATACAACCTTTTGAATCCCAAGTAGGTCTCAGATTCATGATGGATATACTTTTCAAGAGATCCATTTGGCATGAACTCGTAAATGAGAGCTCTTTTGTGACCGTCAAGGCAAAATCCTAAGAGAGTGACAACATTCACATGGGAAGTTTTGCTGATGCTTGCAACCTCATTAATGAATTCCTCTCCATTCCTTCACTTTGGATGTATTTAGAATCTTTACTGCAACAGGCCGGTTGTCAAAAAGATTTCCTTTGTACACATGGCCATATCCTCCTTCACCAAGTTTCTCTTTGAGGTGATTTGTCATTTTTTTAATATCATAGTAGCTGTATCTTCTTGGTGCGAGGGATACATGGTTCTTGATGAAGGCCTCGAGTTTTTTATCATCTTCTGTTTCTCTTATACATAAGAACAACATAGATTCATATGCAAATTTCTTACAATAACAGTAGCAGATTACTGAACAGGTTAACATTCCTATTCCAGCAACTGTAGCGCCTGCAACCAGAGAAGTGCGATACTAAGATAAATTGGCTGACTGTCAATTGGCAATCACTAGGAAGGTAATATTGAATAAGTTACATACCTATTACCGGCTTCAACCAAGGACCATTTCCTGCAAGAGTAATACAATAACCATATGCATATCAGTATCTTGCAAAAAATCATTAAATGGACAATAAATGGAAAGAACCTAAACAATTAGGAGAATCCAAATCGAGAAAACTCTACATACCATGGTTAGGACAAAGCGTCGGATATGACTGATCTTGACAGAAGCAAATAAAATTATAAGTTGAATTAGATCCACATCTTCCCCCCGAAGACTCACATGATGAGCAGGCCGCCAGGGCAGCATTATACTCGACATCGAACCCCTTATTTAAAGCCTGTTCCAGTGTAATTTTGCTGTGAGAGAGGTCATTATAAGCTTCCCACTCAATTGGAACAACAAAGCTGATGTTGCATCCATCAATGCCAGGCACAGATTTATCAGCAAAAACAACCCCTGTACTAGTCACTCCATTTATTGAACATGTAACGTTACTTTGAACTTGTACTTTGGATATAACCTCGGAGGTACAACCATAGAATATGCTGACGGCCGTCACGGTTCTTGGTGAGTAGAGATTGAAATTTGACAAGGTGATATTTTTAAAGAAATATGACGGATCTGGTGGACAGATAGAACGCCAAAGATGATTCTGCGAGCAATGGTCATCTTAGGAACTGATGGATCAATTCCCAATACACGATATTGAATATTATCAAGCCAAATGATTGTGTATTGATCATCTTCATAAGAATCATAACAACCAAGTCTGAAGCGTTCGCTACCACAATAGGAAGGCCGATCACCTCCCCAGAATGGATATCCTATGCCCCTTAAGCTTCCACAGCTATACATCAGAAGACTACAATTTCTGAATTCATCACCACCATTGGATGAGTAACATGATGGAATATTGATACTCATGAACAAGATAAATGAAGTAATGGTTGTGCTCATCATCAAGTAGGAGTACAAATTTGTCATAGATATACTATGAAATAAAACAACAATTTTAACTCAAAAATAGTTAGCAAAAATGTTTTCCCTGTAGAACTAGCTAGCTGAGTTGGAATTCAGTTCTACGACCCAGTTTTCTAATTGCATTTTCTTAGACAATTTCCTTTTAAATTAAGGTGCATTAAATTACAAGTTGTTACTTGACTTAAGTTGACTTGACTCGACTTGCACTAAATTATTTATTTGGATGGTTGTAATGTTTATCTGTGAGTTCCAAAGTCATTTGCCGGTCATGTCATCTTTAGTTAAGGCATAAGTTTAGAAATTAACCTTGAAATTTAGGTTGATATTATTTAGTATCTTTTAACTTTTAAATATATTATTTATATTCTTTTCGGTTATAAATGGGGTCTGAATTAGCATAAAATGATAATTGTATTCTATATTTTTTAGTAAAATAACGAAAAGGTAGTTTCAAAAACCTCTCCTAAGGTTTTTAATAATTTCACTGGACACTCTTTAATTTTTTAATAAATTTTTTATCAACTTATTTGTGAAAATATGTGTAAGTTAATGTACGTATTTGTATTTGTTTGATTTTTTTTTTGAATACGTATAAACACATAATATTTTATAAAAATTGATATTTGTTGGGTCAATATCACTCATAAAATAAAAAAATTAAAATATAATTTTTGATAAAGAGTATTTTTTTGTCAATTTACTTTAAAAAAAAAATTAAGATCACGTTATAAAATATACTCTCTGTGTCAGTTTCAATAAAAAATAAATAAAATGATTAGAAATAAACCATATAGTATAATAAAAAAAATATGGTTTGTATTTTGTTTAAGAAATTACAAACTTGTAAAGTGGAAAAATCAAAATGTATTCTCCTATTTAAATATTTTATCAACTTATTTATGAAAATATGTGTGTGTTAATGTTTCTGTATTCCAATTAAATAAAAATTTAAAATATATAGAAACACACTATGTATTATAATAAATAAATATAATTGGTATTTTTTATTTTGAAAAATCACAAACTCATAAATTTAAAAAAATATTATATTTTTTTGTGATATAATCGAGGAAGAACATTTGTCATAGCTAGCAAAAATGTTTTCCCCAGAACTAGCTAGTTGGAATTCAGAAATTGATGATTTAATGAACTGGTTGTACTACGACCAAGTCTTCTAATTACACTTTCTTACACAAATTCTTTTTAAATTGGGGTAAAAAATATTTTTAATCTCTAAAGTTTGGCCCTCTAACATTTTTAGTCCCTTAAGTTTCACAAAAAATAAATTATATCTCTCATCTTTCAAGTTTCAACTCAATTAGGACAATTGATATAAAAATAGCATAATTTTGATTTCTATGACTCTACTCCAATAAAAAATTACCTTCTACCTTTTACTTTTTCTTGCCTAACCTAACAAAAATAACTTTTTCACATAATTTTGAATAAAAAAGTATGTTATTTTTCTATCATTTGTAATGACTTAATAGAAATTTGAAAGATAAGGGACGTGACTTATTTTTATAAAACTTTGGAGACCAAAAACGTCAATGGGCCAAATTTTGGAGACTAAAAATATTTTTTACCCTTTTACCAAAGAACAAAGAGTACAATTGTTATTTTCTGCTAATTTAGGCTCTACTTGTAAGTAATATTTTTCAAAATTAAAAAATATTAAATAATATTAGGCTAAATTTCAAGAAACTTATACACAAAGTTTCTGAAATCATCCCTTAATTCAAGATGACATTACCAGCAAATAACTTTTGGACTCAGAAAACATTACAACCATCTAAATTATTTAATAATTTAGAGCAAGTCAAGTGAAGTCAACTCGTAATTTAATGCGTCTTACCAAATAACAAAGAATACAATTGTTATTTCCTGCTAATTTAGGCTCTACTTATAAGAGAACAGAGGTAAGTAATATTTTTTAAAATTAAAAAATATTAAATAATATTAGGCTAAATTTTAAGAAAAGTTTCTGAAATCATCCCCTAATTCAAGATGACATTACCAGGAAATAACTTTGGGACTCAGAAAACAATACAACCATCTAAATTATTTAATAATTTAGAGCAAGTCAAGTCAAGTCAACTCGTAATTTAATGCATCTTATTTTAAAGGGTAAAAAATATTTTTAGTCCCCAATGTTTGGCCTATTGACATTTTTTGTTTCCGAAGTTTCATAGAAAACAAATCACGTCACTTATCTTTCAAAGAAGTGATTTTTACTAAATTAGTACAAATGATAGAAAAATAACATACTTTTTTTGTTCAAAATTATGTGAAAAAACTGTTTTTATTAGTTTAGGCAAGAAAAAGTAAAAGATAAAGGGTAATTTTTTGTTAGAGTATAGCCATAGAAATCAAAATTATGCTATTTTTATATCAATTGTCCTAATTGAGTTGAAACTTGAAAGATGAGGGACATGATTTAATTTTTGTGAAACTTTAAGGACTAAAAATGTCACAGGGCCAAATTTTGGGACTAAAAATATTTTTTATCCTTAGTAAAATAACGAAAAGGTAGTTTAAAATTTTTTTCCTAAGGTTTCTAATAATTTCATTAGACACCCTTTAGTCTTTTAATAAATTTTTTGTTGACTTATTTGCGAAAATATGAGTGAGTTAATGTAGTTATTTATATTTTTTTGAATTTTTTTGAATACATATAAACACACGATATTTTTATAAAAATTGATATTTTGTATGGTTAATCACAAATTCATAAGTCCACTAAAAAGAATAAAATATAATTTTTAATAAAGAGTTTTTGGTCAACTTACTTAAAAAATTTAAGATAATATTACAAAATATACTCTGTGTGTTAATTTTGAAAAAAAAAAAAAAGAATGATTTGAAATAAACCATATACTCCTATAATAAAAAATGTTGTTTGTATTTCGTTTCAGAAATCACAAACTCGTAAAGTGAAAAAATTAAAATGTACTCATATTTAAATTTTTTGTCAACTTATTTATAAAAATATGTGCATGATAACGTGTTTGTGTTCCAACTAAATAAAAATTTAAAATATATAGAAACACTCTATGTACTATAATAAAATAAATATAATTGGTATTTTTTATTTTGAAAAATCACAAGCTCATAAATTAAAAAGTAACATATATTTTTTGTGATATAATCAAGGAAGAACATGAAAATTTGTATCCTAGTATTATTTTCTAATAATCTCATTTAAATTTCTCAAATTTTTTTTTTTTTTTAATGTTATACCAAATTGATTTTAAGAATTTTACTAGAGGTATAAATGAAATCAAAATTGTTTCTCTCTCGAAATGATATTTTAATTAATTGGGCTAAAATTGTTACAATATATATAAAGTTAGGGGAGATTAAATACTAAAATCAGGATCGGCCACTGGGGGTTATCCCAAGGAAATACTCTCTGTAAACTCTGTGCTGCTACTGAAGAAACAATTGATCATTTATCCTTTGAATGTACTTTTTCTATGCTTAATATGGAACAAGGTCCAGAAAATGTGCCTCACACATGGGGGACATTCCACTTGGGAGGAGGAGTTGGAGTGGATCAGTAAGCCCTAGGCAACAAATTCTTTTGAAGAATAACTAAAATGACTAGTTTTAGTTGTGACAGTATATGAAATATGGCGATTCGTAATGATTCTTTGCTTAACTCAGTAAGAGCATTTGAGTATGGGGACAATGCAAAAGCTTGTAGCCACTGTCAAGCAAGTAGCGGCATCATGGGAAAAAGTTCAAAGAACTGGAGAAAGGTTAAGGAATTGACACTACAATGGAGCAATGTACTAAAACATGTTTCATTTGATACTTAAGACTAAATGGTAATAGGTTTGTTGAGATAGTGGAAAGAGTTCTATTATGTATATATTCTATACAATCGGTTGTTAGAGGATATATACTCTTGTAAACTGGAGGGTTTCTCTCCTTCGCAGAAATTTTCTTGCTAAACATCAATAAATCCTTACTTTTAGTCCAAAAAAAAAAATATAGTTAGCAGAGGTTTGTAAAATTTTTGAAATTTTAAAAGTATTAAATGATATTAGCACAAATTTCAGTAAAAATATATGAAATTATCCCTTTAATTAAACATATAGAATCTTAGGGGCAACTTATTATTGTAAACTAATCCTTTTAGATTTGATATGCCAGCTAGTTCAGATAAGATGCTACTTGTTTTCTTCGACTTGAAAGTTGAAACCAAATGCAAAGTCCTAGCTACTATGTTAGTGAAGGCAATTGACAATGCCAATTTATTGATCATGGTATTAACATGGATAAAAGAGATACCCACATAAAAGTGAAATAACCGATCAATCAAAATATTTTATATTTTTAGGTAGTTTGTATGATTTTAATGGGGAAACTTATGTATAGATCAGATATATAATATAGTGTTATACATTTTTTAATTTATAAATCTCTACATCACTTCATTAGAGTGTAGTGAGATAATGTGAAATGATATGGAACCTTACGGACTAAGAATCTATGACACCATACTATGGGTTATTTCTATATAAGAGTTTCCTAATTTAATATGTCACTTACTATCTAAATAGCAACTAATATAAGAATATAAGCTTATTATAAGTACAATTTGCTACAACCATCTATCACTTTATTACCATATT
This sequence comes from Cinchona pubescens, assembly GCA_025175665.1. Classification (NCBI taxonomy): domain Eukaryota; kingdom Viridiplantae; phylum Streptophyta; class Magnoliopsida; order Gentianales; family Rubiaceae; genus Cinchona; species Cinchona pubescens. The sequence goes on from JANKKI010000076.1 coordinate 1,217,222, forward strand.
AGGAAAATATTTAAATAGATTCGATTTTGAGCCTCACTTGTTGATCTTGTGGTCATGATCAAATACTTGGTTGATTGGACAACTGCAAAATTTGATTGAAATATATCCTATACATATTTTTTGGCTAGGTAAACTCGGAGACGGGCGCATATGATGTTGCTGTTAAACGATTATATGAAAGCAACAACAAAAGAGTAGAGAAATTCAGGGATGGAGTTGAAATCCTCTCGCGATTGCGCCATAAGAATCTGGTTTCCCTTTATGAATGCACCTCGCGCCACTGTCGTGAACTCTTGCTAGTACATGAGTGGATTTTTTAATGGCACTGTTGCTGAACGTGTTCATGGTATACTAGCAAGGCCTGGATCACTTCCGTGGAGGCGTGGACTACTAGGATGAGCATTGTTATTGAAACCGCGAAAGTGCATTGTCATACATACATATCTCTGATGTTATTCATCGAGATGTGAAGACCAACAATATCCTCCTGGACAACAATTTCTGTGTCAAAGTAGCAGATTTTGGTCTTTCTCGGTTTTTCCCAATTGACGCTATGCATATTTCAACTGCTCCACAAGGCACTCCTGGATATGTAGACCCTGAGTATCACCAGTGCTATCACCTTACTGATAAAAGTGACGTTTATAGTTTTAACAGGTGTAGTACTAATTGAGCTCATATCGTCGACGCCAGCAGTAGACATCACAAGGCATAGGCACGAAATAAATTTGTCCAACATGGCTATTAACAGGATTTAGATGAATCAGAACCATTCTCTTCACGAGCTTGTGGATTCATAGCTTCAATTTGAATCCGATTACAGGGTAAAGTCAATGATGACAGATGTATTCAGCCTCATGGCATTTCAATGTTTACAGTATGCAGGAGGTCCTAAAGGAACTACTGGGAATCGAGAGCAAGGAATACAGAGCAGGAAAGAAAGAGATGGATATTCGGGCAGAAGATGTCGTATTGTTGAAAACTAATCAGCTAACTGGATCACCAAATTCAGTCATTGCATCTTGGATTAGCAATTCAACAACCCCAAGTACCAGTAACTAAATTGTTCTGTGGCTTCTTCTAGCTCCTTTCTGTTTCTTGGGGATACTAACAACCATTTGCGATAACTGGTTTTGCTTGCTTTCATCTGCCATAAACTTTTTCCAACTTTAGGAAGATATCGATGCAGCAGTATTAGTCATATTGATTTCATTCATTTCTATCCTACAAACTAACATGTAGTAACATATAAATATTTGTATTGATCAGGGGCGAAGCTACATGGACAAGAGGGTGGCCAAATCTCCCCCTCCCAACCTCAACTTTGGAAAAATTGTAGAATAGCCTAAAAAGTTCTAGAATTTTTTATAGTTATCTTACAATCGCACACTCTTAAATTTCTTAAAATTTGTCTTTTTACAAACATTGACCTCTAAAAAAGTTAAAATACGTATAATACCACCTTTATCACAAACAAATATTTCACATACAAACGATACTAATTGATCATGAAAATATATTCATAATACATAGTTGTCATAATGAATATTTATTATAATTTGTTTTATTATAAATTTAATTAAATTATAAATTATCAAATTTATCCTTATATATATTTTATTTATTATTAACCAAACTTTTGCCCTTACGTTCAAATTTATTTGCCCCCTCATTACTGACCTTGGGGTCCTAACTTCGCCGCTGGGATCATTTGTGTTGATTTTATCTATACTATATTAAAAGAGCCAATATGATTTAGTGATTTAAATTTTTTTCTAAAATTATCCTTACTATAAAATTTAATTACTTTATTATGTTCCCTAATTTGAATGCGGTTTTTTTTTTAATAATTATTTAGGTTATTTATATAAATACTCCTAAAAGAGTAAAAGAGAAAATGAAACCTACTTTTAAGGCTTCAAATTAAGAAATAAATTTGATTGCAGTAAGTTTCCTTATGTAAAACAATATTAGGAATGAGTTTTAGAAATTAAAAAAGAGTAAGAAATAATTTCATTGGGATAGATTTTAGAAATCAAGAATAATAAAAAAATAAAATTTACTTCAAAAATAAATTTACAAATTTCATTTAAACTTTTGGAACCTTAACGAGAAAAAATTGCTAAAATTACATAGGAAATAAAATTAAATTTTTTTGACTTATATTTAGAATTAAGTTTGATTTGAAGCAAATTGCTTCATAGAGTAGAATTTTAAGATAGATTTAGAATAAAAGATGAATATTAAATAAAGTTATTAAAAAATTAATTGAATATATATTATAATAAATGAAGGATTTGATTTAGTTTTAGATTTTCTTTCCCAAATTACCCTCGCTATAAAATTTAATGACTTTTTTAATATTCCAAACTTGAATGCCTAGGCTATTTCTGTAAATACTCCTCAAAGAGTAAAAGAATAAATAAAACCTACTTTGAAAACTCATATTAGGAAATAAATTTGATTGAAATAAATTTTCTTATGTAATAGAATATTAGGAATGAGTTTTAAAAATTAAAGAAGAGTAGAAAATTTTTTTGTGGGATGGCTTTTAGAATTAAGCAATAATAAAAATATATAAAATTTACTTGTTTCACTAATACTTTTGGATCCTTAAAGAGAAAAGAATCCTAAAAAGATACACATGAAATAAAACTAAATTTACAAGACTTCATTTAGAATTAAATTTTCAAATTTGAAGTAAATTTTTTCATAGAGTAAAATTTTGGGATAAATTTAAAAATTGAAGATGAATATTAAAAAAAAATTAATGGAATAAAATTTCTCACTAAATAGAATTATGCATGTGATTATTATCAACATATATAGGTTGTGAATACATTGATAGATTACACAATATTTATATGTAATTAAAGAAACTAATACTTAATTAAAAACTAATAAAAGAAAAAAAAAATTGTTTGACAAATAAAGGAAAACAAGGAAAACAAGGTTATTTTAATTTCAAAGAGTTAAATACCATTTTGGCTATTCAAACTAAGCAAAAAATTTATATGATCTTTTAAATTAAAAAGGTCTCGACAAATTGAAAAAATATTTCAATATAGTCCTCCAAATTCAAATAGTCTCAATTTGGTCTTGACCTTAAAACTAAAAGATTATCAATTTGACCATCCAAATTGAAATCTGTTCTAATTTGCCTCCAAACTGTATTTCGATACCAAAAATACTACTAGCTTTTCGTTTTGTAAAAGCACACAATTTTAAAATATACTGTCAATCTTAATGATTACATTAGTGTTAGAATAAGATTTTTGTACAAAAAATAGAGAATTCCTTATGATATTCATTTTTCAAGGATGAATTTTAGAAATTATACAAGTATACAAATAAATTTTTTTTAAAATTAAGAATTAAGTTAAATAATAGTTGGAATTATCTTTAAACAAAATAAGTAGGACTTATCTATCATGTATAATTGAACTTTTTTGAGAGAATAATTCTAAAAAAATTTCTATTATTGATACAAGAAAGAAAAAAAATCAAAAAATTTATGAGACATAAAATTAATTAAAAGCCTCAAGGTTAGGATTGTTCAAACCCAACCCAAATCAATTCAAATGAATTTATGACTAAATAGGTTGGGTTATTGAGTTTTGAGTTACTTGGGTTAGGTTACTCGAAACATATTGGATTGGGTTTTGTTTTTCAAAATCCAATACAACCCAAAAATTTTATGAGTTAGTTAAACATTCAAAAATTTATAGTAATAAAATAAAACAATTAATATCTCTAAAAATATAAAACACGTACTCCGATACTGGTATTACTAAAACTGCAAAGCTGTCTTGGTTATGAACAATGCAAGTCTTCCCAAAATTCAAGAATGTATGCTCTAAATTTGTTCCCAATGTCTATCAAGAACATTTTCACTGAACTACTGTATATCTAATAAAGCTCAAATTAATTGCTTAAGTTGTAGTTTATTTTAATTAAAAACAGAAAAAACCCCCAAAACAAACAATCCAAACAATTTTAAAACCCAAAACTGATCATATTAGCTTTCAGAAAATTTCCTCAAAATAATTCTGAAACTTGTTTGAAATTCCTCCACCAAATTACTGATAACACATGAATTTAATTTAGCACTTACAAAAAGACATCATGAAATTGCATATATGCATGCAAGTTCTTTTGTTTTATCCAAGGAAAAAAAAAGTGGACTAGACATTACTAAGAACTTCCATTCAGAAAAGAAAAATGACAAAAAACAAAATCCAGCCAAACCACAACATTTTTACAAAAGGGGTGGCAAAATTAACAGTTTGTACTTGCTTAATTAGAGAGCTTCATAATTTTATGTACAACTGTTAACGAAATTATGAAAGAAATGATGGTAGCATTAACGTAAGTCACCCTCCGAGGAAGACTCGGAGAAATACCGGCCACTGCTTTCCACCGGGTTGCAAAGGTAGCTGCAATTCACATTCCAGTCATTATACTCCCCTTGATCAATATTGTTTGGAATTGAAGCCAGCTGATGATCAGTGGATCCATCCGTCAAAAGTTCTTGTCCCCCCTCATAAGAACAACTCTCTATTTTCTGCGGTTGACTTGGATATTGATTCACAAATTCACCTGATTTTTTTATCAACATAATCAGTTATTAATTTGATAATGTTAATTAATTAAAATCCTCCGAAAATTCATGGGTTTGACCACAATAAAATACATACCCAGAGTAAGTAATGCAGTTTCATTCACTTGATCCGTCGACTTCTTCCAAGGTTTTCCAATTTGAATAAGCATCTTTGACCAACTTCTCGATATAGGCCTGAATTATCACATCAATTAACATAATTATTTGCGTTCATTTTAGACAAAGAAGCGCAGTTTAGCCAATAAAATATTTTCCTGTGATTTATCAATCATGGTTCGAGTTGTATTAGAGAATAAGAAGAGAGGTTATTTCAGATTTAATTAATAACTAAAAAAAATGAGCTCATTTTAGATTTAATTAATAACTGAAAAAGTTGAGAAAGGACTACGTACTCTAGTAATATATATATATAGCAGTACGTGATTAAGAACTTAATTAATCTCGATTGTACCTTATGCATCACTGTCGAGCCCCGAGTAGTGTAAAGTTGTCCATTAATCACAGCCTTAAGAACTTGACATACTGGATTTAGGATTATAATGGAATTGGATCCACGGGATATATAGAGTTTGTTCCCCATCTCACAAGTCCAAGCATGTTTCAATGTCACAAAATCCCACATTTTCTCCGACATTCCAACTCCAAGAATCTGTTAATTAATTAAAATCATAATTAAGATAACGACTTAGTAAACTATATATTATGTTTGATGAACATATTTATTTATATGGAATTAACTAGTTTAATTTCTTAATTAATCTTGGAATGACATAAAAAATAAACATATCGGCTAGCACACTAAAATTATAGTGTACCTTTCTAAGTTTAAGAGAGTCGACGACATTGAGCTTTAAGAAATCTTGGACAGTGTTAATGCCTTGAGCAGATAGTTTCCCATGAAAAGCTCCATCTTTTCCTATCTTTTCCAGACGCCAGACCTCATCTTGCAGTGCTGGTGGATAATGTTTCTTGTATACTGCGTACGTGATTCCAAAATAATTAATGATAATTTTTTTTTATATTATTATCAAACCGGTAGAGAGTGTGACAATATATATGTACACTAGGTACGTAATTTCAAAACAATTAACCTACTTCAGATTCTTTCCATTTATAAATATCTTTTACTAGCAATGGAAATTTAATACTAAACAATAAAACGAATCCTAGGGCTTTCAAAATAAATGATAACAAGAATTAATTAATTCTTTGGTGCATGCAAAAAATTTATGCTTAATTGCAAGTTGATATAATTTTGAAATAAGAGAGAAATTAATGTACCATTAAATTAAATAGAGAACGAATTTACTTACATTCACCACGATGATCTTTGACAACAAAAGACTCGGTCATGGCTGGTCGAATTCTAGCAAAATCTTGACCAATACTGGTCCCTTGAACAACTCTCGCACCAAGCCTAAATCTTCTACTTCGAATCCAGCTCGAATTATCCGTAAATTCAATATCTCCAAATGAGCAAAATCCATCCCTCATAGTAACATTCAATTCTCCAGCAAGTAAAGGCCTTTTTCCGGTTCTTTCTTTCACAATATTCGTTTCGAATTCTTCGTTACTCCATTTTTCGTGGTCTCCGGAAGGGAAATCGCCGTCAAGAACGTTACGATTTCGATCTTAATAGGATGAGGAAGAGATGTTGGAACCATGCCCTGATCACCTCTCGTGTCAACAAGAAGGATTTGAAGATGGTTGCCATTTGAGTCGGTTATTTTGCTTCCGGTGAATATTGGGAGGGAAAGCTTTTTGCTGAATATGAGTTGTAGGCTTGGTTGTTCATCAATGGCTTGGATTCGAAGTGATGGAGATTTTGTTAGAGATCGAAGATTGCGTTTTAGCCCTTTTTCTACCTCTTCATTCACCTGATAATGAATATTATTGCCACCAAAAGTTTTACGTATTAGGATAACATAAATAAGACCGTGTTCAAATATTACTACTTTACTATAAAGAGAGTTTGCCAAGTCACAATACTCTACTTTTTACTATACTACATCAACCTTTCTTTTTATTTTTTTTATTAAAAATAAATAAAAAATACTCATTAATTTACTCTTTATCTTACCATAAACTTGCATTCGTTATTTATACTACATCAACCTTGGAGTTCCTCATAAATTACAAATATAGTTATTTTAGTTTATAAAATTAACATTAGACACCTTTTATGTTTCTTTTTTTCTTTGAAGATTGAAGGCCATTTATAGTCATACAACTTGAAGAAACTTAAAAGAGAAATCATTGATATATTTTTTTGATTAAAAAATGTAGATAAAGTTTTAATTTTGTACTAACTAATTATTGATAAATTCAATTGGACCTAAAATTATAGTATACATTTACAACTAGTAAGTTAAGAAGAAGAAGAAGAAGCCGAAGAAACCTAGCCAAAAAAAAAAAAAAAAGAACTAGTTCATAATCATACCACTCGTCGAAGCATTGGTTCTAAAGCTGAGCAGAAGTTCTCCAAGAAATTCAATGTCACCACTTCCTTAATCACACTACCATACCAGAAAGCAAGAAATGTTAGTCCAAGAGCATAAAAGAAAATGCATAGCTTAATTAAAGCTAAGAAAATAATTAAGAAATTAAAAGTGAAGATTTATAGAAGGATTTCTTGTGATTTAAAGTGAATACTTGAAAAAAAGAGAGGAGAAAATTAGTTGTAAAACATACGATGAAAAAGATGGAATGGTAGTTTTGATGCGCTTGTAGTTTGGTTGGCCTGGATCATTATCAGAATCATCAAATAACCGTTTGGCAGCCATATTTTTAGAGAATGATTGGAATGATTAATTTTTGCAGTGTACCTAAAAAGCTGTTGATAGATCTATAGAGAGAATGAAGAGAGGTAGAGGTAGAGGTAGAGATAGAGAAGACTGAAGAGGGCTAGGAATACTTAAATAGTAAAAAGGCAAAGAATCTCTAATCCATTATTCTCATGAAAAGCCATAAGGGTAATTCTTAATTTGAGTTGGCTAATAGTACATTGTTAAAGGAAGTTTCCTGGAATGATGGAAGAACCAGCTAGGTAGGAGGGTTAATTAAGAAATAGTATTACATGATGTAACGACTTTGACGTCAACTGAAGTACAAGTCAACCCCTCTGTCCACCCAAAACAACACACATTAACACACACTACACAGCCGTATGTACTTCAAGCATAGCTTAAATTTATGGTGAATTAAGAAATGTCTTTTTTTTTTTTTGAAGGAGTGAATTAATTTTATATAAACACAATTTCTTTTTTATAAATTTTACTGGACATGTTTTTGGTTTTTTTGCTCTATAATTAAGGGAAGTTTTACAATTTTTTTAAAGGACGTAGTATTATATTGTACAGATATTCAAAACATAACTGATAGTTTATTGTAAAATTTTCTTATAATTGGTATCTAAATTAAAGTTTATATAAGCGAGTAAACATAAATGAATGCATCAAATCGAGTCTAGTTATGACCAATGCTTTGTTATGCTAATATGTATTATTAATTTAAATAATAAAAAGCTTTAAACACTAAGTAAGTCTAGTTATGAAATTTTCTTTTTATGAAGTAAGACTTAGTTTTGAACAAGATACAAGCTAGAGTACGAGGTGGACAAGGAAAAAGAATGAAAGAAATTATGTGGATATACTACACTTGGTAATTTGGCATATATACTAGGGAAGTGGTAGTTTCCAACTAAATGAGAGGAAACTATTTTTTTTTTTTTGTAAGTAAAAAAGAGTTTAGGAGAAGAGTAAATTATTTCACTTTCTCTAAGGTTAAAGAGGCTACCGACTCATATTTCAATTTATAAATTGGCTCATCATCAAGAAATTGAGCACAGTAAAAATTGATCGATCTAAAATTTTTCATTTTGTTACTCTTAATAAATCCATTTGGTAAGATATATGTATGTGTAATGTGTATTGTGTGGTTTAGGTGAATACAATTTATCCTACATTAACAAACATTAGCAAACATAAAGTCCTCAACTCCTATCTTCACTGTTATTAATTTGATTTATAATAACGGTCATTCTATTATGTATTTTCTCTGATTAATGAGCTTCTAGCTAAATTTACAAGCCTTTCAAGGATTAAATACGAAAAAATTATTAGAGTTTCCATCATATATATCTGTTTACAATTTTTCAACTTCTTGCAGCATTGCCATTTAATTCTCCAAAAAAGAAGGAAAAAAAAAAAACATTAAATAAATCGAATTTATAGTTGAATGAACCAATTAAGGGAATCCTTGCTATTCTTTATTTCTCTCCCTCTTACAAAACTAAATTAATCAAAATTAAAAAAAAATGCCTCCGATATATATATGCAAAATACAAAAACTCAATACTTTTTTCCATTTGATTAATTAATTAGGTTATTGGAATCTAAAGTACGTAGCAAGCGGAAAATAAAAAAAAAATAAAAAAAAATGAAATCTGTTGTGGTGTCGCATAGCAAAGTCAAGTCTTGATCGTTTGGCTTATTGTGATTGATTTAGAAGTTATATTTTAGAGAGGGTTGGAGAACGTAGAAAATTATACGCGGATCCGCGTTTCTTTCATTTTCTTTTAGGATGACTGATGGTTAAGTACATGAACTCAATTAATTTATTAGAGTTCAGAGTGAATCCGTGTGAACGAGTTTGAAAATCTAATGTGTAAACGAATTCTTTTATTTAATAAGTGTATCTATATAAAGTGATAAAATTATTGAGGTATCATTAGATTCGAAAAAAAAAAGAACGAGATTCGATCAAGTATCTAAAATTAAAAAATTAATAATTCAGTAAAATTTTATCACGTAGAGTGATTTTAAAAAATTATTCTAAATTTATGATTTTGTTTAATTTGGCATTTGCGACGTCTTAATTTCCTCTTCTAACTGACCTTTTCAACTAGTCATTTTCCTCCTTTAAGTATGCAATTTTATCGCAACGTATCACATAATATCTTAAATTCAATATCGAATTGGGATACCTTTGATTTTGATTTCTACTCGTTTTGGTCGTTTTTTTGTCATTGTCGCATTAAAATCTAGAAAATTTTCTTTACGACATTTTTTTTTTTTTTTTAATAACTCTAAACTCGAAAAACTGAAGTGCAATATTTGTTCAAGGCGTGGAAGAAAGAACGTCAGTGCAGCAGATTTTCTTATTATAATTTGGAAACTGTGTTATTGTCACACTATATTAAACTATATTATGATAATCGAAAACATTTCCTCATTGAATTGGGTCACCACAAATTATGATGTTGGCTCCATCACTTGGGTGAACTTTAAGCAGGTATCCCTTTCAAGTGTAATGAAGCTCGACAATCGAGACGCTCATTAACTTTTCTATTATAATCATCAGATAAAAAACGAGATGATTCTGTAAACAAACAATTAATTAACTTAACGTAATTCATATTTGAGAAATTAAATGTGATACACTATTGAAATTGCCTCTTATTTCTTAGGCACGTTTATTAATTAATTTTGAACTCATAATGACAAAATATGTGCCACAAATGGTCATATTAGGTAAAGGATGCACTTACAAACTTACTCCAATTACAGAATCTAAACAATAAGAAATAAAAATCCCCAAGTTTAACCAAACTTCTAACACCAACTTTCATTGATCACGTGATTTTCTCTTCTATCAAGGCCTTGCATGAAGACAAAATATTTCACTTTCCAAATCTTTCCCTCTCACCTAATCTGAGAAATAGATTCGTTAATTAACAACAAAGGTAATTAAGAAAATCAACTTGCTACAAACTCGCTTTGCTACCACTCAACATTTGAGCGAAACAATCAAAGCATGGAGCTTTCATATGTATTTTCACTTTTAGTTCGCGCATGAATTTACCTATGAGTTGCTAACTTTGTACGTTTACATAAACAGATCGATTACACTAAACATCATAATCCTTGAACAAAATCTTCAATTCGTGAATTTCTAAGGGGACATGTCACATCAAACTAACGTGTACTCATTATCATTTAAATTAACTGGAGATAAAGTGAAATTCAAGTAGACCCACGGTTAGATTAATCAACTCTACTTTTACACTTTTTGGGCAATTTGTTTTCGGGGCCATCTACACGGTTTCTGCGAGAAAACGTGTGTTTTTTCTACAAAGGATCCCACGAACAGGAACAAGAAACTCGACGAAATAGAGTTGGTTTTTCTTTCCTTGTTTTTAAAGGTGATAAAATCCATATGACAAGACAGATAATAAATTTGGTGTTATTTGTGATGTTTTAGAGTTGAGAACCTGAGGACCGTAGATAATCTTTATTCATTATTATGCTGATTTTTAATTCAGAAGATGTTAGCATTGTCTTCACTTAACTACTTCATTCTGACTAGATTGATTATGACTAGCTTTCTTGTGTTTTCCTTTATTGGTGCAAAAGAAATTGAAAAAAAAAATCAATATATCTATATAAAATAATAAGTTGACAAATATCTATTGATACGTCACTAAATTCGAGAAAAATGAATAAAATTCAATCAAATATATAAGATTAAAAGTTAGTGATTCAATATAATTAATCTTGTCATATATTGATTTTGACAAATAAATTTGTGATATTATAAATTTTTTTTAAAAAAAAAAAGAAAAAGAAAAATTATACATAGGTTTCTACTTGACTGCAGAGATGACGTTGGAATTTACCGTTTCAAGAGTATTCAAAGGAGTGGTCTTGCCAAAATTACCACGAAATTTCTCACGCGAACAACACATCATCATTTTTTATAGGCTAAAAATATCATACCACAATTTTTAGCATTTTCACATAATTTGGTTTTGGAGTGGGGATTGAATTTGCCGATACACCTGAGATGGTTGTACAATAATGATATTTATTTTGCGGAATATTTTCTCTTCAATTCATATTTTGTTCTTTTGGTGTGCATTTGGTTCCTATGAGCTGATTGCGTTTGCATCCATCATTTTGTATTTGATAAAAGTTTCAAATCCATTTCCCATCCCATGTTTCTCATTAGATGTAGTAATTAATTAACTAATAATTCCAATTCAATCCTACCATGTGAGGATTTGTCCCCGAAAATTTGGTTAAATTAATTTTAGCGAACCCTTTAATGACAATAACGAAAAATAATAATGAAAATATGCAGAGAAAATATAAGTGGAAAGAGAACACAAAAGTTTACGTGATTCGGTCAATTAGACCTACATCCACGGGCGGAGGATAGTAATACTTCACTATATGAAAAAGATACAAAAGTTTTGAAAAAAATCTCGAAAGACCGAAAGAGAGATATCTCAAATAAACACCTGAAAATTAAACTGAAAAACAAGTTCTAAAAACTTGTAAAATTCTCTGTGTTTTTCTTTTCAGTTGGTGCACTGAATAAGCTACTTAAGCTTCCAATTTATAGGCAAAGATTTCAAAAGCTTCCAAATGCAATCCAATCAATCTGACCAAAAGCATGGAAGACCACTACTTCAATTTCGTGAAGAAATTGAAGTAGTGGTTGGTTGCTTGTGTCAGGATGCAAAAGCATCCTACACGCAACAAATCTCCACCTTGATTTTGCATCTGACACAAAATAGTAAATTTGCTCCACCTTCTCCAAATAAGTCTCAACGAGGCTAATCATCATCACGAACACCAATCAAGTCCAAGCAGTGCTTGAACTTAGCATTACTACTGGAAGAGATTTTGTAAACATGTCGACGGGATTGTATCTGGTATTAATTTTCTGGACAGAGACCTTCTTCTCAGCAATGGTATCCTGAATGAAGTGATACTTCACATCAATATGTTTCGTCCGCTCATGATACATCTGGTCTTTAGTCAAGTGAATGGCACTTTGACTATCACAGTGAATAGTATTTACAACCTGCCAATGTGTTTTACCTGGACAAGACATATATCTGCTTACCACACTAACTGCTTGTGAAATGTCTGGACGTGTACAAACCATTGCATACATAATGCTACCGACTGCACTGGAATAAAGTATATGTGTCATATACCTCTCATCTTCATTTGAGAGTGGTGATTGAGTAGCTGACAGTTTGAAATGAGCAGCAAGAGGAGTGCTTACAGGTTTAGCATCTTTCATGCCAAATCTCTCCAAAACCTTCTCCAGGTAGTTTTTCTGGGTCAAGAATAACTTTCCAATTCCTCGATCTCTTTTGATCTCCATGCCAAGAATCTTCTTAGTTGCTCCCAAATCTTTCATTTCAAATTCACTGTTCAACTGAGACTTCAAAGTGTGAATTTTTATCAAATTCTTGGCAGCAATGAGCATGTCATCAACATATAATAACAAATAAATGAAAGAACCATCATTCAACTTCTAGAAGTAAACACAACTATCATACATGTTCCACGAATAACCATGACCCAACATAAAGGAATCAAACATCTTGTACCACTGTCTTGGAGATTGCTTCAATCCGTATAAGGATTTCTTTAGCAAGCAAACATGGTCTTTTTTTCCTTCAATTTTAAATCCTTCGGGTTGTTTCACGTATATTTGTTCTTCAAGTTCGCCATGTAAAAAAGCTGTTTTAACGTCAAGCTGTTCCAATTCTAAATCATAGATGGCAACTAAAGCAAGTAGAACACGTATAGAGCTATGTTTGACAACAGGTGAGAAAATATCATTAAAATCAATACCTTGTACCTGACTATAGCATTTTGCAACTACACGTAACAGGCCTTGTACTTTGCATCTTCAACCCCTGGAATTCCTTCTTTTTTCTTAAATACCCACTTGCAACCAACAATTTTCTTTCCTGACTGCAGCTTCACAAGAACCCACATACCATTTTTGTGGAGAGACTCAATTTCTTCATTCATTGCAATCAACCACTTGAATGAATCAGCACGTGAAACTGCCTCCGAATATGTAGATGGTTCACCAATTTCTTCAGTTTCCTGTGCAACTGAAATCTCTTATATGCAGCCAAATTCGCATACCTTTGTGGTAGTCGAATTTCTCTCCTTGGTCTATCTTTGGCTATGGAATAGTCTTCTTCTTCTAATTCAGCTTCAAGTGTCTCATCTGCATCTAGCTGAACTGTAGAAGAACTTGGTTGAGAAGGACTAGTGTTGCCAATTTCGACCTCCACCTGCTTCTGCATACTCTCCTTTCCATCTGTGTTAGAAGAACTAGAAGACTCTTTTCTTGGATGTAACATGGATGATTCATCAAAAGTTACATCTCTGCTAATAGTTGTATGAATTTAGGTGACTTGGGATCAGGACACCATGGACGATATTCTTTCACCCGAGATAGATACCCAAGAAAAATACACTTTTTAGCTCTTGGTTCTAGTTTTCCATCATTTACATGCATATATGTAGGACACCCAAATATTCTTAAGTCAGAATAATCAGCAGGAGTACCTGACCAAATTTCCTTCGGAGTCTAAAAGTTCAAAGGTGCAGAAGGAGCACGGTCAACAATGTAACTAGCGGTAGAAATTACCTCTGCCCAGAAGTCATTTGTCAATCTAGCATTTGAGGTCATGCAACGAGCTCTTTCCAAAAGAGTCCTGTTCATCCGTTTTGCTACACCGTTTTGTTGAGGTGTCATTCTCACGATATGGTGTCGAACAATTCCTTCATTTTTGCAGAATTTATTGAATTCGCCTTCACAAAATTCCAAGCCATTATCTGTTCTAAGCCGCTTGATTTGTTTTCTGTCTATTTCTCAATTAAAACTTTTCATTGTTTGAAAGGTATTACCTCTTAGGAAAACATCATTTTTGTGTTTTAGGAAATACACCCAAACTTTTCTTGAATAATTATCAATAAAAGTCAACACGTACCTGACACAACCTTTAGACGGGGTACGTGAAGGTCCCCAAAGGTCTGAATGAATGTAATCCAAAGTACCTTTTGTTTTGTGGATTGCTGGAGATTTGAAGCCGACTCTTTTCTACTTCCCGAAAATACAATGTTCACAAAAATCCATCTTTTCGGTACTTTGTCCGCAAAGAAGACCTCTTTTACAGAGTATGGACAGACCTTTCTCACTCATATGCCCCAAACGTATATGTCATTATTTGGTGGTGTCAACATCAGATTGATCTGCAGTAGAAACTGCAGCAGCACCTGTAACAGTAGATCCCTGTAAAATATACAACATACCAGACTGTGTGCCTTCATGACCACAAGAGCACCATGAGTGACTTTTAGAACTCTACCTTTACCTGTGTATTTACACCCAAGAGCTTCCATGGTGCCTAAAGAGATGAGATTTTTCTTCAAATTTGGAACATATCTAACATCGGTGAGCGTTCTCACCACACCACCGTGCATTTTGATTCAAACAGTACCTTTACCAATGACTTTACAAACGGTGTTGTTGCCCATTAGGACAACTCCACCTTCAACTGAATCATATGTTGAAAATCAGTCCCGATTGGGACACATATGATATGAATAACCCGAATCTAAAATCCACTCATTGTTAGATCTGAAATTATTTTCAATGGCTAAAAATATAGTTCCACCATTCTCATCAGCTGCAACACTAGCTTCAGCGGTGTCATTATTTTCTTGCTCATTTTTCTCCTTATGCTTTTCTTTATTTTTCAATTTAAAGCATTCGAACTTAATGTGATCCCTTTTACGACAAAAATTGCACACCAAATTTTTATGTCTGAACTTGGATTTTGATTTTGACCTTTTACTGTCTGTGTCTCTCTTTTCAGATCTGCCTCTAATGAATAAACATTCCCCCTGATTTTCACTAGTTTTCCCAGTAAGCCTTATTTTTATCTATCTGATCTTTTGATTTCAGAATAGATTTCATTTCTTTATAAGAGATAGTTTCTTTTCCATAAAGCATTGTATCTCTAAAATGCTTAAATGATTGGGGTAGGGAACACAACAATAATAGGGCCTGATCTTCATCTTCAAATTTAACTTCTATATTACTCAAATTCATAAGAATGGAATCAAATTTATCAAGATCTGAGAGTATAGAAGTACCTTCGGTCATATGGAGCATGTATAGACTTTGTTTGAGATAAAGTCTGTTCACCACTGTCTTTTTCATATACAGAGCCTTCAATTTTTCCCACATGCCTTGGGCCGTAGTTTCGGATGCTACCTCCCGTAAAACCTCATCAGAGAGATTTAAGACAATACCTGACTTAGCCTTTTTATCCAAGTTGGCAAAATCTTCGTATGACATTTTCTCCGGTTTATTCTCCTTCCCCTATAAGGCAATATCAACGCCATCCTGAACCAGGATAGGCTCCATTTTGAGTTGGACACATACCGAAGTTGGCACTTCGGTCAAATTTCTCAACATATGACTTCGTTACCGTCATATTAGCCGCTAGAAATTAATTCGAGGTATCAAAGCTCTGATACCAGTTTGTTAGGATTTGTACCCCGAAAATTTGGTTAAATTAATTTTAGCGAACCCTTTAATGACGATAACGAAAAATAATAATGAAAATATGCAGAGAAAATATAAGTGGAAAGAGACACAAACGTTTACGTGGTTCTGTCAATTAGACCTACGTCCACGGGCGGAGGATAACAATATTTCACTATATGAAAAAGATACAAAAGTTTTGGAAAAATACTAAAATACCGAAAGAGAGATATCTCAAATAAACACTTGAAAATTAAACTGAAAAACAAGTTCTAAAAACTTGTAAAGTTCTCTGTGTTTTTCTTTTCAGTTGGTGCACTGAATAAGCTACTGGAGCTTCCAATTTATAGGTAAAGATTTCAAAAGCTTCCAAATGCAATCCAATCAATCTGACCATCTACTCAAAGCATAGAAGACCACTACTTCAATTTCGTGAAGAAATTGAAGTAGTGGTTGGTTGTTTGTGTCAGGATGCAAAAGCATCCTACACGCAACATACCATCATCTATGCTAATGATATTACACCTACTAGGCCTATTCTTGGATGAATTCGATCCATAAATTTATGTTATAAATCTCTTATTTTAAAAGTTACCCACATCATTCATATATATGAATGATATGATTAATTTTGAATTAAGAGATCTACGACTTAATTTCATTCTCTAGCTTCAATTACTAACCTATATTATAGTTTATATTATTTCTTCTCCTTAATTTCATCTGGGTAATCTAACAATGGAACCATAGAATTTTATCCACAAAACATAGTAATTGAATCAAATAGCTAGTCCAGGTTCTGGTGGGGAAAACAAATTAGCATCCAATTTATTACAACAAATTTACCTCGCACACACTCTCTCTCTAAGAAACTAAAACTTTTCGTATATTTTCTCATCTATAAAGTTCTTAACAATGGCTCTGTGTACAAATAAAACAGATCAGGCACTAAATTAAAGAATCTTCAAAAGAAAAATAAAAAAGGAACCCTGATTTATACAAATGTTGTCAATTGAACCCCATAAGTTTTGGAGCAAACCTCAATAGCCTATCCAAAGCCATAGGCGAAAACTTCCTTGCAAACAAGTAACAAATATTAGTCTTCTCCCCATTATACTCACATGTTTCTTCATTTCTCATCTGATTCAAGAATTCATTGTTAATCCGATATCTCCCAAACATAGCCGGGTGGGGCCCATTCTTTGACCAATCAACCCAAGTCACGGTCCTATTAGAATTTTTCCACCCATATTTCAAACCAACAAAAGTGGGCAAATAATGTTCATCCGAATAACAAGGAGGCTTGCAATATTTTTTGAACAATGGAAAATAAACCCGGTCTGAAACCACAGCAATTGCAAGCTCCCGGTCCATTTCGAACCACTGAGCACCTTTTCTCCAATTTTCTAATTTGATTATAGGGGTTTCATTTTTTTGTTATATCGGCCTCGGCCAACCGGACCGGGTAGATCGTAGGACAGATACAAAGGTTTTGGTCGAACCGATGAGATGATCGTAAATTGTAGAGAAATTAAACAAGGGTATGCATGATTCCGAGAAAAGCACAAATCTTTGGTTTGAGAAATCAAGTAAAGCGTTGGCTAGTAAACGCCTTTCTGCTTCAATCATGTTCACTTTTCCCCATTCGACTTCCTGCATGAATGTGGGCACGAATTATAAATCGTGTAACGTTATCCAACTTTTTGTTATGTGCATAAGTATTAATGTAAGCATGAAGATATATGGAATTCTAAGGCTGCATTCGAATCCTGAATTTGGTGAAGGAAAGGGGGCAAAAAAAAATGATATGCGAAATAAAATGAGTTCTCATGCAAAAAAAAATGATTAAAAGAAACAAATTATAGTGTACGTAAAATACGATGTCTAATGGATGTAGAACAATTCAGCACGCAAGCCCATAGCACTGTAAATTGGATTTTGTGAGTTAGGTTTTGCAAACTCAAGTTCGGCTCATAAATTTATTTGGGTTTCAGATCTTAATCGGATTAGTCCAAACTCACAAATGTGCAGCTCATATTTGATTCACAAAATTATTCAGGGTTCGAGTTTTTATCGGGCTAACCCAAACTCACATTATCCAATAAAATTTTTTATAGTTTATTTGTTATAATTTTATTTTTTACATCCAATCAACATAATATGAAATAGTATGTACTACTTATATCAACAAACAACTATTAGCTATATAATTGAGTCACAACATTTCAATTAAATTGATTAATGAGGCTGGATTATTATTTTTAGTTATCCAAATTTAGTTAAGTTAATAGAATACTATGATCATTAACCTTTATTCACATAAAATCAAGTAACAGTAGTGTGTGTTTATATATATATATATATATATATATATATATATATATATATATATATATATATATATATGCCGAGTTTTAATCAGGCCAAACCTATTAAAATGTAATATTAAACTTTGCACACAATTTAATTAGATTTAATATTTAAAGCCAAACTCAACCAAATTCACTTTAATGTAAGATTCAACCTTTTATTTAATGGGTCATGTAAGTCGAGTTCGGACCGACCCAATCCCATTGACAATCCTACAAACCCACATTCAAATATTGATTTTTTTTTATTTCTCTTAAATTTTATTGTGCTCATTTTTTTAAATCTAAACAGCCATACACATAACATAACAGCCTAGCTAGAATTATTTTTTCACTGAATTTTGAGTCCCACCATTGCCCAGAAGCCCAATCCAAAAACCTTTTGATCGTCGAAGGAAAGATAGGGCCTTTTAGTCACTATCATCCAACAAAAACCCAAAAATTGGATCAATCACCAAAACTATTTTAAGTCTTATAGTAGGGAAGGAATAGTAGTTAAGCATGAGGGTGTATCTGTATCTCCAGAACTACTACTTAATTACATAAAATTATACGTTTTTTATTTCTCATTTGTTGTGTTTGGAATGGAGAGATTTAAGTGAATTTGAAATTTGAAATTTAAATTTATATTAAATTATCTAAACAAGTTATCTAATTTAGTTAGAATTCGAAATCCACTTTAACTAAAGTGGGAGTTTAGTAGTTTAGATAAGTGAATTTAAAATTCACTTAAATTTTAAATTATTTTAAATCTATCCGCTTTAAATTCATTTATTTCAAATAATTTATATTCACCCATTCAAACGCAACAAATGTGAAATTGAATTAGCTGGACTCTTAAGTTATCAACTAAGAAATAATTCGATTTATTTGTCATTCGTAAAAATTTTCTTTGTTAGTACGTCTAACATGATATCACTCTTATTGTATTACTAAGAGGATAAAATATAATTAAGTTATGAACTGAATAATAGTTCGATTATTTGTCATTTGTAAAATCTTTTCTTTGTAAGCACGTCTAACGTCACTCTTATTGAATGACTAAAAGGCTAATATATACTTTATAACTAAGAATGGTTTATGTTCTACTTGTGGATAATTATATTCTACTCACTAAACTATAGAAATATACATTTTACTTTCATTGAAATTATTCATCTATTACCAATATTAAAATTATTAAGATAATCCATATTAAATGACTACTATATTTTGATTTTTATGTATTTAAATTTTGATGGTAATGTGATAATTATTTAAAAATAAATAAAAATAACTTATATAATATTTCAATATAATCTATATCAATATATTTTTTGGTCAAATTTTTAAAATTTTTATATTTCATTTTATATTATTTCGAATATATATGAAAATATATTTTCTATAAAACTGTGCAAATTGTGATGTTAGATATAATATAATTCAATATTTTTTCACATTTTTAATTCCTAGAGCCAAAGATATCAACGTGTTATTATATTTTATTTTTTTCTTAATTCTTTTATAACTATCAAAATTCAAGTAAATACATAAAAATCAAAATATAATACTACGGGTATTTCAGTCATTTAACTAAATTTTCTTGAGTTATATTTTAAAATTTTTAAAGAATGAACAATATGAATGGGGACAAAGTGTATATTTCTAAAGTTCAGGAGATAAAGTGTAATTAACGGCCTAGTTCAAGGGGCAAAGTGTTATTAACCCATAAATTAATTTGTCAAATAAGAATTTATGCACTAAGGATCTTCTGTCTCACATTCTCTGTTACTTTCTATCACATTACCGAATAAATTGTCAAAATTACTCTACTAAAATTACTCTATAAAATTTTAACAATTTATTAGACAATATAACATGAAATAATACAAAATATGAGATAGAAAATTTTGTGGGGAATTTATGTCCGGTTAAGGGGTAACAACAGAGAAGCTATCATTCCCCTAGGCCCTAGATAGTTTTCGTCCAAGTTCCAACCTTAACAAGGAATACTTTTGTTTATAGATCTGTTGTGTCATTCCACTTTTATTTTCCCTTTTTCTCTTTTACTCTAACTTTTTTCTTACAAGAAGAAAGGAATTAAGAAAGTGTTGTTAAGAGAAAATTGGAAGAAAAGAATTAATTCTTTTTGGCTGCAAAAGAGTAAAATCTAAGTAATATGTACTTATACAACAGAAAACAGAAAACGTGAACTTCAAAACCATAAGAATCGATGCTATTGTCCCAAAAATCTTGATTAAAAGCCATTCCTAAAAGCACTAGCTATATTTTTGCATATATATGATTTCGATACATTTTTATTTTTTTCGTCTGTATATAATTATTAAAATGATGAGAAGATCTACAATCCTGTTGAGGGAATCATCTGTGGATTTTGAAAACTTGTACAATATAAATTTTTAAAACATATGGTATTATATTGTACGAGTTTTTAAAGCATAATTTTATTGTTTCCAAGGGACTACAGAATTTTTGAAATATACTAAATATATGAATTGTGTCTAAACTTAAAATGGAGGAACATTCTCAAGTACTTGAGTTGTTTAATGGTCTAAGTGTTCTTTCGTATTATTATGGGTAATATGAATATTGTCTTGAAATGGTTTTATAGTAGCATGATTACAAGTAGGTATTTGCTTAATGGAGCCAAGAAATAACTACCTTATAAATTGTTTTTCTGGCTGATTGACTACGACTCTGACAATGAAAGTTTTTGAAGTTTATTACCTACATCCCAATAATTATTTCAACTTGTTTCCTGAAAAAGACGAATTTCAACTTCTTTTAATCATAATAAAAGTTCAAAAAAAAAAAAAATCGTTGAAATTCATAATTCGTTGACTGACTAAATTGGTGAATGGTGATCTTCCACCGAATCATAAGGGGAAATTCTGATATGGACGTGTCCCAAAACTATAAGAAATTCCCTAAGGGCACAAAACAGAAAATAAAATTAAAATATTCTTCCATTCGTCTCCAACTGCATGCGGGACATGGCTATGAAATGTAAGTCAATTTAAATTATTTAAAAAAATTTCTACAATTAATTCTTTAAAAAATTAAAATTTTTCCTGAAATTGACAATTACAAGTGCAAAATTCTTAATATAATAGTTCAATTTTCTCAAACAAATTCAAGTTGACTCTCCTATATTACCAATCAAACAAAATCAGTTGGCCTTGACTTGAAGCTTTTGCGTTTCAAAAATTCATAATGTTCTGGAATAGTGATTTGGATTCATCTGGACAGGTTTATATTCATCTGGACAGGTTTCTTTTACTTAGTATTATGGTATGTTGTTGGTCACATGCATGCCCCGTAGGCTTAAAATATTTTTGTTAGAAAATGTTCAAAATCAAGAATAGCTAAAAATTATAACCTCATGATTTATTCATTGTTGTATCGGTGAATTGAAAAAAAAAAAAAAACACTTTTTTTTTTATTTATCACAATTATAAGATGTATAAAATTTTCAAAAAAAACTAGGTACAGCGGATACAGACTAGACACCAGAAGTTTTACGCGTCAACATTGGCGGAAAGCATTGACTAGCTCTATTAGGCACCACGTACAATATTATTCGGAAAAAAAAAAAATTTCTTGCCCATTTGCAAGAAGCCTACACGTCTACATCATATTATAAGACTAGATGTTTATTTATTTATTTTAAAAAAAATATTGTTTTGATGATGACAAACAAATGAGACAGAAACGAAAAAAAAATAAAAAAATTTTGAATCATACGTACTATGTAGGTAAATTTTATAGCTCCACACTAAATTCAAATATTGTACTTTGTTTTATTATGTACTTTAATTATGGTTCAAATTTTAGATTACTATAACCAGAAAGCCAATTACACAAATGTAATTAAGCTGTTTCTTTTCAAAATATTCTTTTAAATCTAAGATCAGTTTTCTATTGAATTCAGGAGATCGACAAGAAATGTAATAGAATATCATTATGCGCATAAATTTAGACATGGTTTTTGACTACTTGTACTTCGTGTCCTCTAACGTAAATCTCAATGTACTTTTTCTTCTTTTAAAATAGCCTTTAGTTTATATTTACTAAAGATGTTCCGAAGTTTTTTTTTTTTTTTTTTTTTTATCGATATTAGTAATTTTATTAAAAAAATAAAAAAGTTTTTCATTCTATTAGTAAACGGACTAGGAATTATAATACTAGGACAGGATTATGCGTCATTTTGTGTTTCTTACTCCAATTTCCAGGGTCAACAAAATACGGAGTCCGTAGTACAGGTTTTTTCCGTATCAAAACGACAGGGATGATGTTAGTAATCGCACAAAAAGCACAATCTTTAATGCACGAAGTACGAGATGAAAATCATCTAGTAATTTATGTGTTAACAAAGAATTGCTTGAGAGATAACATACCTTACTGGGAATTCTTCGATCATGAAATACAGAATCTTCAGGAATTGTTCCATTGAAAGATGGCAAAGAATGAATATAAATGGAATAAAGCCCTTGATGGCCTCTGAAAAACTGCTCCCAAAGAGGAGCCAATGGCAATTCTCCTCTCACAAGAAACATGAATGCAACTTTAGGGGTTCGTTTGAATGGATATTCCCTCACTTTGGGCACCATTGAAGCCCTCCACAGCAACTCCTCGTCGGTCATCTCGTGCATGGCATTTTGTGGGGCTATAAAATCTCTCAGCTTCATATGGGCTGGTGGTTGTGGTGGTGGGCAAATTGTTGGTGGAGGACAAGTTTGTGGTGGACATATTGGTGGTATTTGTGGAGGAGGTGAAGGACATGTAGGAGGAGGTGGCAGTGACGGTGAGGGTGGCGGAGGTGGGGTGGTGAGGGGGAATAACTTGAGTTGCAAGTTAAAGGGAGTATCGGAAAGATAAAAACTTAGAGTTATTCCAATGACTAATCCAGAACCAAAAAACATGAAATAGAGAATCAGGCTGTGGAGGTATCTTTGAAAGTTGAAGACTTTTCCTAATTGCAACTGTTGTTTTTGCTGCTGCTGTTGCTGTTGTTGGTCTCCTTTCATCTTTTTAGTGTGTGTTGAAGAAATATATTCAAGAAAAGTATATGGCAGTTGATAGTATTCTTCTTATAATTGTTGTTGTTGTTTGGGATTGTGTTGGTTTTTACACACACAACACACACTAACACAGAGAGGGAGGGATGGAGATAATCTTTATTAATCAGAAGATTGGTGGGAAATGAAGAAAGAGAGATTCTTGATAAAGTTTGGTTAAAGAAGCTTGACCTTCCTTCTAAAGAATCTAGAAGAGGTCTAATTAAAGAAACTTTACAGACTCCATGTTAATAAAGATTAAGAACAAATTAAGATCATGCATGTAAATAATATTTACCAACATGAAAAAGTTAGAAATGATTAAACAATTTTTTTAAGAAGATACACAATTTATAAATCTGTTCCTTTTCGTCTTATAAATCATGAACATTTATTTTGTTCATGTTATCTTCAAATGCAAATCTACCTAATTAAGAACAAAATGACAATTGTTATTTGCTAATGAGAAAGAAAACAAAAACTAACTAATTAACTCCCTTTACCTTGATTTACTAATCAAGAATTTCTTCGAACCGCAAAATGTGACTACATAATAAATTACCTTGTATCACAAAACTTGCCTTGTTCGTTAATTGGAGAAAGATGCTCCAAATGGGGATTTATAATTAATCTAGCAAGGAAAAAGATTTTCATATACCTATTTCATCAAATCCATTAATTTAGAAATGCAACTGATTATATATGACTTTCAGAACAAAACACAAGGAACAAGAAACTGTGTTTATTAAATTTGCCTCTCTCTGTGTGGGAGATTGCGTGTGTGTATGTGTTTTTTATTTTATTTTATTTTTTTCGTATGGGAAGAGTGTTGTCCAAAAGTGTATATAATCCTGAACTTTGGGGGAATTAAAGGTCAATAAACCTCACATTTTTTGTGAATTTTCTATATTAAATTTTGCCCGCAATTCTAGCATCAACTCTCTAATGCATGGAAAAAAATATAGTAAATTAATATTTTCGGGAATAATGATGTACATAATGGGAAAAACTATATTACTAGGATTTTTTTTTCTATTTTAACACACTTTTTAATTAAAATTTTTGAGGAGTGGTGGTCTTTTGCAGAAGAATTAACACCGGAAAATAGTAAGACTAGTGGGCTGGAGAATGGAAGAAACTGTAGAGTCCTTTTAGATCCTAATTTTTCATGACTCTTCAGCACTCTTGCCTTTATTTTATTTTATTTTATTTTTTAACTTTTATAATTCGCTCCTTTGTTCTTGGCTCATGAAGAAACATGTACGATAATTGCGATGAAATTATAAAATAGACTGAAAAATTACTAATTAAGTGTGATAATAAATATAATTTGGGTGCTATTGATAATAATTGATGTTTCAATATCATACAATGACAAAAATATACCGTCCTCGTAACGAATTAATTTGGCATATGATTTACATTAATAAAAGAAGCAGGAATGATTAAGGTGTTTTCTTATAGTTAATCAGCAAATTAGAATTAATAATCAAAGCTGAGGGAATCCTAAATTAGACTTGAAGGCATATTTAGGATCTCCATCATGAATACTTGCTGATTTCATTTAAGGAGATTATTATTTTTTTCATTAATTAACAAAAAAAATCCATGTGAACAATTCTCGCTAAACCTACGCCACCATTTATCGTTAGATTGATTATTGGTACCTTTCATTTTGGAGACTAGAAAACTTTGACGTCTGCTCATTTTACACCAATTCCCAAGATGAAAATTATATTTCCATATAGTGCATTTACAAAGTGACGATAAAGTCACTGATATAATACTAAATTTGGAAGAAAATAAACAAAATCTGATTGAGTATTTAAAATTAGAGTTAGTAATTCATTATGATTTTATTATGTGAAATAATTTTGATAAATAATCCTATATTTATGTATTTGTAAATCATTTTTCACTTCTGTATGAATGCCAAGTGTATGTAAGGTGACGCCCACGGAAAAGGGCTGCAAGGGCCGTGACATTAATCAGTCACAAGAACTTCTATCACATTTTTTATTTTATTTTCTGTCTCATAATTTAATAAACTATCAAGATTCTTTTTAAACACATTTATAAGTTTTAATAGAATAATTTTGATAATTAATTTTACAGTAAAACAAGAAGTGAAATAAAATAAAAAAGATGAAGTCTTACATGTACATAGAAAATCCTTAACGCATCAATCACGTTTTCAGGGAATTTCCAAGAGCTTCTTCACACGAGAAAGAATATTATTTGGTTCATGATTTAATTTACGAACTCTGATGAGTACAGACTTTTCATGCCTTTGCGGCGATGATTACTCAAGCAACGTGCAATTAGGGGATGCAAAGTAGGCATTTTGACGTCGCAAAGAATAGCGGATTTGAGAAAACGATCCCTCGGTTTAAATCTTTTGCGCTACTGATTTGTTAAAATTGATGAAACATATTGCTATCTTTGGAGAGCTATAATTTAGGATAGTATTTTGAATATTAATTAAAATAACAATGTAGTCATTTTTGGATATATAATGCACGTGAGATAAAAAAAAATTGAAAAATATGTTTGAGTAATGATTGAAAAATTATTTTTTGAAAATGTATGTTTATTATTTAGAGTGAATCTTTCATACAATTGTCGATTTGCAAAACTTTTTACATCATTAAGAATAGATACATCATATCACTTAATTATTATAAATTCAAATGTTATTTTTACACATGTAACTGATTTTATGGTAAACATTTTAATCCTATTATTTATTTGTGTACAAGCATTTTTATGCAACACATGAGGTCACTAAAATACTAAATTATACAATTGAACTTACATTTTGTGCATATATATATATATGTGTGTGATGATGTGCAACTTATAAATTTGTATATACATTACATGCAACAAATTCCTACTTATGTTAGTGTGATATTAGACAAAGAGAAAGGCAGAAGGAGGGGAAGAGAGTTTACTTAATAAACAATTGATGTTAAATAGATTTCAATTATGTATTTTCAAAGAAATTTAAGCAAACAACATGGTTGAAATCTCTAGCAGAAGCTTAAGAGAATTAGGCACAAATTTCCTAGCAAACATAAAACACAAAGAAGAATTCTGACCATTGTAAGTACAATTTGTACCAAACCTCACTTGATTCAAGAATTCTGCATTGATATTTCTCCAGATCAAATCTCCCCGGATGAGGACCTTCTCTAGACCAATCAACCCAAGTAACACTCCTATTTGAATTCTCTTCTGGCAAAAGAATATTCACCAGTGTAGGAATATAATGCTCATCATTATAACAAGGAGGATTGCAATGCTCTGCAAATACGGGGTAATATTTTGTGTCTGATATAATTGTTATAGCAACCTTGCGGTTCACCTCAAACCACTGTGATCCCTTTCTCCACTGAGACATGGATATTGTAGGCAGCATTGCTTTGTTGTATCGGCCGCGGCCGCTTTTTCTTGGATCATCTGCTGAGGCAATGAAACTCTGATTTGAGTTGATTAGATAGTTGTAAATGGTTGTGAAGTTGAACAGAGGAATGCAGGTTTCTGATAGCAGCACGAATCTTTCGTTGGTGAAGTCGAGCAGTGCGTTGGCTAAAAGCCGTCTCTCAGCTTCAACCATAGATGGTTTTCCCCATTGCACTGGCTGCAAGTGAGGTGGAAAAAAAGAGATATAGTATTTAGTCTCTTGCAAAATTTATTTTAGTTTTATCAAGAATCTATGTTTTTTCTCATTAATTCAAGATTAATATCCCTATTGCTAGTTGAGGCTAGAGTTGGAGCTATTTAGGGGCCAAAACCGCTATAGATCTTCTGTTCACTTTCTATACAAATTTCCTGTTGACATACTATTTAGATGTTTGTCTTGTGTACGTGACAATCATATAGAGAGCGATATAGAGATTTATACAAAATATGGAACCTGTGCAGGATACAATACAACACAAGGAAAACAAGAAAACTTGGACGTCAAGTTCTTCAAGAAAATAGCCATATAGATGTTAAGCCTCGATCCGTGCATTTGGAAGATCAGAAAGAACAAATTGTGGGAGGCTAACTCTCATCCGATAATGTGCAGTTATTGTTTGGGAACAAATAATCAAGAAAGAGTACGAACCTTGCTAGGAATTCTTCTTCGATGAAAAACAGAATCTTCAGGCTCTTCTGCAATGTAAGAGAGGGTCTGAATGAATATAAATAGAGTAAGAACCATTATATCCTTCGAAAAACCTCTCCCACAAGGGAGCCAATGGTATTGGCCCTTTGGTCAAGAACATGAAAGCAATTTTTGGGACATATTCAAAACCAGACTCAACCATAGGTACCATAGATGCACGCCAAAACAGTTCATTATCACTCATTTTGTGCATAAGCAATCGCGACTCCTCCGGTGCGAAACTACCAATAGCAGGCAGAGGAATCCATGCTCCACTCGAGGATGGTGGAGGAAGTGGTGATGGTTCTGGCTGTTCAGATGCCAATTCTATCCGCATTGCTGGTTGAAACGACAAAAAATGAGATGCCGAAAGGTTCTCTTGAATAAAAAAGTACCTTTGAAGATATACACCGGCAGTGACTCCAAAAGACAAGCCAATGACAAAATATAGGACATTAACTACATAATTCAACTGCACTAATCGCGCAACGAAAAGTTTAGCCATCAATTGACGCTGTAGCTGTTCACTCCCTCATTCTGTAGATAGAATGAAGATGAAGAAGCAGCCCTGCGCCTCACCTCAATATAAGGAACTCGTTAGACAACTTCTTGTACCACTTCCTGCGAAAGTTAAGATGAAAGCCATGTTCAAGAATCCTCAGATATTGACTATCCCAAGTCCAGAATCCTTGTAAACTTTGTTTGCATATGCACATTGGTAATTGGACAGATAAAAAAAGAACAAAAATCATTTAGAATGCAAGTCATATTCCATATGGTTGATGCTCCAGCAAGCTACTCCTATCCATTTGACTGGTGAAGTCGTCCAAGAAAATTTTAGGAATACATTTGATGCCCCGGCAAGTCATTCCTCCTTCCTATTCGAGATTTTAAGTAGACCTCGGTATCTGTTTCCCTAATAATGCTCTACTGGTGAAGTCGTCCAAGAAAAAAATTCTAGGATTAGCGTACAAGACAATTACAAAAGGTTATACTAGATTATAACAAAACTCAGAGATGCAAACTGGATTTGCGTAGAATGCAAATCTTAGGACCGTGGAAAATCTGATTATAAGAAGACTAATATGATAATTGAACATGTGGTTTCAACAATTAAAATTTAATAACAGATGGTTTAAAGTTGAGATTTATCACGAAATTTAATTGCTTGAGCGCTAAAAATGGATGCACAAGTAAAAAAATCAAGCTGAACCTTTGCCAAGTGAAACCCCACTTAGGAAACTGAATGTATTAACTTAAGCATAAAAGCTTGCTTATTAAGAAGTTGCTGTATTCTTCAATATGAGCTTTAAACTCTCTTAATGCTCATGTAAGGTGCCAATTGCCCCAGTTGTTGATTGACCACTTATAAAAGCAGAATGCCCTGCATATTACTGTACTGCTTTAAGATGAGGAAAATCAAAAACCAAAATTGGCAGCCAGCTTGTTCAACCAAATTTGAAATCTTTCACTAATGTAATCAAAAAGCACGAGGAATGGACTACCAAGTTCTTTCATGGATTAACAGATGCACAAAATTCAAAACTAATCCTCTTTTGGAATTGAACTCATTGAGAAAATCCAAGGTATTCAAACGGATTTAAGTAGAGCAGAACCAATAAAAAAGAGGTTTATAATCACTACATAGCATCATCAAGTCTCTTATAAGATGTAAAAATCAATGCTGCCTTTTCCTGTTTAAGAGTGATAAAATTTCAGTTGTTCATAACCATCCAGTAAGTGATGAGTAAACAGCAATATTTTGAAATGAAGTACATACAAGGAAAGAAATGAAAGAACAAAAACAACTCTAATCCTTGACATGTTTCATCTTATAAGGAATGCTCAACCCAAAATCACTCTCTATTGACTGAATCTCAGTCGGTCAAAAACAAAAAAAAAAAACCACAATTTCTTTGAAAAAATTTGTATATTTTACAAGAAACTGACCTCAAAACTAAAAGAAGTCGAATACAAGGAAAGGTAGTAAATCTTTGAGTGACGCATTAAAATACACCAGCTGTCATGCTATAAAAGAAGGAATCTGGAATCACTGGTGATTGAGCTGCCACATTCACAGTGCCATCTGCTTTTTGTCGCAACTTGTGCATACCATGGGGATGACTACTCTTAGGCTTATCTTTCTGATCAGATTCACCCCCAACCTTCCTTGAACTTCTGTGGCTCTTTTCTTTACCATGACTACGGTGTTTGTTCTTTCTTGAGTTCTTATTTCCAAGCCCAGAACTCTCCTCATTTGTCAAATCAACATTTGATTCCAAAGGCATTGATGTGTCCTTCCCACTTCGCCTACTTGATGATTTGTCAGACTTGTCAGTTCGTGATGATGATGCCACAGCTTCATTGCCTAAAAGTACATCTCGCACTGCACCAGAAATTTGATCATCTTTTAACTCTAGCTTCTTTTGATCAATGCGTATTGCATCTCCATCATCCAATTTTACAACCACAGGCCTAGGTTTTGCTGTAGGCTTTTTCTTAGGTACAAGTGATTGCTCTGTAAGCTTAACGAGATCCTTTTGAAGATGTGTACTTCATCATTGGCTTTATTTTGGACACTGATGTCATTAGCAGGTGGATAATCATTACGAACTTTTTCCCTCTCCTCTGAAGGAAGATAATATAAACCATGCCGTTTGCGATGCTCAATGAGTAGAGATGTAGACTCATTTGATGGTTCATGGTCTTCCTCATGTTGGTGGTCAGAAACTGTAATGGCATCCATTTCCAGGGACCGAGGTTTTTCAAGGGAAAAGGAACTCAAAACAGGTACTCTAAAATCACCACATATTGCTTCTAAGTCGGTGAGATTTTCCTTGAGCTCTAGTCCATCAGGCAGAGGCACCCTCTCTTGAGCACTCAATGAAACTGGCCCAAGCTCCTCAGAAAAAGCATTGTACATTACTCTGACAACTTCAGAAGCTTTTAGTTCTCCCTTCTGGACCAAGCTACCATGTATTTCTTGTCGTATCAACTCAATCAAACCAAGGACGTTCTTCACCCTATCCTGGATCTCAACATCATGACTCCCTGACCAATGGGCCCAATGTTGCTTCCACAATATTTACCATCCCAACTAAAGAATCTTGGGCAGAATGGTCAAGATCAGTGATCTTATTTTTACCTTTATTCACAGAATCATCTTTGAGAGATTCACGCAGCATTCTTGGATTAAACCCTTCATCTAGCTCACCATAAGCTACACTACTTGCAAGATCGGAACTTTCAGGAAACCCGCCATTTTTTACTGAATCTGCCACTCCTGAGGTCAATGAAGAAATAGGTTCATCAGGGAAGAAATATGAATATGCACAGAATGTCAATATTTTAAATGTGGAGTGAATATACACAGCCCTTATCGACGGTGGCAAGAGATTGGTTCGCGGCTGTAAGAGTGCTTCCATGAGCTCAAATGGATTTTTTGAGAACTCAACATACTCTCCAGAAACCCAAGCAGCTGCGGATAAAATCCTGCGGAAGAAATAATTTCCAAGCAATGCAGGATCAATCAATAACTCACGCCCAACACGAACAAATTGCACTGGTCTAACATCCCTAACCCTCATGCCAATATCTACAAGCTGGTTCTCAATTTCCTCCCCCTTCTGGCAATGCGGAACCCTCGCCATTTCTCCAAGAAGTGAAACATACCAATCAAAATCAATAATGATCTCATAATAATTTCTCGAACAAGTCGACAAGATGGATCCGAGGATCTCATTACAGAAATCTGGGTCAGACTTAAGTGCATAACTAATCAAAACCCTACATATTTCTGCCACATTGTCCTCAGACACCATTGCCATCACAAGCTTTAAGGCCTCAAGCTTAATATTCACATCTTCATCACTCAAGGACTTAATCACTACCTCCTTATTCTCCACCATGGCCCCCAAGAACATAGGCGCAATGGCAGCAAGCGCTTGCAGTCCAAGATACTTAAGATTTGGATCATCTTCCATCAAAAACTCCCGAATTTTCTCAATCGCAAGCTTCACAGCCGACTCGTACTGCATCAAACCAGTCACAATAGTCTTCACATTGCACACTCAAAAGCCAACGACTTTGCAACAGTCCTCCTCAAATGCTCACAAATTGGCTCCACCACTCTTTTCCCCAACCTAGGCTCTAAAGGCGCCAACTTAGCGAAAATCTTCAAAACCTTAATCAACAACCAATTATTCCTAGAATCCACCAGAATCCTATAAAACTCAGGCGCCAAAGGCAAATACGATCTGGGATCCTTACAAGCTAGCTCACAAAACACTCCAACAACAGAAGAAACAACATTAACATCAGAATTCTCTAAATTTTCAACTAATCTCTTAAAACACACCCTAACAGCATCTGGGTACAGCTCGAAAACTCTCAAAACAGTGGCAATCGCTTTCTTTTTAACAAAACTCTTATTACTATTCAACAAAGCAAACAACTCGGGCGTCAAATCACGGGCCAAATCGGCAGTACAAATCGACGAAAGCGTCTGAAGAGCGAGGCTTACCTCGTGAGGATTGGCGGAAGAGAGGTCCTTCCGGAGCTGATGAGGTGAGGAGAAGGATGACATCCGTAGAAGGGTTGAAGGAAATCGAGGCGGCGAGATAACCGGCGCGTTTTGAGTGGAAGACGGTGGAGGAAGAGAGCTCGATTGAATGGAAAGCGGCCCACGACATGTCGACGGCGTGGAGGGAGTGAAGGTAGGTGAGTTTTTGAAGGGCGATGGTTTTGGTTTGTGGGTCGGTTGATTTGATCTCGCGGCGGATTTCGTCGACGGATTTGGAGATGAAGGCGGTGGATTCGGCGGCGCCGGTTTGCTGACGGATGCCTTTGATTAAATCTTCTAAGGAACGCTGAAAAAGGGAATCCATCAGTGAAGGCCCACCCGCCATTTGATGATGATGAACAATAGTAATTCAAGTTGATTGAATTGGGTTTCTTGGGTTTTTTAGTGTGTGTTTTTTAGGATTCCATGATTGGGATGGGGGAGTTGTTCAGAATGGGGAGAACCGGAGAAGGTGACTGATGTCTTGGTTCGGGAGAATGGCTTTCATTGAGACCGGATCTTGACACGACGAATCCGATTCTTTTCGGATCCTATGTACTAAATATTTTTAATCCTTAAAATTTCGTCACTTTGACATATTTAGTTTTCAAAATTTTACAAAAAATAAATCATATCTTTTATTTTTAACTTTCTACTTATTTAGAACAATTGACAAAAATAAAATAGTTTTTTGTTAAAATTTATGAGAAACAATAATTTTCTTTGGTATAATCTAAAAAAAGTAAAAATTAAAAGGTAATTTTTTTAGAATTTATTAATAAGGAATGAATATTTATTGAAGTATATACATAAAAAATTAAAATTATACCATATTTATGTTAATTGTTCGAAATTAATAAAAATTTAAAATATAAAAAAATAATTTATTTTTTATAAAATTTTAACGATCAAATATCTCAACAAATCAAACTTTAGTACTACAAATATGTTTTATCCTTAGATAAATTGTATAAATAATATATTATATCACTAACTTTGGATTGTACATCTCTAATAAGAAATTTATTTTCTTGTTTTGCATAACCAGTCATATTTTAGTAGTCTAATAATCACATAATCCTTATCATTACATTATATTTAAATCAGATTATATGATTTGGACTTATTGAATAATTTTTTTAATATATAATAAATTATAATGCACATATATTTTGTACAAATTTGGTGGTATAATTTGTACTCTAATCACATGTATTATAACTATTGACTAGTTTTTTTCACACACCTAATGTAAATCTGTTATAGGAAAAGAAGCTAAAAATTAAAAATTAGATAAGAGAATTATGAGAAATGATTGAATTGACGAAGAATTATAAAGACACGAGTTAGTTACTATTTTCTTAAAATACACAAAAAAAATATAAATTACACCAAAAAGCAAAAGAGTTATATTAAGTAGTAAATGTGAACTAATCCGATTGGGGTCCCGATCTGCGAGAATAAATTCTAAAACTGTTAAACAGCACTCTAGAAATAAAGGGAAAACAACATTCGGATTTCGGAAAGCATTCTCTCTCGAGTACACACAAACTCCAGAAATCAATAAAAGAAAAAAAAAAAAAAAAACCATCAGCCACAGAAGAATTAAAAGCTCACCGGATTGATCTACTAGAAGTTGCCATCGCCACCGTCGCCGCCGCCGCCGCCCACTCATTACAGCAGGTTAGCCGGTCACTCTTCCTCCTCCTCCTCAAATTTTCATATTTTCACCAAAGCCCTTGTCCTATTTTTATGTGCTTTGTAACAGCCACATAACAGCCACAAGCCCATCACATCATCCTACGGCAATTTTTGAACATTCAGGCTAACCCATATAGCCAAATCACTTCACACATCTAGAATCAAAACTGGGTTTTTTTTTCTTTCTTTAGTTTACTTTGAACAAGTTGGTAACTTGGGAATTTGTGGGTCCAATTTGGTATGAATTAGTATTCAATTTTGTTTGTTTTGATATTGCATTGGATTATTGTAATTTGGGTCACTCCCAATTGGAAATTTTGTTTGTAAATATATTTATTTTTTTTGGTTGTAGTTTTGAATTGTTGTGTTGTTATTATTTATCTACTATCTTAGCACGAAACGAGTTCACTTTCTGGTTCCCTTTAATTAATATAATGTAATTTTATAATATGCATTGTGATTCAGAAGTTGGTGTGAAAGCCGAAGATGTCGATTTAAAAGTGTAAAGACAGCTTTTTTAACAAGGGTTTTCTTACTAATTTCTGTTAAAATATTTCATTTAATTTGCGACTGTTAGTTGCAGTAACAGAGGTAGAACGGTTATTGTTAGTCTTAGTCATATTTAGAATTGGTTTTGTAATATCCAGATATGGACAATATTACTAGTTGTTGAGTATTATGTCCAATTCTTAGGCCGTATCTATGGTCATTTCTAGCTGTTATATAAGGTCAGATATGATAGTGGTTGTGCAATAGTTCTATGCTAGTTGACCAATGACCATGGAGGACTGATGATTAATGCAGTAATGCAAGTCAGGAAAGTCGTTATTCGATGGTCACCAATTTTTCAAGATAGTTTTAAAATATGCTTTTGTGCTTGTCTCAACAGGGAAAACAGATAAGGAAATAAGGGGATAATTACTTTTATAAGCATAAATGGTGTAGATGTCAAAGCAATTGCTTTAACCTGCCTAAAGATTTTGAATAAAAGGAGTAGATGTCTGATTCTTTTGGCTAGTTATGATAGAGTTGAAATTTTAAAGGGCAGTGAAAATGAGGAATTGTAGAAGTCAATGTATGCAGGAAAATGAAGTAGAATTATTTCTATAATGCTCCTCTACAGGCAGAGGTTTTACTGTGTTATTTTCCTGCAGCTTTCTAATCTTTGGATGGTTATAAAAATGCTCTTCAAAAGCAAAGGAACTGCAGGCGTGTTGCCTAGTTTTGTCTTTTGGCTAGCGAATTAAGTTGATCAACAGAAGGAAAGGCTTGCTTGTTGATTTGAAGTAGGTCTGAAGTTGTTTGTGGATTTATATTTTCATCAGCTTTTTAGGATTCTGGTATTTACATCCTAACTTCATTGTCAAGTAAAAACCAACCTCAAGGTATGTGATTCTGGCAATTGAATACTTCAGTCATATGCAGTTGTATATTATTGTCACTATAGAAATTTCACCATCTTATTTGAAAATACTTAGTGGCGAGCTATCATTTCACAGAAAGTATCAAGATGCCTCGTAAGGGAAATTATGGAATTGATTATGATGATGCCTATGATGCATATGATCATGATTACTATGATGATGATTATGATGATGATTATAGTCACAAGGCAAAGCACAATGGTAAGTGATCTTCTGAACTTGGTCTTCTTGCCCATGATATGTCGGTCTACTACTGTCTTTAGCATGAATATTTGGCATAGTCGTTAGCTTTTTTGCGTGCACTCGTGACGTTCGAATTCTATGTAGTACTTTTTGAGTGGAACAGAAGAAAAGGTATTTAGCTGTTACTGAGTCTGTAAAGAGTAAAGATAATACATACATATACACACACACACAATGCAACACACACATATACACACACACACACACATATATATATTTCAGTTTGTCTTTGAAAGGGTATTGCCTTCTCGAAAAGTGTTTTCCTTGATCAATCAAATGATGTGTAGATGTTACTTGTATTCTTTTCCAATTGTGGAGCAAATAACTAAAAATATACTCCTAAAAGAATCAAGTGCTTGTTGATAATAACTGAAACAGGTGTAGTGCCTAAGACAAAGGAAACACAACAAGAGATGAAGATTGGGGTTTGGCGCTGTCCCATATGTACATTTGATAATGATGATGACATGTCTGCATGTGACATATGTGGGGTCCTTCGTATTCCACTGGTTAAGGGTCATAGCAAGAGCAATTCTGGCCCAGGTTAGCAGCTCATACTTTTATTATATCCCATGAGTAGTTTGCACAAATTTGTATAATCTTATTGATGGTATAGTTCATGAGATTTGAAGAAGTGAGTTGCTTTAAGAACTGCACTACGGAGAAAGGAGTTTCAGTAATCATATTTGTCCAATTATCTCAGTTTTGCGTCTTTAGTTGGGCCTTCAAATTCAGAGATAGGTCTGTGAATTGGTTTCAGTTTTTAAAAATATCAAAGAATGGTATACAGATAACCCATCTGATACGGGCAATGAGACCTGTAACTGTCTCTGATTTCCTTAAGTTTTTATCTAAAATTGTTAGCTCCTTCATAGAGTAGATCGTTTCCATGCAGTTGGTGACTTATGCAAAGACTCTGGAGCATCCGTAATGGCCAAGTCTCTTTTTGCATCATTGCAGCATCCCATGCCCAAAAAGGCTGTAATTTTTGAAGCAAAGAGTGATGCTTTTTTGACTGGAGAGCCTGGAAATATACATGGGGACTTTCATGATTTTCATAGGGCGTTTAGCTCTCAAAACAATTACAAGGTTAATATAGGTTGGGACAATTCTAATACCATAAAATCAATGGGCATAGGCATTTTTTTTCCCTTTTCCCCAAAAGAATTTTCAAGTTCATATAGTAGCAACATCTCTTACTAGTCTTTCTCTCACCTTTTGTCGTTTGCTTAGCCATCCTCGGAGTAATATTATGAATGGCATCTCTTTATACATGTTCTAAATTATACTGTTTGTTTATGTCAGCCCCTTTTAAGTTTGATGTTCCATCTCCAGATGATTTGGTGGCAAATGGATTGCATTCTTCCACAATGGGTTCTAAAGGTACTTTATACATTTTTTTTCCTGCTTTTTCTTATTTCACTACTCTTTCTCTGAGGATTTTATTCTATGATTTTATCCATATAGTCTTTGCTCGGCCAAAATTTTATTTAAATACCATGAGGATTATATGTTTGACATTCTTTAGCCTTTTAAGTGAAAGGATGTTAGTTCAATTTTCGAGGGATGCATCTTCCTGATATGCTGCTTGTGTTCTGTTGCAGCCAATATTAAGAACTCATCCTCAGATGTTCTTTCAAAAGAAAAGAAGAATAAGATTGAAGTTGAAAAAGAAATAACTATTGATGAGTCTGATAGCTCTAAAATCCGCATCGACGTCAAAAGGCAGACACATTGATGCAAAGGAAAAGGACTCTTCTTTAGAGATTAAAGGGAAACCTCAAAACATTTCCAGTGATATGACGAAGATATCATTATCTTCCAAGTCCGGAAATACGAAGAAAGTGAATGAGGCAAGAGCTCCATCAAGTTCACCGTTTAAACCTGAGAAATGGATGCTTCCTGACCAAGATGAAGATAAATTATGTCAACTAAACCTCGCAATTGTAAATCATCATCAGC
Organism: Cinchona pubescens; assembly: GCA_025175665.1. Lineage (NCBI taxonomy): Eukaryota > Viridiplantae > Streptophyta > Magnoliopsida > Gentianales > Rubiaceae > Cinchona > Cinchona pubescens. Next base: position 1,254,689 of record JANKKI010000076.1, read on the forward strand.
TTCTTTTTTTTTTTCCCTGTGATCTGATAGATATTAGATAGTAGCTGTCTGTGTATCCATGCTACTTTTTCCTGGATATTCTGTTTCATCTTCCCCTTTATTCTTAATTATGTAGGTTGGTCATGTTGATTCTGGAAAGTCCACGCTCTCAGGAAGATTGCTTCATCTTTTGGGGCGCATTTCCCAAAAGGAATTTCACAAATTTGAAAGAGAGGCCAAACAACAAGTAATTTAGCTAGCCATATCTCTTTTTTGTGCTATTCATGATGTTAGCTTGCCTTTCTAAGAATAGTGACCCATATGTTATTCTATCAGGGAAAGGGGTCCTTTGCTTATGCATGGGCATTAGATGAGAGTGCTGAAGAAAGGGAAAGGGGAATAACTATGACTGTGGCTGTTGCATATTTTGATTCTAAAAAGTATCATGTTGTTCTGCTCGATTCCCCTGGCCACAGAGATTTTGTTCCAAACATGATTTCAGGGGCAACACAAGCTGATGCTGCCATTCTTGTAGTTGATGCTTCAGTGGGTGCATTTGAGGCAGGATTGGATGCTTCCAGAGGGCAAACAAGAGAGCATGCCCAACTAATTAGAAGCTTTGGTGCAGATCAGATTGTAATTGCAGTTAACAAAATGGATGCTGTGGAATACTCCAGGGAACGATTTGATGTAATTAAGCAGAAGCTGAGTACATTTCTTCGTTCCTGCGGTTTCAAGGATTCATGTATACTGTGGATTCCTATGAGTGCCATGGAAAACCAAAATTTGGTTGCTGGTCCTTCCGATGTAAAATTATCCTGGTTAGTTTTCTTGCATTTGCTTATTTCAAGGTTCCCATGTATCACATGTGGACAGTAATATCATCTTTTAACTTTATGCAATATAGCTAAATTTAAATTGAAGGCGAAATGTTTTTTCTTGGGCAGGAAATCTATTGTTAGTTTTCTTTTGTTCTTTCACTTGTGATTTTCTCTTGTTGCCCCAACTCTGTCAATCTGATATTTATGTCTTTGTATTGCTTTTCCAATTTAATTAGGTGTTCTAATATGGATTCACAACTTCATATAACCTCAGGATTCTGAATTGACATTGAAATTATTATCGTTATCATAATTATTATCATTATCATTATCATTATTATTATTATTATTATCATTATTATCATAATTATTATTATCATCATCATCATTTTTTATTATTTACTAAAAAAAAAAAGAACTACTTTTCTTGTTTGAACTGACATGGTGCCATTTAAATGATTGAATCAAGTCTTTTAGTTATTTTGTGATATATGTATAGGAACAAGATTTCAACTGTTGTGTCTTTTGGTGCTGAAGATTAGATTGTTGGATTTGCAGGTTTCAGGGACCTTGTCTTTTGGATGCAATTGATTCTCTCCAACCTCCTACAAGGGACTACTCGAAGCCTCTAATTTTACCAATATGTGATGTTATACAATCACAAGGGCAGCCATCTATTGGCGGGAAAGTGGAGACTGGAGCTCTGCGTTCTGGATGTAAGGTAAGCATTGGTGGTTCTTTTCAATTGTCATTTACAAAATAAAATTTGTTAGTATATATAACACTCCTGGTCCTTGAAATCTCATGGGTGAATAGGAAATGTTCATTTGCTGGATTGTTAACTTTTGAAGTGTTTCTTGAAAACTGATTACATTTTGGCGTATATATAGTAAGGAATATTCACTATAGTAATGTTTTAGTAGTCATTCGCGTTCATGTGTTTTCCTTGTCCTTTTTATGAGTCGAATAGATGTATGTCAAAAAGCACCAAAGCATTATCTAACCAAAACCAAACTAACCAGCCTCCAAGATGCATAAAATAGCAAATAGAGTAAGATTAAAGTCTCTGTGAATACTGATAAGTGCTGAAGTCAGTCTGAATGAATGCTAAGACAAAGATTTGAATTTTCCCTCATTTTTTATCCTCCTCTTCTTTTAGGGTTAATTTGTCAGTCTTGGTGTTTTCTTCTCCCCTTTCTTTTTTTTTTTTTTCACGGGGGGGAGAGAGATATAATAGTTTTACTCTTGTCTCATTTATTTTTATGCAACTTCTTAAGGTTTTATTTACGTAGAGACTGCAGAATTTATTTCATTTCCTGGAAAGGCTTAAGGTTGCTGGTTTTAAACAGTTTTTGTTTATTTCTATTGATCAGGTTTTAGTCATGCCATCTGGAGAAATAGCGACAGTACGGTCTTTGGAACGGGATTCCCATGTTTGTAACGTTGCAAGAGCGGGAGATAATGTGGCTAGTCAGTCTACAAGGTGTTGATGCTAATCGAGTGACTGCTGGGGGTGTGTTGTGTCACCCTGATTTTCCTGTTGCAGTTTCTAAGCATTTGGAATTAAAGATCCTTGTCCTGGATGTTACAACACCAGTTCTGATTGGTTCTCTGGTCGCGTCTATAATCCATTTTACCTGTGCATTAATCTCTTCTACCTTTCATATGTGTATAATAATTGTGGTATGTGCAGTTGGAATTTCATATACATCACGCGAAGGAGGCTGCTCAAGTTGTTAAGATTTTGTCGTTACTTGATCCAAAGACCGGAAAGGTGTCAAAGAAGTCACCAAGATGTTTAGTAGCAAAGCAGAATGCTGTAGTTGAGGTTTGTTGAATTTGAAACGAGAATCTCTCTCGTGCAATACCTTTGCAATATGTGCACAATCTGTTCAGGAACTTGATTGTTTGTTTGTTTTGCTTCTGATGTTTTAGGTTGTTCTTCAAGAAGAGGTCTGTGTTGAAGAATGTTCAGGTCGATTACTCGAGATGTAAAGCCTTAGGAAGGGTATCCCTTAGAGCATCTGGAAGAACCATTGCTCTTGGTGTTGTTACCAGAATAGTGGAAAGTGAGCCATAGAAGTTTTGATTAGAAGGAACTCCCACACCTTTTATGGCCAGTTTCAATGGCCATAAAACTATGAGGGCCTTTAACCTGAAACCCTTGATGTAGTGGAAAGTTGGCATCCTGTAATGTGTGATTCTTTACGTGAACATTGAAGTTTATTCATTTTTGTTAGATTTGCTGGTTACTGCCTCATTCTTTGGGCTGGAAGCTTATTTACAATTATCACCTAGAATGAATACGGTAACAACTTTTTTGAGACGTAATGTATGTGGACGTGCGATAAAAAGTGATTGGAAAATGTGGTAAAAGAAGTGTTTAACATTTTTTCATTGGTCGCAAATTTCAATGAAGTGGGGCTAAACTTAAAAGATTAGGTAACGATAAAAATAGGAATAACTAGAATGTTTGAATAACAAATCTCTTTGCAGGCAGGTCTTCATCAAATATTAGACTGATTGAGGAACGTGTAATACAAAAGCCAAGAAGCCTCTGGTCCTATGGGGGCGTGAGTTACTTAGGTAAACCTATCCATCCCACACTCTTAACACATGCCTCCTATGTGCCTTCTCGTTGCCTCACCCTTTGAGAACTAATTAACTCACTCTATTATTGTAATCATTTTCGACTTTCTTATCAGTATAATTTATTTTCTGGGCATTTTTTTGTTTTGCCAACTATACTTTTCGCCTCAATTTCTCGGTCTCTATATATATGGAAATTTTACAGTCCCGTTGAAGGATTTATTTCATTGACTTTAAGTGATTAAACAGTACAACATTATATATTTTAAAAATTTATACTGTACAAGTTTTTAAAATTCTGGAAATGATTTCCTAAAAGAGACAATAAAAATATTGTTGTTGAGGAAAAATAATACGGGCTTTTTTATCTTCATAAATCTTACTACATAAATTAAGTGTCTCTAATATGCAAAGTGATCTTTTTTGCAAATGGACTTAATCTTATCTTATTAAAGCAACTAATTGTGTGAATCCTAGTACTATAGCTTTTTGCATGACTGACGCCCATAATTTGTGAACCGTGCTTGTCTCCATCCTCATACTTGATACTCCTCCCAGCACTCAGGAGACAACTTGTTGATAGGGAATTTGGGGAGTAGGAATATGAGTCAATATCACCTTCTTGATCAGTTAGGATATTGATTGATAGTTTGTATTTATTTATTTATTTATTTATATTTTTTTGAGAATTACTTTTAGGAATTGGTAACCAACGTGTAATAATTCTGAATGGTGCAATCTTTAGCATGATAACTCTTACAAAATTAATATTTTTCTTAATTTTTTTTCCTGTCAAATTACAGCATAAATTATTTTCTTAGTATTTAGCACAAATTTCGAATGTTTCTTTTTTGACAGGACATCCATCATCTTTAATAAAAATTATTCTTTGCTATATGGAATAAACTAAACTGTGCCTAAATTTCTTTCTATTTTCTATTTTTTTTTTCAAAATCAATCTCTCGCATCAGAAATTAAGGATTTAACGCTTGAAACTTGAAGGTAGACAAAGTAACAAAATCATTAAATTGTAACTAAATTCTAAAAAAAAAACAATTTGGTCGAATATCTAAAATCACAAATTAATAATTTAATAAAATTTTGTCATTAATTTTAAAAAAATAACACTAAATTTGTTACTATGTAAATTATTTTCTTTATTGAGCTTTGATTAAACAATGTTATTTGATATTGATATCTGAATTGACTTTGGTGTAACATTGATTCGTGAACTAGTTTAATGACAAAAATAATAAAACTACGTTTGATTAGAATTTTAAACTCATGTAAAGATTCAAAACATAATTTAAATATTATAATATTTAACTCAATTTAATTTGTGTTTAGCTTGATTAGATTCATTTTTACACCCAATTGCATCCATTTCATATTTTTTTTAAATCCCTCTTCATCCTTTCTCCACACAATCCACAATTCAATCCATAAAATCCCCCAATCTCCACACGTGGAACCATGCCGGTGCATCCCATTCACGTGACACCGGCACGTGCCAGCTCAAATAAGACGGAGTCTCTCCTCAAATCAATCGATCTTACGTGGCTCATTTTAAACTACGTGGCTCCAAGTCAACTCTTACCCCAATCTCTACAGTTTAACAAACCCATCCCATCCCCGCATCAATACTTGTACATTTTGGACAAAACACCACCCTTAACCCCAACGTACAATACCCATTTCCAACTGGATGGAGATAAATTATAATCAGCTGCAGGTCAAGCCCACAGTTTCCTGTGCTCCCTCACTCTCCTCCTCATCCTCTTCACCGTTGAATCAATTGAAATCCACCACCTGCGGCGTATTACATACAGATAATTACAAAAAACTCAGAAAATTCTAGAGAGAGAGAGAGAGTTTGACAAAATAAAATATAAAAAAATCGTCATCTCTAGAAACTGTAATTAATACACAAGACATTTCTCTCTCTATAAATATTTATATAATATATATGTAGAATTGTCGGACACACATTTTTGCATATTCGAAATTGAGGAGTAATTAGGGTTTACAGAGTGCGGAAATGGCGGCGCAAGGGAGAGAGGGAGGTGGAGGAGGAGTGGCGGTGTTGTGCGGCGGAGCGGCGGTGAGCAATGCGCTGGACTCGCGGTCGCCGTCTGGATAAAGGAAGTGTGGAGGAAAATCCTAAGAAAAATTCTCCGATTAAACACATTTTGTTTTTCCACAAAGCAATTAGGTCGGAGCTTGACGTACTTCATCGCTCGGCTTTGGCGTTTGCAACCGGTAAATTAGCTGACTTTCAGCCGCTGGTTGAACGGTACCGGTTTCTCAGGTCAATTTACAAGCATCATTCTAACGCTGAAGATGAGGTATAGCTTAACTCTGTTTTTCTGTTGCTTTATTTTTTGCATTATCTGTGCAATTGAGTACAGACTTGTACTTTGGAATTCATTTCTTAGTGTTTCAATTGATTGCACATTCATCTGTTTATCGTTTTCTGTATAGAATCGTATAAACACATTTGTTTATGTTTATATTTGTGTAGTTTGTTATTCTGTCTGTATAGTGTTTTGCATCAATTTCATTTATTTTTTGTAAGTTGGTAAGTGAACATGAATATTAGGGCAAATTATCTGATTAGGATATTTGTTTAGATACATCTTGTGCAAATTTGTTGCTTTGTAGATTCATATTTCACACTTGAGCTTCCTCTTTCAGTTCTGTGGTTGGTGAATCGTTGTGTGCATAATTTGTTGGTAAATTTGTGCTGAAAAGTCGGTGGTTTGGAATTATGATGCAAGATTATATTATATGTAGCAAAATGCATTTGTTATAGTGGAATTTGTTATGTCCACATAATAATGTCACTTGAAATTTTGTTGCTTTAAATTTTGTTGCTTCTAGCATTTAATCAAGTTTGGTGATTTTAAGGAAATAGTTGTGATTGTGGGCGGACAATGAAATGTAGGTTCAGTTGGGATTTAGGCAAAGAATGTTTCTTTGTCTTAACCAATTAAGTGTTATAACTGCCTGTGTTTTAGCTGTTAGATTTATTTCAGGAATCCACATTGATTTACATGGAGCAATCATATGCCTTTACAATAAATGAGAAAAATTCTCAGCTAGAAGTGACACCAAATTCAACAATCTGGATTTTGCATTTGTAGTTGTGTTAGTTGTTGGCATAAAAGGTTACAGCTTCCACCGTTTGTTTTAAGCAGCGTCACTACCTATGTTTTAAATTAAGGACATCATCTGTTCTTGCTAAAGCATGTGAAATGATTTGTGATAGTGGTTGATAATAATATAAGGAACATAATTAAGATCTTGAAGGCCTCAAAGTAGTACTTGCTACAGAAGATGGTGTTAAAGGAGAAGGAGGACATCATATTCATTGCTATTCCCTTCCCAACCCCCACTTCCTTTTATGATTGTCTCACAGAATGTCTCAATTATGATAGCACGTGTTATAGAAAGACAGTGAAGCATTCTCCTTTTGTTTGCTAATTTATCAACTAAGTACATATATCCCTTAGTATGGTGAACAAGCATTGGCATACCTTTCTTTTTGTTTGATTTAAATTGGTTGTTTGGTGATTAGTGGAGATTCTTCGTGATAGTTTAATGTGAAGTGAGACAGAGAAGGAAATCATTACAGATAAATATTGCACCACTTGTCTAAAGGGAACTAGACTGGGGTAAAGAATGAGTATTTTATTGTGCTGGTCCCAAGGGAAGTGGTATTGGTGATGCCGTGATCCTCAGCTTCTAGCCAAAAAGTCATCCAATTATTACACCTAACACAATTCTAGGTTGTATTATTAATCACGTATGCAGATATTAAAATCCCTGAAAGAGTTGTATCCTATTTGTCATTTGATCCATTTTGCAACTCTTATATCCAGGAAATATTAGCATGTTACCTGGTGTTTAGGAATATTATCATACCTTGGGTTTCCTCTTGTAATGGCCAGACCTATTCTAGACATTTGATAATGCAATAATTAGTGATCCAGATCAAAGTACTTCCCGGTGTTTGTTTGATTGATGGGAGCAAGAGACAGTTGGCATCTTGGAGCTGACAATAATAATCTCTTCAATGATAAGGCGATATACAAGTACATGATCCATTCCATTAATTTTTCTTTTGTTCACTCTTCAATATAATGGACCTGAGCCTATACAAGCTTTAAAGCGATTTTCCTGTTTCTGAAAAAGGTACGAGGATTGCACTAATACTGGGAATGGTGGTATGAAAGGATGTGTGGCTAGAATATGAATGGATCCAATGTGGATTTGTTAAGGAAAAGGATTCGGTTAATGGTAAATGTAGGTGTTGGAGGAAGATATTGATTCTTACTAGGTGGATAGCTGAGATTTCTGGACTCACAGAATGTCATCACCTACAGAACCATGTGAGCTATTGAATCTTCAAAATTCTGTGGAGTAATAGGTCTTTCAGTGGCAAATATGTGAAGACTTCTATTTTTTCCATGTTTGGCTTGGGATACAAGTCCATCTTTGACATAAATGCTTGTTATTTAGTTATTTGCCTCTTTATTTGTGTTCTATGAATTCTCTAATATATTTATTACTTCGGGATTATTTAAGATCTTCAATTTGAAACTTAGTTGTAACTTTGTTCTTTAGTATTTCTTGCCCTTGATGTGCCAACTTAAATAAATTCAGTGTTATCTTTCTGGGATACTTATTATGCACTTGGAAATGGCAAAAATGCAAGGTTATATCTAACAAGGGTGGAACATAGTGACACTTGCTGTGTGACTAAGGTTACCTTCGTTTATGGCTGTACTCGAGGTTATAACATAAACAATCATGCATATGGGTTTTATGAGTGCAGCAACATACAAGATTCTCCATAAATGCACTATGTTTTGAAAAGTGTGCCGCAAGTACAAAGAGCTACCTTTAGTTTATTTCTGATGTATAGCGATGAATTAAGCTTCCCAGTACAAAAAATTTGTGTGACGGTGTGAGCTTGTTCAAGAGCAGTCTTTTTTTTTTTTTTTGGGGGCATGGCCTTATTTGGAAATTAATTGCTTAGAATTTTTCTAATTTCAGGTCATTTTTCCAGCACTTGATATTCGTGTGAAGAATGTAGCACAGACATATTCCTTGGAGCACAAGGGTGAAAGCGACCTTTTTGATCATTTATTTGAGCTTCTAAACTCTAACGAACAGAACAATGAGAGTTTTGCTAGGAAGTTAGCATCTTGCTCCGGAGCCCTCCAAACATCAATCAGCCAGCACATGTCCAAGGAAGAGGAGCAGGTAGTTGTAACTGCTATTACAGAAGTTTTCTTGATAACAGCTTCATGAAGACTTTTACTTGTCTCTGTACCCTTGTGATGTTTTGCAAGTCACTTGTTTGAACTTCTCTGAGTATCATTTTGGAGTGAAGAATGTTTTCTTCATGGGAAATTCAATTCTTTTACTGCCAACCCAACCTAATTGGATATTCTTGGATAACTCAGGAAATTAGATAGTATTTAGTTTTGGATTTTTTTGTCTCATGTGCTTACTTCAAGTGTAATTTGGTTGAATTTTCCAGTTTATATAGCTTGAAGGAAATTATAGGAGATTGATCTTCTTCCTCCCCTCCCTCCTCCCATTTTCTTTCTATTGTTAGTAAAAAAATAAAAAATATTTGCAAGTAATTAGATTATGGCTATTCACGACCCTTTCAAAAATTGCATGTTTTTTGGTTGGTTCCAATTTATGCTCGTCAATTTTATACTATTGACTGTTTTATCCTGTACTTGGCTATATTTACGCAATGATCAAAGGTGTAACAACTCCTTGCCTTGTGTGCTTGTTGGTTAAAGTAGTCGAACTTTGGTTTAAGACCTTTGGCTCGCATACTTCAATGAGAGAAGAGATTGACTCTGACCAGCTGTTGTGATGGAAAAGTTGAACTTGCTTGAATTGTATTATTGTATATATGTGGAGTATAACTCAATTGCATTCTTGTCATAGACCGTAACTCAAGAAATTTTCAAAACATGTTGATATTGTTAATCTCTTGGCATCAGTAATTGTTAAGGGCATGATGAGATTGGAATATAGAGAAGCAACCTTATTAGGCTTGATGAGCTTGGTCCTTGACTTAAAAGTACTCTTCCTACAGGTCTTTCCTTTGCTTATGGAAAAATTCTCATTTGAAGAGCAGGCATCCCTGGTTTGGCAATTTTTGTGTAGCATTCCTGTGAATATGATGAAAAAGTTTCTTCCCTGGCTTTCATTTTCTATTTCACCTGATGAGTATCAGGAGATGTGGAATTGTTTGTCTGGGATTATTCCAAGGGAAAAGCTTCTTCAACAGGTAGCTTCCAGCTCTTCAACATACATGGTTGTAGTTGTATTTAGTTGGTCTCTCTCTCTCTCTCTCTCTCTCTCTCTCTCTCTCTCTCTCTCTCTCTCTCTCTCTCTCTCTCTCTCTCTCTCTTTCTCTCTCTCTCTCCAATTTTCTTTTTATCTTCTTTTTTGAACCATAGTCTGGCTGATTATGCACAAGAAAGATGCAATCGAAGGTAATTTTCTCATGGATTAGAGGTGGAGAATCAACCAATACTCTCGAAAGTCATGATGTGAGTCCACAAATCCAACACTGTGTATCTGTGAGTCATCACCATGTAGGAAAGCAAACGTGTGCATGTGAACCCTCAAGGGCTGGTAAAAGGAAATATACAGTATCTGTGACTGATGACTCTGATTTAGATGGTTATCATCCGATAAATGAAATATTGCATTGGCATAATGCTATAAAACAAGAGTTAGAAGACATAGCAGGTGAGGCTAGGAAAATTAAGCTATCCGGAGATTTTTCTGATCTAGCTGCATTCTACGAAAGGCTACAGTTTATTGCCGACGTTTGCATCTTTCACAGGTACTAAACAATGTGTGACACCACTCTTGTTTGGACTTTATTGCTATAGAATATGTTTTATTATACGTTGAATTCCTCAGGGCTAGTACTTTTTAACAGATAATTAGAAAAGCAAGAAGTTTGGAGAGCAATATTGGTATGAGCATATCAGGCTGCTGTTCTGCTTTTGAATAACTAGTATGTTTTTGTTTCATAACTTGCAGTGTTGCTGAGGACAAAGTAATATTCCCTGCTGTAGACGGAGGCGTCTCCTTTTTCGAGGAGCATGCTGAAGAAGAAAGTCAGTTTAATGAGCTACGGTGCTTGATTGAGAATATTCAGAGTTCAGGTGTCAATTCAACTTCAGCTGCAGAATTTTTTGCAAAGCTATGTTCCCAAGCTGATTTAATAATTGAAACCATCAAGAGACACTTCCAAAATGAGGAAGCAGAGGTATACTTTTATTCTTAATATACCTCTTTATCCTGTATGCTTAATTGACAAAGTCATGGAACTAATTTTCTTCTTGTAAGTTTGACCTGCGGAAATGAAACTGACCAGGTTAAGACTTGTAAAAATACAGTATTCTTCTTTGTTGGTGGATGATTAAGTACTCATCATGATCTGTTTCGGAGTTTACCAATATCATTCATTTATTCAAAACTTTTAGTCTGATAAATTTAGACTAGATAGTTGTAAGTTATTAATAATTATACAAGTAATATTTCCTTCAAGCATTGATTGTCATCTAGTATGCTACATGGCAAATGGTTAGGTTCTTCCACTTGCTCGAGAGCATTTTTCCTTCAAAAAACAGAGGGAACTTTTGTACCAGAGCCTGAGCTTGATGCCACTAAAGTTGATTGAGCGCGTCTTACCATGGTTGGTAGGCAGATTGAGTGAAGATGAAGCCAGGAATTTCCTTAAGAATATGCAATTGGCAGGTTATGCACTGATATACCATAAACGTTCTGAGAGTCAAAAGAAAAGAGGCATAATTTCTTTTTCTAACTTGCATGTATTTGGTTGTACAGCTCCAACACCTGACGCTGCTCTGGTAACTCTATACTCTGGCTGGGCATGTAAAGGGCGTCATCATGGTGTATGCTTATCATCTAATGTTTCTGGCTGCTGTCTGGTGACAAAGATATAATAACACTGATATAGAAGAAAATTATGTTCGAGGATCTTGTCCGTGTGCTCTTTCTGTGCAGAATGCAGCTGAAAGACCAGTAAAAAGAAACCTCCCAATTCCTACGACAAATGATACTTCATCTGGCTCTTCTCCAGGTGATAACTCTCTAATTAACCCTGTCAATCAACGGTCTTGTTGCGTTCCAGGGTTGGGAGTTAATAGTAACAAAAATTTGGGAATAAGTAGTATTTCTACTTCAAAATCTTTTCGTCCACTGTCCTTCAGCTCTGCTGCACCTTCTCTGAACTCCAGCCTTTTCATCTGGGAGACAGATAATAGCTCCTCTGGTATTGACCGTGCAGTGCATCCAATTGATACCATATTTAAGTTTCATAAAGCCATACTAAAAGATTTGGAGTACTTAGATGTTGAATCGGGTAAGCTTAGTGATTGTGATGAGACTATCCTTCGGCAGTTCATTGGAAGGTTCAGGCTACTGTGGGGTTTATGCATAGAATAGAGCACATAGTAATGCTGAGGATGAAATAGTGTTCCCAGCCCTTGAGTCTAAGGAGGCCCTCCACAATGTCAGTCACTCGTATACATTAGACCATAAGCAGGAGGAAAAATTATTTGAAGACATATCATGTGCCCTATCTAACCTTTCAGAACTTTATGAAAGCATGAAGGGAGACGGTGAGATTCAGGATCTTAACCAGACTGGCTCAGATAAAGCTGCCTCTGGTGGTGATTCTATGAAAAAGTACAATGAGCTGGCAACTAAACTTCAAGGCATGTGCAAATCAATCAGAGTCAGCCTGCATCAACATATATATCGAGAAGAACTTGAGCTCTGGCCTCTGTTTGATGAACATTTTTCTGTGGAAGAGCAGGATAAAATTGTTGGTCGTATAATTGGAACCACTGGTGCAGAAGTACTTCAATCAATGCTGCCTTGGGTGACTTCTGCTCTTACACAGGATGAACAAAATAATATGATGGACACATTAAAGCAGATGCAACAAGAAACACAATGTTCAGTGAATGGCTTAATGAATGCTGGAGAAGAACACCTGAATTTTCTTTGCAACCTGAGGAATCAGAGAACAGCATTTCTGCTAAAGGTTTGTCACGTGCTTCTAATAACGTGTTCCCTTTATTGCGACTGAACTCTATGATTCAGCAATTACTTGTTTGTTCTGTGGAAATATTGTTTCAGAATCACATGTAGAGTTACAAAATTTTGTAGGTACTGAATCTCAGGAGACCTTGGACCAGGGTGATCAGATGTTCAAACCGGGTTGGAAAGATATTTTCCGCATGAATCAGACTGAACTTGAAGCAGAGATTAGAACGGTTCACAGAGACTCCAGTCTTGACCCAAGGAGAAAATCATATCTAATTCAAAATCTTATGACTAGGTCTGTACCAAAACTCTACTTTTGGTTTTAGCCAAATTACTTCTACAGTATTTCTTTACTAATTATTTTGAAGAAACTTGATTTTTAGTCTTGGGAACATTAGCCTTGGTAATTGATTAATAGTTGTCTGGTTTAGCCGTTGGATAGCTTCTCAGCAGAAATCACAGGCATCAGCAGATGAAAATTCTGCTAATGAAGAGACAGCTGGGCTATCACCTTCATTTCGGGATTCAGATAAACAAGTTTTTGGGTGTGAACACTACAAGAGAAACTGTAAACTTCGTGCTGCTTGTTGTGGAAAGTTGTTTACTTGCAGATTCTGTCATGATGAAGTGAGTGACCACTCAATGGAAAGGTAAACTTGCACTATTCAGGACCTTTTAATTGCCCTTTTATATGACTTGCTTAACTTCTGTTCCATCTATTCAGGAAAGCAACCGTAGAAATGATGTGTATGCGCTGCCTGAAGATTCAACCAATTGGACCAGTTTGCTCAACACCTTCATGCAATGGATTTTCCATGTCAAGATACTATTGCAGTATCTGCAAATTTTTTGACATGAGAGGTAGATGAATTTGACACTTCTTGAAACAAAACTCTTCCAGATCAATCCTCTTTTTCTTCCACAAAAATGAAAATTTTAGAGCAATCTTTATGCATGTATTATGACAATTAACATAGCACTAAACATAATAACAGAATGTTAGTTTTTAGTTTCAGTTCAGAACTCATCAAAGTACTTTCATTTCATTTTTCCTTTTTCATTTTGCAATTAAGTTTGGCTTGCATTAGCGGTAGTTGATGAGTATCAATTTCAGTGGATAAGATGCAGTGATGCAAATCAGGTTGTCATATATACAAAAACACATGCTTTTACACACTAAAAAAGTAGGAAAACATGACGTGTTTTACTACCATTGTATCTCCTCACTGTCCTTTGTGGGTAAGCGTCCCTGTATGATGGTTCATAGGTAGGAGGAAATGCAGTGAAAGTTCATAATAAGTTGTAATGTGAAACTTAAACAAATTTAATCACAAAGTCTTTTACATTATCCTTTACTCTGTGCCACCTCTCTCGTAGATGAATCTTTGTGTGTACTTTATACTGCTTGGGTGTTTTTCTTCATTGGTTCGGTCACTTGCCATGCCGATGAGATGCTACTGACTATTTTGGTTCCTTTGGTTGTTTCTCCACTTTTGACCATCCATCAAACCTTCTATGAAGGACTGGTATACATAAGACTTTAAACCATCTAATTTGTGGCAATGCCTGGTGCTTATTTGCTCATAAATCCTTTGTGGGTTGTCTTATTAATTGTGGACATGCATGTCTATCAGTTTATATTTAAGGTTCATATCTGCTATTTCGTTGGGAATAGATCAACTGTTCTACATTTTGGTTAAGCTCTGTGGCAGTTATGTTCACTTATTGGGAGAGATAATAGAAATTAGTGTAAACAAAAAATAACTTCATTAATTTGACATTGTCATGTGTCAATAATTTACCCAACTTTTTCCCCAGAGGCCATTTCATTTGGTGTGGATTTCATTACCATTATCCTTTATTGGTGTTTGTGTTTTGAGGTTACAAGACTAGGGGTCATGCTAATAATCTATTTTTCTCTGTTGTTTTGGAGTGATGTAATCCACTTCTCAAAAAAGAAATTAGAGTAGTATACCATACTAATGATGATTTGGATTTCTAACTACCTTTTCTGGATTTTGGTGAACCAGAAATATATAACATTGCAAGTTTTATGGCGTTTCTGTGTATCTTTGTAGATACATGTATAAAACATCTTATATTTTTACCTATTGCAGGGATGTATATCATTGCCCATCTTGCAATTTATGCCGTCTTGGGAAGGGTCTTGGTATTGATTTCTATCACTGCATGAAATGCAATTGTTGTCTGGGAATGAAGTTGGAGGAGCACAAATGCCTGGAGAAGGCTTTGGAGACGAATTGCCCGATTTGCTGTGAATTTTTGTTCACTTCCAGTGCAACCGTCAGAAGTCTACCTTGTGGTCACTACATGCATTCGGCTTGCTTCCAGGTTTGAAGTTTTTGGATTAATTTAATATTTTGATTTCTCTTATTAATCGTATTTGTCTGTGAATTATATTTTGTATAGAAAATGGCTGAATTTATCTTTGACAGTCTCATTTTGTTATTTTGTTAGGCATATGCTTCCAGTAATTATATTTGTCCAATATGCAGCAAATCCATGGGTAACATGGCGGTAAGATATGTCTTCCTTCCTATTTATATCAATACAGTTTGATTCATGAGTTCATCTGGATGTCTATTACTAGTGGTTGCAAACCATGAAAATGTTACATTTAGTGCATTCTTGCAAGAAAGCAGTGGCTTATTCATATAGTTACTTTTTTTCAGAATGTAGTGATCAATTTCCCCCTTTTTACCGTTGGTGCTTCATATTATAAGTTTTTGCTTCCTAAAGATATTTTTACGAATTCAAAAAGGTACAAGGTGTGCAGATAGTTGAAATTCCTTGTTGATCAAAGTAAGTTATTGCCTGTCCCAGTTGAAATATTAGGATGTGCACAGTTAGAGCATATAACTTGAATAGTTAGAAATGGTTGCTTACTCTTTTAACATAAATGTTCAAATGACTGACCCATTTCAGGAGCTACAAAAAGTGCAAATATCCATTTCTTTTGATTTATTCGAAATTGTCTTTTCTACCTAGGTATACTTCGGCATGCTTGATGCTTTACTGGCTAATGAGGTGCTTCCAGAAGAATATAGGAACCGTTGGCAGGTAACTTTCATATTCTTTAACTATACTGGGATATGTTTGTTCTTCAGTGAGATGGAATATCGTATACGGCATTGTTTATTAGCTCGTGTGATTAAAAAGTTTGTCGGTTCATCACTCTCTCTCTCTTGTACATAGACACACAGAGGAAGATCAGTTGCATTTGATCTTAACCTATTAATTAGTAGTCAATTTTACTTTTCTACTAGTATGTTTAAAACCTATAATTTTGTAGTTGAGCTTTATATCTGCTAAAAGTCGCTCGTCCAATTGCAATTCCAGTTGTGGAGTCCTCAGATTTAACTTAATTACTGGGTAGATGAACAATTTCTGTGAGATGCTCATGTTGAATATACGAAATTGTTAATTCCTTATTCTAATTCTATCTCCCCTAAAATCCTCGCTTTGAATGTCCATTTAGGATATCCTTTGCAATGATTGTGAACGGATTGGCACAGCGCGCTTCCATTGGTTGTATCACAGGTGTGGATTCTGTCGTTCATACAATACCAGGGTGATCAGGGCTGCCTCCACAAATCCTGAATGCCCTGCATCTAATGATGAGGTTTCTCTCTCTTAAAATGATTAAGAGAACCTGAACTTGTAAATAAGCACCTGTACAGGAATTCAAAATTTTTGCCCGCCTTAATAAAGAGTAGTTGTCAGCGTTACTTGATGAATACCATCTAAAGTTAAATAAGACGACTCGATAGTTAGATTGCCTGATTGGTGAAGGCCTTTGGCTTTTGCTATGTTCCTTTTGAGATTTATAGTAGTGGTTTCTACATGTTGAATGGTGATGGACCTGATTGATGGCGATCATATTCTAAAACTCCGAAGGAGAAAATTTGTGCAACTTATTTCCTTTCTCTTTTTCCTTCATGGGATAGCATGAAAGATCGGAAGGTGGTTTGGTTTGCATGTGACAAATTCATTTGTGTCACTGGAACTGTCAAAAATAGAAATGAAATTTGATCAAATATATAAAATCATGGGTTAGTGATTAAATATGAGTTTATAATGTAGATTGATGTTGATAAATTTTTCTGAATTTGTGATTTTGTAAATTATTTCTTGAAATAAATACAAGTGGTTCATTTTCCTTTGGCAAAAAGGACATGAAAATCAATATAATAATTTAACTGAAAAAATCAAAATATAACAAATTTCCCAAATTACCTTTACATGACTCACTAAAAATAAATATTACGAAATTTAACTCGTAAAAAAAGAACTTGTAAATGCAAATAAAAATACAAAAGTTTATGTCAATAAATTGATTGAGGCAGGTTGCAATGAGTTTTGATTAGGTATATTTTGCAGCTTGTAATGATGCCATTGAGAGAATTAAAATGTGAACTTTGATGCTTGGAAATACTTGACAAAAATGTGAACTTTGATGCCATTTATCTTAGTGTTGTAAACGTTATCATGTGACTTGCTTCATTGTTGCCGATGAGTATTTGGTTTTCACCATTTTTTTTGCAATTTCAAACCTTTTTTAAATTTAAACTAGTATAGGAATACGTGCTTTATACGTTTAAAATTATTAATTGTTTGATTTTTATTATTATGAATTAAAAAATGAAGCATTTTTGGAAATGCTAACTATTTGATTTTCTTAGTTTACTTAATTTTTTGCTTATATGATTTTTGTTTCAATGTTTAATTAAATCAAATAATTTTTTGTAGTTTGTATGAGTTTAGAAAAATATTTGTTTTTAGGTGATTTTTATATATTTTCTTTAGATATAACTTTGTTGGAAATATGAGGAATGTGTTTAGGTTAATAGTTCAAATAATTTTATAGGAGCTAAATAATTGTGTCTTGTGGATAATACATCTACCTTGCAATTTTCATAATATAGAAATCTATTTTTTCAATTGTGAATTATTGAAACATTCTATAATGAGTTTATTGGTTTACTCTATTTAACTTTAAAAATAGGAAAATTTAAAAAATCAACAAACTGGAGCATAATATATGACAAGAAATATATTAAAGTTTTTTATTATATCCATTATGTAAGTTTAGTAATCAAAGAAAATAGTGTAGTTTTAAAAAATGTTGAGAATTTATAGAATTTATTGAAACTATTTACTATCTTTAACTATTCAATTTTTATCCTAACAACTTTAGATTTCACAAGTGTATCAGGGTATTTAATTATTCTTAAATACCTATACGTCTCTTGGAACCAACTTGATGAATGAAGCATTTGTGTGCAAATATTAAATAGCAATTTCTTATTTAAAAAATAAAATCTCTCTTAAATAAATAGTTTGCACAACTATAGGAATTATATCATGAAAATAGGAAAAAAAAAGTGAAAAATAGTCCACTACCATTTAACAATTTATGGCGTAAAAAATTTAATGACTAATTCGTTATGTTAAAACTATCAATTTGTATATTAGTAAATTAAAATGTAAATATTCAATATTATAACTTTTATTTGATAGAATGAGATCAACAACATATAAAACAATATCTATCAACTTGTATAGTAATGATTTAAAAGTAACAATAAATATTTAGTATTTAGGTTTTATTAAACAAAGTACACTATAGTTAGTAACTAATTTGACATCCCTATTTTTTTGTATGTCGTTTATATAGTTACTAATTTTAACATTGGAAAATTTTACAATCTCTTTTAAGAACCATTCCTTAACTTTAAAAGTTTGTGCAGTACAAGTTTTAAAACACATGATATTGTACTGTACAACCATTTAAAGCACAAGGGAATGGTTCACTAAAAGGGATCATAGAATTTTCCTTTAAAACTATATATCTATAGGTCCAAAGACAATAACAATATTTTTTTTGTAGGAGGACAATAATTATCTATAAAGAATTTTAGTTAATATATAACAATTTAAGAACTAATTTTTTATTATAGGAAAAATATAACTTAGATTAAATATGTATTAATTATTCAATGCATGAAAAGGGAACTAAGAACAAAGTAAGAATTGCAAGATAATGATTATATTTTTTTAAGAAAAATAAAGTAGGTGTAAATCACATTTTTCTTCTCCTTTCCTGCTCATCCAATCAGTTTAACAATAATTGAAAAGATAGGTTCTACGTTGTATTTATTTTTTAGTACACCACAGAAATCAAATTATTTTCATATTTTGGAAAAAGAATCTCTTTCATTATTACAAAATCTAAACAATAACATAAGAGACAAAATAAATGATATTAGCAGAAGGAATGTGAAGTTGTTGATAATATCTATGAAAGATAATGTATTTGTTGGTTCAACTTTAGACGGTCTTGAGGTTTTTAACCAATTTTATATCTCCTTTGTTTTTCTGTTTTTTTCCCTTTTTGTATCAAAAATAAAAAAAAATATTTCAGAATTATTCTCTCAAAAGACGTTTTCTAAAAGTTTTATACGTGATAAGTACAACTTTTTTGTTTAAAGATAATTCCTACTATTATTTAACTTAATTTCTAATCTTAAAAAAGTTTTACTTGCATACTTGTATAATTTCTAAAATTCATTCTTAAAAAATGGATACCAAATATAACTCTCTATTTTGTACAAAAATCTTATTCTAATAGTAAAGTAATCATTAAGATTGAAAATATATTTTAAAATTATGTACTTTTAAAAGCTTAATACTTCATAGTATTTTTTTTATAATGAAATATAGTTTGGAGGAAAAAATAGAACATATTTTCAGTTTGGAGGGTCAAATTGATAATTTTTTAGTTTTGGGGGCCATAGTGAGACATTTGTTTTAATTTTGAAAACTAAATTGAGACACTTTGAATTTGGAGGACTATATTGGAATATTTTTTCAATTTGAAAGTTCAAATCAAGACTACTTGAATTAATTTAAAATGGCATATTAAGACTTTTTTTAGTTTGAATGGCCAAAATGTAGTATTCAACTCTTTGGAATTAAAATAACACTGTTTTGCTTGTGTTCCTTTATTTGTCAAACGACTTTTTCTTTTAATATTTGTTAATAAAAAATTAGTTTCTTTAATTGTATATAAAGATTATCTAGTCTATTAATGTATCCACAACCTATATATGTTGATAATAATCATATGCAAAATTCTATTTGATGAGAAATTTTATTCCATTAAGTTTTTTCGAATCTATCCCAAAATTGTACTCTATGAGAAAATTGACTTTAATCAAATTTAGTTCTAAATGAAATCTCAAAAAGTTAGTTTTATTTTATGTGTAACTTTTTGGAATTTTTTCTCTTTAAGTGTCCAAGAGTATAGGTGAAACATGTAAATTTATTTTCTGAGCAAATTTTATGTTTTATTATTGCTTGATTTATAAAACCCATCCCAAAGAAATATTTTCTACTTTTCTTTAATTTCTAAAATTCATGTATAATATTCTATTACACAAATAAAATTATTTCAATACATAAATTTATTTCCTAGTATGAAATTTTAAAAGTATATTTTATTTATTCTTTTATTCTTTAAGGAGGATTTACGTAAATAGCCTAAAAATTATAAAAAGGCATTCAAGTTGGGAACATAACAAAGTTATTAAATTTTATAGTGAAGCAATAACTTGGGAAAGAAAATCTAAGACAAAATCAAACTTTTTCATTTATTATAGTATATATTCAATTACTATTTTAATAACTTTATTCAATATTCATCTTTTATTTCTAAATCTATCCTAAATTCTATTCTTTGAGGAAATTTGCTTCTATCAAACTTAATTCTAAACATAAGTCTAAAAAATTAGTTTTATTTCTTGATAAACTTTTAGGATTTTTCTCGTTAAGGGTCCAAAAATATATATAAATATATGTAAAGAATTTTATTTTTTATTATTCCTTGATTTTTAAAATCCATCACTAAAAAATTGTTTTCTACTCTTCTTTAATTTCTAAAACTCATTCCTATTATTCTATTACATACCATAAAGAAATTTACTTTAATCAAATTTATTTCCTAATATGAAACCTTAATAGTAGGTTTTATTTCCTCTTTTACTATTTGAAGAATATTTATGTAAAAAACTTAAATAATTATAAAAAGGCATTCAAGTTAGGACACATACAAAGTAATTAAATTTTATTGTAAGGGTAACTTTAGAAAGAAAATCTAAATTAATAAATCTTATTGGCTCGATCTTTTAATATAGTATTTCAATTTCTTATGGGCTTAAAATATTTTCAAAAATTAAGAAACAGATATTTAATTTTCCATAGGGTTTCATTATCGGCGACATATGTATTTTTTGCAGTCTGTCATAAATAATTTGTCAAGATCAACTTTTCATATTTTTTACATTTTCAAGAATTTATTTTTGGTTAAACTTATTATTAAGCAAATATTTGTGAGCTATGCAAGGGTAATTTGGGAATGGAAATAGTTTTTTATATGATTTTTTTTTTTTTTTTTGTACAGAGGGATACTTTTACTATGGATAAAAGTAGACAATTATAACATATGAAACATTAAAGAGGCCAAGTAAAATCATCAAAAGCCTTTGGGAAGATTTTTGTAATTCTCCGTATTCTTTATAGACTATTACAAATTGAACTGATCATCCACGATTTTAATACTCCCTTACCTCAACCTTCCATTTTGTCAAAGGAATCCTGTAATTATGAATTTGTGTTATAACTATTACATAAGCATGAGTAGCCATTGAATTTGAAGAAGGCTTAATTACAGTTTGTCCCCTGTAAACATGGAATGGTCATAAATTGCCCCTTATGTTGATTTCAAGATTAATGAACTTAAAATTTCATCTAAGAGAATGTCATAATTGCCCTTAATATTTTATGCTACACTTTGTGAATTTCTTTACTAAAATTTTTCTCTTAAACTTGACAATGATAATAAACTAAATTTATTAGTCAAAGTTTTTACTCTTTTTTCTAGGTAGCATGAGAGTTTGATTTAGTTGATCAACTTAAATTTCTTGTACTTAAAATAATATATTGATTATATCTCAAAGTATTATATATTTACTCAAATAATGAGTTTTTTTAAAATACAAAGTGATACATTAATTATCCATAATAGGGAAAATAAAGTAAAAATTATAAAATTCAAAATAATGTGAATAAATGAATGAAAGAGTCAAATTTAGATATAAAAATAATAATGACGGAACAAGTATGTGATGGCATGCTAAAAAATGGATATAAAGAAGAAAAAATAAAATAGCAAACTAATTCATACAATTAATATGAAATAAAAAATTTTCATTAATGTTAGATGAAAAAAACATCGTTACTTTTGAATTGGTATTGCTTATACAAATCTAATCATATACCAACGTGCAAGTCACCCTAATTTATATTGGTTAAGGCAATTAAAAGATTGAGGGTTCTACGATGTTTTACTACTCCTTTTAGATGACATTTTTAATTTTATTAAATATTGGAAGTAATTTGTAGATAAAATAAATGGGAGACAATTTGTTCTTATAACAGTTCCTTGTTTACGGGAGGCTAATTGTAATTAGGAAAGAAAGAAAGTATAAGGGAAACAAGTGGTAATTCTCACAGTCCAGTCGAATATGAGCCTCATCCAATCTTCAAGAGTAGAAAAAAATTCTGTCTGCAATTTTTTAAGACTAAGATTTATAAATCAAATAAAGTAATTATTGTTATTAAAGTTACCACAAGAACATATATTGGATAACTAATTTGAAGGAGTAACTAAATATGAGATTCAATTGTTGGGATACCCAATTAACTTTAATATTATAACAACCAACGTAATCATAATCCGAATCCTTTATATTTGATCATCAAGAACACAAGTTAAATATTAGATATAGAAACGTACCTGGATCTATAAGAACTGATGTGATTCTTGAATATCCGGATGTGATTCTTGAATTTACGGATTGGATTCTTAAATATTATGACTATTGATCTTTCAAATTATTTAGAGAATAAGGTTCTCACTTTTCTGATGACGGGATGTGCAAGAAAAGTAGTACACGTAGAATTTGGGGACCATAACCTATATATATAGAGATATTTTTCTCATTCCACAAGTTTTGCTTATCATAAAATAAGAAATAAGATTTTAGACTATTTACACATAACAGCTCATACTAATTAAATGACTTAGGCTCACTTAATTTAAACTATATTAGATCACTTTATATTGAACCAATTAATTATGATAGTATATATTACACAATTCACATATATATATATATATATATATATGTGTGTGTGTGTGTGTGTAAATGTCCAAAACCCAACATTCTCTCACTTGGACAACATATATATATTATTGTATAAAACCTTACAAGTTCAAAACCTTTTGCTATCATAACCAAAATCATCCCAAATAGTCTCGTCTACTAATTATGTCAATATATGATCAAGACGATTTTCGTTACAATAATCGTAACTAAACCCACTTTTGGTCAAGTACATCAGCATAACTAAATGACATAGATCAAGTGTGAATGTGTAGTACATGAAAATTACATGGAATGTGATCTTAAGCATGTCTATTTTTAACTGGTCCAACTTTATTTTTTATAGAGATCAAATTGAAACTGAATCAGAGTAAAACATAAACAGAATACTTTATATCTGAAACTGAATTTTTTATTTCTACAGAAAATATTCATAAACATAAAATGTGTCTTAAAAGATTAAAGTATATAAACTGAATACAAACTCTCACAAATCCTTAATATCCTCAAAAGACATAACACCCATATAACTAGTGTGCTCATAAAAGATTTTGGGTGGTAATCCTTTAGTAAGTGAATTCGCACTCATGGAGTTTGTGTCAATATGCTCTATAGACACCTGACCACTTTGAACTCTTTCTTTAACAACTAGGAACTTGATATCTATGTGTTTAGATTTCATTGAGCTTCTTTTATTGTTGAAATATAAAACTATTGATTTATTATCACGAAATATTTAAGTGGTCTTTCAATACCATCCATAATTCGCAACCCTATGACAAAGATTTTGTAAACTTATTCCCTGATTAGATGCCTCATAACACGCTATAAATTCAAATGCCATGGTAGAAGAAGTTATGAGTGTTTGTTTTAACACTCTTTCATGAGATAACCCCACCAGCAATTAGATAAATATAACCCGATGTAGATTTATGACTGTCTTGGCATCCAACAAAATTAGAGTCGGAAAACCTAATAATCTCTAATTTATCCGGTCTCATCTATGTAAACATGTAATATTTGTTCTCTGAAGATACTGAATTACCAGTTCGGCTGCTTTCTAATGATCTATTCCCGAATTGCTTAAATATCTGTCTAACATCCCAATAATGTACGTAATATTCAAACGCGTACAAATTTGAGTATATATCAGATTACCCACTATCTTTTATATTTTCTTACTTTTAAAATTATTCTTGGACATTAAGCGAGACAGAATTTGTATCCTTCAGCAATAGGGGTATCTCCTGATTTGCTATTATGCATGCCAAATCTCTTAAGTACCTTCTTCAATATAACTCTTTTGTGATAATCCAAGAATATCTTGAGAGCAATTTTGATGTATTTGAATCCCTAATACAAAAAAGACATTCTCAAGATCATTTATCTCAAATTTCTTTAACAGAAATCGCTTAGTTTCATGCAACAAGCCTATATCATTGTTGACAAGCAGTATGTCATCGACATATAGAACCAAAAAAATATACTTATTCCCACTGAATTTATGGTATACAAAATCATGAACTAAATTTATCTCAAATACAAACGAGATGATAATTTGATAAAATTTATGAAACCATTGACAAGAAACTTGCTTAAACTCATAGATGATTTCTTTAATTTGTAAACAATATTCTTTGCATCTTTGAACATAAAGTTTTTCGGTTGTATCATATAAATGGTCTCATCAATGTCACCATTAAGAAATGCAATCTTTATATCCATTTGATGTAACTTAAGGTCAAAATGTGTCACTAAAGCTATTGTTATCCTGAAAGAGTCTTTCGATGATACCGGAGAAAAAGTTACTTTATAATCAATGCCTTCCTTTTGAGTAAAACTTTTTACGACAAGACGTGCCTTATATCTCTCCCATTACCCTTTGAATCATTTTTGGTCTTAAATATTCATTTGCAACCAATAGATTTCACACCTTCGGGTAGTGTGACGAATTCCCAAATGTCATTGTCTTTCATGGATTTAATTTTCTCTTTCATAGCATCAATCCACTTTTGAGAATTAGTATTTTGCATAACTTGATGAAAGTTGATTGGATCATCTTCTATTAATCTAATGCCATCCTCATGTTCTTGGTGAAATACAATATAATCATCTGGAACCACACTTCTCCTTTCTCTAGTAGATCTCCTTAATGGCATTTGTTATTGAGGTTGTTGAGTTTGTTCTCTAGGAATAACCTGTTGCTCTTGACGGGGAAGATTTTTAACATTGTCTTGTGGTATTGGTATTGCTTCTTAAACAATGTCTCTTCTGATCATTATTAATAACATTCCGTAGTTCATTGTAGGAAGAGAAATAGATTCCTCTTTAAAGACAAAGTTCCTAACTTTATCTCTCATCCAAACTCAACATCCTTAAAAATTGGGCATTTCCCATCTCAAAAAATGATGTGGATGTAGGATTATAAAATTTGTACTCCCGATACCATTCAGAGTAACCAACAAAATAGGTACTGACCATTTTTTAGTTCAATTTCTTTTCATTTGGCCTATATGGCCTTGCCTCAACTAGATAACCCAAATATGCAAATGCTTTATATTGGGCCTTTTGCTAGTCCATAATTTATAAGGAGTTTTGGTCGTTGCTTTAGTTGAAACTCTATTAAGGATATAAGTTGTAGTTTTTAATGCCTCTCCTGAGAGTAAATTCGGTAAAGTTATTTGACTAATCATACTTCTCACTATACTTTTAAAATTTTGTTTCATCTCTCAGCAATATCATTCATGTTAGGAGATCCCAAAATGGTATACTATGGGACGATTCTTCACTCTTCTAAGAATTTAGCAGGAATAATATCCTAAAAGGTCTTGGATATTATTCACCTGATTCGTCATATCTATCATAATATTCACCACTATAGTAAGGTCTGACAACCTTAATTCTTTTGCCAAATTGGTTCTCAACTTTAGTTGTAAAAGCATTGAACATATCTAGTGACTGAAATTTCTCATGAATTAAATAAAGATAATTATAACGAGAAAAATCATCTATGAATGTAATAAAATATTGTTGACCATTCTAAGAAGGCGTAGGAAATGACCTACAAATATTTGTATGTATTATTTTTAAGACATCCAAAAATCTGTTGGTACCTAATCTCCTTATATTTGTCTGTTTTCCCTTAATGCACTTAATGCTAACTTAAAAATTTGACAAATCAAGGGGATGAAGAATTTCATCAGACACAAGTTTTTAAATTTTTTGTTTTGATATATGACCTAAACTCGTGTCATATTGAAGTAGAAATCTCGAAACAAACTAAAATGAGAAGTGTACTTTTCTTTGCACGCAAAAAGCGTGACATTTGATACAGTTCTTTATGTATCCAAAATCTTACAAAAGTTACAGTTAAATTTCTTAATTTGTTTCTTTTGTTGTTTCATTTGAAGTAAACCATCCGCAGCTTCTTTATCCTTTTTTTTTCTTACTTTTGTCCTTAAAGTTACTTGCCAAGTGAGCAATTTTAATCTTTTCTTACTTCAACCTTTCCTCTTCTTGCAAATAATAAGAAATGAGCTCATTAAGAGACTAGTTATTCTTTTGACAGTTATACCTGACATTGAATTGACTAAATTGTGCAGGAAGAATGATTAAAACCAAATACACGAGCAAATCCTCAGACAATTCTAATTTTAGTACCTTAAGTTTTAAAGTAAGATGATATATTTCTAGGATGTATCCCCTTATATTTTCTTAAGAAATTCCTTGGAAGTTACCTTTTTTGGATACTATTGATCTTTTTGGCAGCTATAACTGATCTTAAATTGACTAAATTGTGTAGAAAGAGTGATCAAAACCAAATGCACGAACATGGTACAAGTTCTCAGACAGTTCTAACTTTAGTACCTTAAATTTTGAAGTAAGATGAGACATCTTTAGGATGTATCCTTTATATTTTCTTAAGAAATTCCTTGGCAGTTACTTTTTTTGGATATATTGCCCCTGAAGGTTTCTGAAATTGCACATTTCATGATCATAAGACTCATGCGATTTGAATTATCTCACTTCTCAAAGTCTCATTTTTCCCTATTGAAACTATTATTTGTAAGAGAAGTGGGTTGTTCAATCCTTAGCACAAGATTTAGGATCCATACAATCAAGAACGATCATTACGTTCTCTTTCCATTCGTTAGAACTGGCTCCATTGAATATAGTGATAGACTTTATGTTAGCAGATATCATAGAAACAAATGCATTAACTGAAATAGAACAAAACAACATATTCACACAAGTTTCGAATCTTAATTAATTAAATTCAAATAATGGTAGGGCCCATCACAAGATATATAGCACAATATTAATATTTAATTTTTGGACAAAATTAGATATTAACTTGTAAATAATACTCTTGGTGTAATAATCAAATATTAGTAATAAATTCTGTCAAACAATAAGTCTATTTTTAGACCGACTTATTATTTACACGAAATATTAAATAATTATCACATATTTATTATCACTTGTGTATATGTAATTCGACCAAATATTAATATTTCTTTGAGTCGATAAATATCCGCATGAATTACATATACACAATCATCTTGATGCTCGAAAATAAATTAACTTATACAAGAGGGATTATTGTGATAGCATGTTGTGTCAATCAATAAATTTTTAAACGTTAAACATTCTTAATTAATTTACTAAAATTTAAATTTAAAATATTTTCCAAAAATGACTTAAT
This sequence comes from Cinchona pubescens, assembly GCA_025175665.1. Taxonomy (NCBI): domain Eukaryota; kingdom Viridiplantae; phylum Streptophyta; class Magnoliopsida; order Gentianales; family Rubiaceae; genus Cinchona; species Cinchona pubescens. Next base: position 1,282,153 of record JANKKI010000076.1, read on the forward strand.
CTTAAAAATTGGCTGTACGGCACCACTGGTCATGAATGACCACCTGATTCCTTAGTATGTTCAGGCCCCTATTGGATAAAATCATGCCATATTCATTCCTTAATAAAGTCATGAACATGCAGTAATAAGTCATAATTCTTGACTATATACAATTTTCCTTTTTTTTTTAATTCAACAACTAAATCCGAATAAATATAAAAATTATTAAACTCAAAATTTTAATCCATAATATGACCACAATTGTTCTTAAAAACAACAAATTAAATCACATAAAAATTTTATCGAATTCAAGAACTAAATCCGTATGAAATCACATCATAAATTAAATTGAAAATTTGATTTCTCAACGATTCAACATAAAAATGCTCTAATACCCCTTATTAGGATATTAAATTAACTTTAATATCATGACAACTAACGTTATCATAACCCGAATCTTTCATTTTTAATCATCAAGAACATAAGTTAAATACTAGATGTGGAAACGTAATTGAATCCCTAAAAATTGATGTGATTCTTTGAATATTCAGATGTGATTCTTGAGTCTACGGATTTAATTCTTGAACATTGTAATTATTGATCGTCCAAATTATTATGTATATATTTAAAAAAATAAAATTTTTACTTTTTTGATGATGGGATGTCAGGTAATGAGCTAGTAATGAGGACCATAACTATATATAGAGAGATACTTTCCTTATTTCACATGATTTGCCTATCATAAAATAGGAAATAAGACTTTAGAGTATCTATACATAAAAGTTCATACTAATTAGATGAGTCAGACCCACTTAATTTAAACTATATTAGATCATTTTATATTGGATCAATTAATTATGATATCATATATTACACAATTAATATATATATATATATATATATATATGAAAAATTCTACAGTTCCTTTTAGGGAACCATTCTCTTGTACTTTAAATGCTTGTACAGTACAACACCACGTGCTTAAAAAACTTGTACTATATAAGCTTTTAAAGCTAAGGGAATAGTTCCCTAAAAGAGATTATAAAATTCCTCTATATATATGTGTGTCTGTAAATGTCCAAAACCCATGCATTTTAAGTTTTGGAGGCACTTGCATTTTATCCCTAAAACACAATCAATATGCAGTTGACTCTTAGAAGGGAATATTCACTTCAATGTAAGGGAATAATCTTTGAATTTTGACCCCAATTTCTATTTACTCATTGTAAATTATGGACCACCTTACCCTTGATTTGAGCCATCGAGACTTAATTGAAATATTTCTTTTTTGGCTTTCTATAATATAAAAACTTGCCTGACTTTGAATATCTCCATTAACTCTTATACCTTCTCAAATTACAATTATATTAAATGAACTTGGTTAGCAACAAATACTTTGCAGTTATTGCCTTATTCATTTAAAGTCAGCAAAAATACTAATTAATATTTTTTGTCCAAACGTAAATTTTCGAACTACTTTCAGCAACCCAATAAAGCAATAAATCCATAACATCAATTTCTATTTTAGCCCTCCAACATCTAAAAGTTTTTAAATTATGGCCTTTTTCATTTTCTTTAATAAATGTATCCACGATTGACAAATAAAAAAATATCAACTGATTTGATCAAATTTGTATTTATTATTTTAATTCATAAATAGTTATTAATCAATCCACTTCAATGGTGTAAATATGGAAAGAGAATATAACAACCTAATTACTAATAGTGACCAATGAGTTTGAATTACTGAAAGAAGAAAATAAATAATTTAGTTAGTTGGCAAAACGAAGCAAAAAAAAACGAGAAAATAAGAAAAATGAAAAGAAGAAAATGAAAAATGCCAAAAAATAAATAGTCATGGATTTTTGTCCAAATATATTCTTTACTCAAATTAAATGGATGTAGCTATTAATACAAAAGAAATAGAGAAGGTATAGTTAAACTAGTAATTGAGAACAGCGGGGCTAAATGCAATGTGCTTTATATATTTTTTGGAGGGTTTAACGATCATTTTGAGGGAGAGCCCAACACGGTTAGTAAACGAGATCTTCGAATTAATGGTGAATGTCACTCATTAATTATTCCTTCCAATCTCTTTAAGTGTCGTTTAAGATTATGATACAAAGATTAAATTGATATCTAATAACTTGAATTTTAAGTAAAATTGATCATGTATGACTGAATTGCTCTTTTGATCTAATAATAAATTAAGACAGTTTTAATATTAATTCTTTTCCTCACACTATTTTCTTTTTCCCCAAATCTCATGTCCTTCCACATACAGTAATTAATAGACTTGGAAAGAAATAAGAGCAAAATTGATAAAAAAAAAATTAATGTTTCATTAAATCCACATTAGAAGGAAAACAAGACAAAAGAAAATTAAAAGGATAATTAAAATCTATGAGCAAGATTTGCCAAATTCTTGAAATTCTAACTAAACATATGAGCCCCACTTGAAAACCCCCCCTCCCTGTAAATAGAGACACTTACCTAGCACAAACAAAATCAAATCATACACAAAAAATAAGCTCTCATTTCATTTCCTTCAATCCTTTCATACCTTCTTTCGTTTATTATGTAAACTCACAAGACAATTTAGATCACAAATTCAATCCCCACACCATTCCACCATTCCCTCAAAACACACACACACAAAGAGAAAGACAAAGGTTCCCAACAACCACCTTCATCAAAATCCATTTTCGAGCATCATAGATGAACACTAATAAAAAGCTTTGGAAAATCCCCACAAACATCCAAAAAAAGATGATGAAAGAATTTTGAGAGCCATGTACTTTATTACTTCAAACCTCTTTCACTTTTTTCTCTCTTTATTTATTTTATTCACATCCGTTATCAACCTCACCACCTATATTTGCATGCACACAAAGCTTTTTCTCCATGGCTAGTACTCCAGAAAGAGGGAAAAAAGAAAAAGAAAAATGCAGTGTTCCATCACCAAGAACCCTTCACAATTTCACCTTACCTTCTCATCTCAAATGGGGTTCTCAAAAACACCTCCGTTGTGCCAAAAACAACAAAGGTAGTACAACCAAATCCGCCCCAATAACCTCCTCAGCATCTGCAGGTGGAGGCAGCAGTAGCACAACAACAACTGAAGTCGAAGCTGTTCGCGAGAAGCTCGTGAGCGACCTTAAAGTCGCTGAGGAGGAGGAAGAGGAGGAGAAGGAGGAAAAATTACCATGGACTTTGCGAAATCGCCGCAGGTGTTAGTAGGAATGCAAACTATCTTGAGAGTGCATTTAATACAGGTAATTTATTGCCTAACATGGCTGGTGGAGATAGTACTAGTGCAGAGCAGCAAAGGCCTAAGTTTTCTTTGACACTTTCAAAGGAAGAAATTGAGACAGATTTCTTGCTGATGACTGGTGCAAAACCCCCTCGAAGGCCTAAGAAAAGGACTAGAGCTCTTCAGAAGCAAGTTGATGTAAGTTACACGGTTTTTATAATTATTTTTTATGAAATAAAATATATAATTACATTTTATAGTTAATTAACTTTTTTTTTTTTTTTCCCCAATTTGTTGTAGGGTTTGTTTCCTGGTGCATGGTTGTCTGAGGTAACACCCGGGAACTATAAAGTTCCTGATGTTCAAGAATCAAAGGTTGAAAAACATATTTATTTTTTTTTTTTTTTTTTTTTTTTTTTTTATATGTGTTCTTCAATTTTTTTTTTTTTTTTTTTTTTGGGATTTGCCTAATATTTGTTTTTTTTTTTTTGTTTTTTTTGTGCAGAGTGAGAAGTAATGAAGAGAATGGGGTGTATAAGTAATGTGATTGCAATGCAGCTGGTCGTACCAATTAAATGGAGCATCATATATAGTAGTCTTTATATAAAATTATAATTATAATTAAGATAAAATAGAAGTACCTATTGAATAAATAGCTTGCTTTAGAGCTAGCTAGTTAGTCTCTTTAATATGGCAAAAACTATATATATATAGGTTTTAAATTTGCTCGTTTCTGTTTTGGAAAGGGGTGTTATTCTATTATATAACATCAATGAAAATTTCTTTCCCTTGATAATGAATTCATTTCACTTTAGAACTTTTCTAGTGCTTCATAATCCTCGATCACAATTCAATCCAAAACAATGTACTTTCTTCTGGGAGTACACAACTCGCTTATTCTACTGAGTTGATCTCTAAATAACTAAATCACATTTCATAAATTATCACCCAATTTATAATTTTTAGCTTGTACTATAGGATCTTGAAATGGTAATAATTACTTTTTTTTGTTTTTTTTCAAATCTTGAAATTGAAATTGAATTACGATCAGTATCTTTTAACTCAAATTTTGGCATCAATTTTGAAGTACAGTTTTGTCTCAAAAAGAGAAATACTAATACGGGAAAATGACCGTAATGGTCCCTCACATTTGATCTTTGTATTTATTTAGTTTCTCACATTTAAAATGATATATTTTAGTTCCTTACAAATTTAAAATGTACTATTTTGGTCCCTTGACACAATTATAGACATATTTTGATATGATATAATCACATGTGCATCACATGTAACATTTTTTAGGGGTAAAATTGATAACATATAAACTTAAATACTAAATTGTCCTATAATGAAGATGGTTGGGGCTATTGAAGTATGAGGTGGGTGGACGAAAGCGGCAGGGAAGAGAATAGGGGTGGTGATGATAAGTGATAATTTTGAAGTGATGAGTGGGAGAGGTTTTAGGTAATGTCCTTTAGTATTTAGAATTTGTGTGCTGTCAAGTATTTTGTCTATGAAAAATGTAACAATTGATATGCATGTAAGTATCTCAAACTAAAATATGCCTATAATTGTATCGATAGACTAAAATAGTACGTTTTGTATTTGTAAGGGATTAAAATGTATCATTTTAAATGTGAGCGACTAAAGAAGTATAAAATATAAAATACGAGAGACTATTAGGGTTATTTTCCCTATTAATATTAAAGTCTTTCTAAACGATAGAAAAATTCTATGTGTGAACGCATTCTTTCATGGATCAAGTCAACGAGGTCTATAAAAATACAAAAATGTGGATCCTACGTAGGATTAACTTTAAGACCCACAATAAGGCCCACATTTTTTGTATTTTTGTACTTATAAATAGGGGCGTTCAAAAGCCTGTCGAATTGAACTGTTGAGTCGAGTCGAGTGAAGGCGAAAAAAATTTGACTTAACTTGTTCAACTATCGACTCAACTTTGACTCGAATTCAAATTAACTAAATGACTTATTGACTCGACTTTGATTTTAACTTAGAACCGGTCAAATACCGATCCATAAATTGACTGGTTTGATTAATTTACCGATCGAACAACTTGTTCGACTTGGCCAGTCAAATACCTATCAAATATGTTGAACAAATATATATATATATATATATATATATATATGAGAATCTACAATTATAATAGTATATTAATGTATTTGTGTACATAATATTTTAGCCATAATATTCTTACTTTTTAGTAATTAAATATGTTAATAACTGATAATATTATTTTTTCGTAATATTTAAATATATTTCTTTGTATAATTGCTGGTGTGACGTACAATTTATGTACTTATACATTAATGTAAGTGTACAACTTATTAATATACACATAAATTAAGTGTACAACTTATTAATATACCACTTTTATTTCAATAGCTAATTAAATGAATTATCAGTTTCCTTTTAATTCGCAAATACTAGAATTAAGTAATTATATATACTAAAGTATTTAATGAAATATCTATGTATAATATATCTATATATTATACCAATACATACATATTCTTATGTTCATATATTAATATTTGTATAACTTATAATTGTAATGAAAATATGTTTTACATAACATTTAGTCTATATACTTATACAGTTATACTATATATCTTATTAACATAACATTTTTATTATTAACAAGTATATTAAATGCATTAATAACTTACTATTAGTATATAGAGTTAAGTAATCATATATATTTTTGTATACTTATAGGATATAATTTAACAGGGGTTAGTGATTCAATAAATTTTTTTTATATGAATTGATTTTGGTAAATAATTCTGAATTTGGAATTTTATAAATTAATTTTAATATCTATATATAATATATACACTAATACACATTCATATATTAAGATTCGTAACTTTTGTGTGTGTGTATATATTAAAATTTGTAACTTTTATGTGTATATGTGTGTATTATGAATTATATTTTTGTACACACATTGAACATTGAAGTGACGTAACCATTTTGCTTAATTTCGTCCCCTTTTTTTTAATTGGCTTCGTCTAAGTATCCCAATAAATCAGAATATTATTGTTCGTTTAATTTCTTTTATTTTGGTTTAAATTTATCTCATCTAAATATTTTTTTTTTTTATGTTATATTTTTGTTTGTTATAACCTTAATATTATTAGTTAAAAGGACTACCCCTCTATATGTATCCTCAAAATTGGTATAAACTTTTGTTCAATGTATATCTAAAAGAAATGGGAAAATAGTAAATACAAAAGGGTGAAGGTGTTTGTAGAATATTTCAAACATGGGAGGAACTGAGTGCAATTATATTTGTGAAACACATTAGAATTTATGATCACTGAACTGTGATTTATCGGCCCACTATGAACCATTTTCACCCATTGTGGACTAACCTAAAAACCAATATATATATTGTGGGCCTAAGCCGGAAGCTTCACTATCGGACCAGACTATTTCAACGGATCCTGGTTAGATCGGGCTGTAAATTCTATTTTTTAAAGAAAAAACGCCAGATGGGTTTTCCAGACAGCCGGATATGGGCTGCAAATCCATATCCTGATTGGGCTAGATGTCCTCCCAAAAAATTTCACCTTTTGGGCTCCCCACTCCTATTTGGACTTGTAAGCCGGCTGATTTCCAGCCTAAACATAATTTCTCTTGCACATTTCTTCTCTCTCTGAATAAATTTTAGACTACTGATATAATTCCAAATTTAATGCTCAAGTAACTTGTGAAAATCAAATTGATGTGTGCAAATTAATAGTGTCGAAAATGAAAATTGAGACATCCTAATAAGTAGAGACCTTTTTTTTTTTTTTTTTTGGTGAAATAAATAGCTAAAGTAACTTGATTATTGACAAAAATAAATAAATAGATAAAACAACTTGATAATTAGTTAATCAGTAAATTTACCATGACAATTCAAAGTAATGAGATATACATACCCCAAAAACTTAATAAGGAAAATGACCCCAAAAAAATATTAACCACAGAACGTGACACCTATAGCCTACTGTTTTAGAGATGATTCAACAAGGCATTTGTTGAACATTTAATTATTTGAAAACTAGTCCATCCAACTACCTAGTACATTTTCCAGTTGACGTGGTCCAGGTAATTTATAGTACAAAATATACTTATGATGTTAATCCAGCATGTCCTTTTTTGTCCAATTTGTTTGTGTCTCCTATTTTTGGTTAAATAAGGGGGAAAAAAAAAACTGTTAAAATCAATTAATTAAGGAGTATAGTCTATATGAAGGATGTGAAATTATTCTGCTTTGCCACCCATGAAAAAAGAGACAAAATTCATATAAATTCATGATTGATGTGTATCAAATGAGCCACACCAATCAAAGCTACAGAGTTGGATTGCTTTCTACTCCTCCTCTTAATAAGGCAAAGCCAAAATTTGAAGCAATGTGGAGTTGGTTACTGAAAGCAATGTTTACCTTTCTTATTCAGCATGGTGATGAACAAGTGAAACCGTGACTCACGAATATGATCAACTCTTTCCATCCACCAAAAATACTGCAATAATGAGTAGCTTCTTTTATTAATTTTCTTTTTTTTATTAGATAATAAAAAGTTTAAGAGGATAGTAAGTTATTTCTTTTTTTTTTCACAACCAACACATATTTCAGCAGTTTAAAGTGATTTTATAGATTGCTTATCAACAGGGATATGTGAGTCAAAATTGATACGTTTCAATGGTATAATGGTATTGTTTACCGTTTGATCTAACCGTATTAACCCATTATTAATTTCCATCGTCCCGATTTAATCATGTTAGAAGTTCTTTTTGTTTCTTTTTCTTTTTCATACTACTGCAGTTTAGGAGATATCTTGTTCGAATTCAAGTATACACATTCACTAAGGAGATACTTTACTAGTCGAGCTTATTTTACTTGGTCTATTTAATAAAGTTTCGGTCAAAATTATCCACAAATTTACAGAACTATACCTTTGAAAATTCTCATAGACAAAGATTTGACAATTCGCTTGAAGATTTTAATGGGATGTGTTGACATGGCTGAATGAATCTACATCTATTCCTCCTTGTCGTATGCACATTCTTTGTCCGCAAAAATTTTCAAGGTAGAAGGTCTTTTTTTTTTTTTTGGAAAAAATAAATTTTAAAAGGAAGATAGATTGCTTTCTTTCTCAAGAGTCAGAGAAAATTAATAGTGTATATTTTATCCGTTTATAATAGTTTTTATAAGTATAAATCGTTCGCTAATAAAAAATTAAAATTAACAAGAGTCAAATTTTAAAATTTTTAATTATCTGATCACCTTAGTTACAATATAAACCAATTTCCATTGGTAAGGTAATTAAAAGGTCCTTCAGTTCACTGTTTTTGGACAGAATTATTTGAATATATGTGTAAGATCACGATTGAGATTTGGCACATCTTGGAGTGTGAGGGTCCAATTCACAGATTGAGTAGACCTGAAAATCGTCTAAAGGGGCATGCAGCAAAGGTACATATGTACGAGAGGACAAGAAGGGGTTATGGGAATTGTGGTGGGAATTTGAGTTGAAGGATAGTGCATTTTCATTTTTTTTCTTTTCTTTTCTTTTCCATCAAATTTGTATATATAAAAGAGAGTGTTGGTGATTTGTCCAAGTTCTTTTTCAAGATTTTGAAGTTTTTGGTCTTTTGGAGACGGCCAAATTTAAATTTTGAACAATTTATTCAGTCTATGAAACTTTTTTTCTCCCATAAGAATCAAAGAAGTCAAACCATCTACCGGAAGTTTGATACTAGGATGATTTTAACCCTCTGTCAATATTTTATAGTCCTTTAGTCATGGAAGGTAGATGATTTGGAATGACCATTGAAACCCTCGTGTCTTGACTCTTGACTTAGGAATTAAGGATAATTTTTTTTCATTATCTAGCATGGACTAACAATTGTGTGTGTTTTTAGTTTTACTTTAACCTACCTCGATATAGAATTCATGAAAAATAATTAGATAGAGACACCGCTATGTCGCTAAAATATTTTTGGACTCAAAAGAACACGATGACAAAAATCGATAATGAAAAATATTAATTCAAGATAGATATTTTTTTTTTTATTTTTTTTAAAAAAAATTATAATAAATATCTACATACTTCTAAATTCAAGGTATTTGAGTTCTTTATTTCAATTAATTAATTGTATCTTAATTAAATAGCAAGTTTCCAACTACTTTCTTTGTCTGTCAACTTAAAAGGGACCGACGAACATTTGAAGTAGATAGCATTCCTATGAACAAGAATAAGCGGCTCTAGAATGCCAATTACTACAATGTTAGATAGCATCCTATGAACAAGAAAGAATCAAGTCATGACGAGATTATGATTGTTTAACACGAAGGGTGTACATATGTACCATGTTTCCTTTAACTTTTACTGTGGGGAACCAAGTAGAATATCTGAGTAAATCTACATGTTTTTCATTGTCATTTTTAACGTTTTTACCCTTTTTGGCACATTTTGATGGTTCATTTTCAGAAGTCATTGAACTGCAACTACTGAAACAGTGGGGTGTGGTAAGACTGGACGTTGGTGTAGAATTTCATAGACTCAATGTATTCATATGCACTGACATATGGGGTGAGAATAATTACGATCATATGCAAGGCCTTAAAAAAAAAGTACACGTATTTAGTTTTTAGTTCTACTTATAAAATTATACATCTTTGTTGTGTAGATTGAACTTTACTCATTGTCGCATTCGTTGAGTAAGAAATATCTTATAAAATTTAATTTACCATACAAGGTGTGTGAGCGAGATAAAAAATCAAATAAATTTAAATTTTTCCCTTTGTGCTACAATAATGTCAATGTGAAAGCTGCCCTATTCTTGATACTTGAAAATTGAAATATATGCATTTAAAAAAAAAATTGAAATATATGCAGGACAAATTAAAGACTCTTTTCGGCTTTCTAGCTTTTTTTTTTTGCTAGGCTTTCTAGCTTCTTGAATAACCGAAAGGAGGGTCTAAGATAAATAGCGAAGGCAAAAAGATATGGTCAAACCAAGCACCCTTTATTTGGACATTGCACTAAATGAAGCTGTACTAGCTCAAGATTTAGCTTAAACAAATGCCTACTCGTGCATTATGTAAATGTATTCAATTCGGATTCACGAGTAGGGTCTCATATGCGATCTAATTTTTTACCAGATTGACTTAAAATTAAAACACTATAGTAAGTAAGGTGATCAAAATTATTATAATTTATTAAAATATTATACATCTAGATATTCTAGAAAAAGAAGGTAATATATCATCTTTTTTAACTTTTATTTACCTAGAAAAAAGAAAAACTTAAATTGAAACAATTCAGGGTCAAAGTGAAAAGGAACAAAAAAGTATAATGACAACATGTAGTTAAAAAAATTTAGTATGTATTTATTAAGGTTTTTTTTTTTAAATTAATTGATAGGGAATGTAAAATGGTGAGATTTAAGTTTACGGCCTCGTATGGTTTAGGAAAAAACACACACACACACACACAGAAAATTGTATGACCTTATAGAATATTTAATCACATCATTTTTATGCTCTTCAAAATTGATGAAATCTTTATTCCTATAAAAGCAGTGGTCAAATTGTGAAGACTTCAGTTGCAAACTAAGAAGTGTTTGATTAAAGCCTGCCCTTTCTTTCCCAACCAGAGGCATTATTCAAATTGATTAAAGTAAAATTTAGGGTATCCAAAACGTGGCCCCGCAAGAGAAGTATATATACAGTTTGTTAACATTAAAAGCAGGAAAGTTAAAGGAAATTTCTATTGATTTGGTCCTCCAAATCCAAACTCATCAACACATAATCACATCCTACATAAACAAACAAAAAGCAAAGACAAAGCAAATCTTAGGAAAAAAAAAAAAAATAGGACCTAATATGTATAATGCATAATTAACAAACATCTAATCAGAGTAAGATCCGGAAAGATGGACTTGAAAACCTAGAGGAAACTTTATAATAGAGAAAATCAAAAGAAAGAAAGGAAAAGGCCAATCCATGAATAAAGGTTACTTGTTTTTCTGTCTCCCAAGCTTGTGACATGGACATATGCACTACATGAAAAATTCCAAAATCCTCCATAAAATCCCTCCTCTATTCCTCTTCAAATATTTTTGTACAACATTAATTTCAACCTTGCACTAGAATTCTTCCAAAGTTGGTTAATTACTCTCCTAATAAGCATGACAAGAAACAATCTATGATGATGTCAAGTCATATGGCACAAAAATTGGACAAATAACACACCATTAGTGCATATTTAATCTATTATCAATATTTCGACTACGAACATATTTTTATGACAATCACAAACAATAACATGAGTTAGACTAGCCTGACGTATGAATCTTGCAGGGTGAATCGTATTGTTGTATGCTGGGATAAAAATCATTTCTTGGACTTCTTATCTCTTCCATTGCGAAAGAAAGATCCCAAACCGAGGAGATTAGCAGTTCCCTTGGAAATATGAGATGATGGGACTGGCATATTAATTACTGGATTAATCCGTAGTCCATTACCATTAGACCCTAAATAATTCTTCCTCAATGGATGCTTTTGTTGTGACATTGGATACACATAAAAACTGGCAGTGATCAAAGTGCATGCAGCTGCTGATGATGCAGATGTAGGCATTATCCCATTGAGATTATTCATCTTATGCTGTTTGGAATGTGAAGAATTCTGCTTCTGATTTTCCCTCAAATTACCCTGCTTTGGATTTAGTACAGAACCGGTTGAATTGCTCCTTGACAATAAAGGTAATGACCAAAATGAGCTCTTTTTGTGACTGTTTTCACAGTGAAGACTGCTACTTCTCTTGATGCTCCAAAAAGACTTTGACTGATTCTTGTTCTCTATCTCAATATTTGCCAAGATGGCTTCTTTTTCTCTCAAATTCTCTTGCTTTGATCTTGCATTTGTGGGAGGAGCAAATGGAAGAGGTGGAAGAGAAGGGACTTGAGCTTGACGGGATTTAGATACTGAAATAACAGGTTTTGAAGTGTGAACAAACCTTTCTTGGAGCTGAACAGGGCGAATTAGGCCACCTAAGAAAAGCTCCTCAGCTGAAGTTGTTGTTTCAGCCTCAACAATGCTATTGCTGCTCAGATGCAGAAATCAAAATCATCAGAATTTGAATCCAATAATGAAGAATCTAAACGAAACCCTTTATCAGAATCATCACTTTGCTGGCAAAGATCACGAGAAAATGAGATTCTTGGACTTGTAGTCCAGCTGGAATTCTCTGTTGTCATATCAATTGCCATGGCTACTCTCTTTTTTTCTCTCTTTTTTTTTTTTTTCTGCTTCAAGAATTTGGAGTTGGTGATGAAATGCTGATCATTTAAGGAATTAGAATGGTATTCTTGAAGTGAGAAGATCAAAGATTTTTGCAACAAGTTGTGCAAAAAAAAAGAAAAATTGTTGTTTAACGAGTCAAAGAAAGGAAGCTAAGAAAGCCAAATAAGATAGTTTCAAATTTAGGCACATATCAAGTGGAGCGGACTGCAACTATACTTTCATGTATAAATATTAATGCTCAAAAATAAGAGAATTTTCTAGGTATGACTTCTTTGGGAAAAAGAGAGCCGAAGAAGGAGGAAAATGAAAAATACAATAGATCAAGTTTCATGAGAGTCTCCTTTCCTTCTTGCTACGGCAAAGAAAAAACTGAAAAGTATAAGTAGCACTAGCACTTCAATTTTCTGCTTTTTGTTAGCTGAATTAATTGTGTTTTAAGTTTAATAAATCTGCAATAATACTTGGCTTTTGACTTTCTACCCATCCAAAGTCAAAAAATAAGAAATCAAATATCTTGATGGCCACATATTTCAAAAGGTATAAATTCATGGAAATTGACAATCTTGAAATAATCTTATGTATACACTCCTTATACAAGTCTGATGAGTTTTTAAAATTTGGTATGTTTTTCCTTCATTTTGTGTACCTATAATTCCAACTAATAAAATTAAAAAGATGAAAACTGAGATATAAAAGGGCAAATATATTATCCTCAATAGTGATGGATGGCTGGGACCAGAGTGAGAGTCTAGACCAGGTTGCTCATGAGTTGAGTTATTAGGTTAGCGAATTTTCGAGTTTGAATTTTTTAAATTTTGGATTAATTAATTTAAAACTAAAAAATTATTGGATCAACACAAATTCAGAGTGTTAGTATCAGAGCATATGATTTCTGCGTAAGGTGAGATTGGGTCGATGATATTGGGTTGTGGCTATGCGAGGGAATGTAGGTGCTAAATATTATGCATCTAGATTGTATACGTTGATCTAAAGGTAGGAGCCACTTCTAAAATCTTGCACAACTAAGAATCGTCCAGTGTGAGCCTTGCGCCTTAAGAAGGGGTAATGTGAGACCCCTGTTTATTCCACATCAGTTGGGAATACAATATTATATGGAAATATAACATCAGAGTCATGAGTTACTAATAATTTGATTTAAATATTTTGAACTCTTTATTTTCGTTCAAAAATTATTAGACCAACTCAGATTCAAGTGTTACATATATATATATATATATATATATATATATATATATATATATATATATATATATATATTCCTTATAGACGTATGATTTGGTATTTTATTTTTTCCTTCCTTTTATGTACCTATAATTCCCCCTAATAAAAATTAAAAAGATGGAAACTGAGATATAAAAGGCAAATATATTAGCCTCAATAGTGATGGATGGCTGGCTGGGACTACAGAGCATAGTATTAAACCCGGCCCGGGGAGGAACCCGACGAGGGAGGTGGATCAACGGGTTACTGGTTCAACCGGTGAGTCACTTAAATATATTTTTGATTAATATATAATATCTGTAAATTATAAATACAAGATATATAGTGAAAATATTGATAAAAATATATTTTATTAAAAAATTTTAACTATAAATGTAACTTTTCAATATTTACATAACTTTTTACATGAAGAGTTAAAAATGATTTAATGCATAAAGTAGAGTTTGGAGAGTATATAAATAAAAAAGAGGCATATGATAACCAAAAACTTATATGCTTAGGTGGTAAGACCTTTTATTACTATTCAAGATGCCTTTGGTTCAAAACTTGACAATTGCAATTTGATTTTTTCCTCAAAGATAACTATGCTACAGAGTGAGAGTCTCATAGTTAGAGTCTCTAGACTTGCACTCTCCCCTTCTTATTACATAAAAACAGTTTATTTCATCCAATTACCTCCAATTTTGTACAGAACAACATTATATACTCATTAATTACATAACAATATTTCAGAATTCGGATTAGATTAAAACTCTATGAAAATCTGAACTTTTAAGTCTCAAACGTTGGACGTTTTATTTCCCATTACACATGGCTGAAAGAACAATAATTGCTTTTTCTTCACAGAAGGTTCAAGCATCAAACCAAGATAAACAAAGCAATGTACTTTTAGGTTGTCCTAATTTGAGTTGTTCATTTGTATATATAGTTTTATTGCCTCCTTTCTTTGTGTTCTTTTCTTTTCCGATGAACTGCAGGTCATATGCCTTTTATGTATGAAAAACTGAATAAATTAAACCTTAATATTTTTTCATAAGTAATCAATTATTAATTTTCTTACATAAATTCAAAACGTTACAGAAAATCTAAATTTTTTTTAACAAGTACACTTGCTGAATTTTCCTAGTTCTTTAACAATGTTTATTTTTAACCTCGTCTACCATGCCATGTTGGTACGAGGGTATGTTCGGAGGTCCAATAGTGCTAAATATATAGTCTTCTAAAGAAGTCCCCGTCTTCCAAAACGTGCATCTGCATTCAGCATTCATGCTAAACATGACAAGATTGAACAATAACAAGAATATTAACTGCATCTGATGCAACGGATTAAAATTCACAAGAAAAAAAAAACATTTTTCCAGTTTTTGAGTTTATTTTGGGATGAGAGATAGTAGCATCACAAATACTGTATTTTTTTCAAAGTCACAACACTAAACAATTACGTGTGGAATTAAGGGGTTCAGTTTGAAAGAAGGATTGGTGATGGCATTTCATAGAAAATTGAATTAAAAGATCGATTACCAAACCTTATTTATATTTTCAGTTCGATGCTCTGCTTAATGTTTCTTGAAGTTGGAGGAATTAATCCGCAGCACATAACCTCCTGAACATTGGCTTTAATTGAACCAAAAACATATGTACTTGTACATTCCATATTTGTAGCTCAATTTTTTGTAGTTTTTTCTTTGGGCACTTGGAACAAAAAATACATATGTACATAACTTAGTAACTAATTAATAATCTTTAACTTCTTTATACTATTTTTTTTTTTTTTTTTTGGGAAGGGTTGGAGAAGGAACCAATTCAAGTATTAAAAAACATGAATTTTCATTTTAAAATCAATTGGTGACAAGCGGCCCAAGAACTTATTAATAAACTCAAGATCTTTTGCTTAATTGATGTGGGATTTATACTTTAACACCCCCTCTCACATGTGACTTGGGTTGGACATAGAACTCTGTTACACGTGAATCAGATGTAAGAGAGTCCGTTGGAAGGGGTCGGATAGAATCCGGTTATACATGAGTCAGACGCAAGAGAACCCGTTAAAATGAGTTTGACAGTGCATAGATAGGAAAACACTTGAGGATTAGTTTTGATACCTGTTAAAGAACATAAATTTTCATCTTAAAACTAACTAATTGGTGACAAGTAGAGTAATCAAAAAATTTATTAATTAGATCAAGATCTTTTGTTTAGTTGATGCTAGATTTATACTTTAACGAAAAGAAACTAATACTAACAACCAGGGAGTGACATGCAAGCTATCCAAACAGACTAATTATATACTGTAAGGTCCAGTTGCAAGATCCGTGTAACTTCAAGTTTATTGTTTGGACATTGTATCTGTATTAGAATGACGTGTATGTCTATGTACAATTCAAATAGGATGAGCATCAAAATACAATTCTAAGAGAAAAAAGTAGGGGTGTGGTTAAACCCCTTTTTTTGCATAATTGACTATTTGGTGGCCTGCCATCTCAACCACCGACTGGAGTTGTTTCCTTTTCCAACAAAACAAATTGAAGGTTTCTTTGTAATTAGGTTTTTATTACAACATTTTTGTGGGATTTATCTTTTTAACTAATGAATATAATTATTTCTTGTAATTTGCATTTAAACCTACTCTTTTATATCAGTTATTATTAGCCTATGGCTTGTTAAACTATTACATTCGTTTTCTTTTTAAGTGTTACTTTACCAAAAATTTAAGTTATTTAATAGTAATTTTAATCTTTGTGCTAAAGAATAAATTGATACTTAAAAAGAAATGAAAGTAATAACTTAAGTAACCAGTTTCCGTGACACGTGATAATACGGAAATTGAGGGCTTTGGAGTCGCTTCACCTTTTAATGGTTCAAAATCATTAATATTATTGGACTAAACTTATTGGTTTGATTAACCACATAATTCTATGGAACCACGAGATAAGTCTTGTTAATGTGCTTTAATTACGCATTGATCAACTCAATGTTATTAAATACTCATTTTGTTTCAAAATAACTGTCAGTTTAAACTATTTATTTTGTGTCATATTATCTGTCACTTTAGAAAATAATAAAGTACTTCTTCCGTCCTATTTTATTTGGTATGGTCAAACTTGCACATAATTTAAGAAAATTTGGATTTTTGACCCATTAG
Source organism: Cinchona pubescens (assembly GCA_025175665.1). NCBI lineage: Eukaryota > Viridiplantae > Streptophyta > Magnoliopsida > Gentianales > Rubiaceae > Cinchona > Cinchona pubescens. The sequence goes on from JANKKI010000076.1 coordinate 1,299,097, forward strand.
ATTAAGCTATTTTTTTCATAATTATCCTTCAATTAAGACAAAAAAATTGTTAGTTGATTTTGGAGTTTCAAATTTTGAAATGGTTTGTGAGAGCAGTTAATGCTAAAATATGAATTTAATACTCTACCTTTGGAACTTGCATGAAGGGTAAATTAGTAAAATGACCTTTAAAAATTTGCCATTTTAAGGGGTGACAAATAATTTGGAACAAACAAAAATAAAAAAATGTGACATATAAAATAGGACGGAGGGAGTATTAAATGATATTTTTTCAACTTTTACCCTTAATGACACATTAATGAAGGGAGAATTATGTAATTGGGATATTAATGTAAAAGAGTAATTTAGTCACTTGAATTATCTTTTTGCAAAATTAATGTAATTTAATAATTTCTTTAATTTGTATGCACCGACCAAAAGTAACAATTATTTGGAAACGAAAAGAGTAATAATTAATCACATAGCATCATCATCCATAGTACAATATCCGTTCCATTTTAAGTGTAATAGTATAGTCTAAATTTTAGGAAAATTTTATCTAACATTACTAAATTACCCTTTCAACTAATAAATAAATAAATTAAAAGACTCTTAACATTAATTATAAATTGAGTAATTAATGGAGTTGAAAAGAGATAAAGATAAAATTGATAAAAAATAATTAATAGTTCAATGGATTTATAAAGTGACATTTAAAATGAAATAAATTTTTTTTTATTACAGCAACATTTAAAAGAGAACGGAGGTCGTAATTCACTAGTGAAGTTTAGGCATGCTTTCCGATCGCGTAAACGTATACAAAACTTTGCTAAGGAGAGTATGATTCCACATAATCATATGTGGACACCAAACCAAACTTGAATTTTTTTATGATGGCTAATAAATATTTCTTCCGACAATAGACATGACAATTATTAATTACATGAAATAATAACAATGTTAAACAACATTAACGGTTGAGTATTACCCAACAACAACATCATTTAATGTTCTTGATACTATAATTTTCCATAAGAAAAATTGTTCAGATCATCCAATCCAATTCCCTCACGTTGACAGCATAAATATAGCGAATGAGATGTGTATTTATTATAAAGACATATTCTAAGAAAAAACAAAACAAGGATTTATGGTATAATCATCTATTCTTCTCTTCAGTAAATAAGGATAAAATAATGATCTAGAAAATTGGAATTCTCATGTAATTATCATTCCATAGAAACGCCACATCTATTCTTTCATCAATTTTTTTCTCTTTAAGTGAATTAATCTATTCTTCTTCATCAGTTGCCTAGTGCTTCTCAATGTCACTTCAAATTTTTTAATCACAATATTTACAATTATAACGAGTTCATGAAGTGTATTAGAATCAAACATAGATATTTGCATCTAAAAATGTTAATTATATTATTTTTCATATAGTATTTTGCAATCATTTTATAACATTCTTTCTAATTATATATTTTTTTTTCATATATATCACATTTCAAAAAATTGTTATTATATCTTAAATAATAACTGTCGTCTAAATTGAATCATAACACAGATTTGGATTCTTTCTATTTAGTTTCTCTCCATTTATTGTTCATTTATCTTAATAATAAAAACTTAAGAAAATAATCTAAATATATACCATTAGTTTTATCTCATTGAGTAGATCATCATATTCAAAAATTAATTCATTCAGAAAAAGTTCACCGTTGAATTTTTATTACCGATGCAGAAATTTTCAAATTTTGATGAAATATAAAATAACTTAATCAAACGGTAAAACATCATTATTTTTTCTATCTTTGCAAGGTATTTATATGAAATATGATTTAATTATGAACAGATTTAAATTTTAAAAATATTTTTAAAATTTAATTTTTAAAGGAAAATAAAAATTCCTCCATTTATCCTCTAAATGGAGAGGATTCTTCTCCCCTATGACACTGGTTTAAGGGCTATAATAGCATCAAAACTTCAAAACATTTAAGACGAACACTCTAGCTGTACTTAATGAGAACTCAAGATCATTTAAAGATTTATAAATGTAGACGAACAATCTTGCTGAACTCAAGATCATTGATCTGATAATGCACCTTTGGCATGGGGAGTAGGGCACAATTGAGAACGATGGCCCTCGTTTCACCACAATTTTATATCATTGTTTAGTTTTGAGTATTTTGACAGATGAAGCTATATTTGTTACTTGTCATGTGTACAAGCTGTCTACCTCGACAACTAAGAGACATATAGTTCCATTGCTGCAACTGTTTATTTATTTATTTAAAAAAAAAAAAAAAAGAATTTATAAGACTCTCCTAGCCACAATCTTGGACAACCCCACCAGATAAAGGGGACCTATATAAGCATCTTCTAGTAGAGTATCACACTGCAATTTTACCCATGAATGGCCAAGCACTAGAAGCAAATTTCAAATCAGAAAATGCAACTAAAACCAAAATAACATGTCCAATCAATCTAGCCTGTATGTGGTCGAAAATTTTGTTAACTCATCCAAAGATGCTCTATTAATAATTATAAAAGGAAAATAATTTTCTAACCAACAAATTCAAAATCATCCAATGTCACATCTAGATGTGTATCAACTTTTAATATCTCTGTATTAAATTTTTTGCGCGAATTTAATTTATATCTTTTGCGTAACTCTTATCCTCAATTTTCGTTCAATCATATCAATATATTTCATTTATTAGTATAGAGTCATGTCGTCGTATTTCATTTGTTTAATATTGGTGCACTGATTGCAAAAAGGTGCATATGAAAGCCATTATTATTGTTATAAGGTCCAGAAAACAGAACCACTTTGAATTATTTTTGTCTCTATGGTTATTCTTTTGCTCCCTGCTGAAATGCTTTGATCAAAATCTGGAAAGCGATATATCGTCAACTTAAAAGAGATGAATAATGGACTTCTCTTTAGTCTTTATCGATGCCCAACAAGAACACAAGCTCTTGTTCTAAATGCTCACAACAGAACCTGTTGCATATTGTGAAAGCACGACATCCTCCTTTAGTGCCAGTTACTATATAGCTAAACCAGAACAAAAACCAAAATTTTAAGCAGGATCCAATGTTCCATAGAGAGACGGCAGTTTTGAATCTTTGTGTATTATGTAAGTAGTCTGAGCTAAAGGACTGAATTTTGAAAAGAGGGTACACCGATATGAAATAAATTTGTATTATTTACTCCATAATATAAAATAAATATTAAGATCGCCGAGATAATTGAAAAGAAAAGTTTAATTATTTTTTTATCATCAAACCGTCAAAGCTAACCACTTCGGTGACATGTTGGAGAATCGAAGGTTTGCAAATTAAGCTTGTAACGAGCAAAAGAAATTGAAAGGATCCGAGGGAAATCTAACCCTAAGAGTAAACTAGATTATCCAATGACGGTCTTATTTGGATATAGTTGCCATAATATTCTTATAGAGTCATATCCATACGTTCTAGGAAAAATTTTATTATAAAAATGTCTTATCAAGTGGTATTTTCAAATTAATGACATTTTAGTATTTTTAAATAGTGGTCTACTAATAAAATTATTTTATTTTTAGATACATCACTTTAAATAATGAAATATCATTAATTTGAAAATATCACCTGGCATGTCACTTGATAGGATTTGCCCATAATAAAGTTTCTCCATGTTCTAGAAATTAAAGCATGTAAGTGTCTTAATAATAGAACTTGTAGTGTTGATTAAATCTTATGACATAAATGACATAACTGATATAAGTAAAATTTGTTAAAATTTAATCTCAATTATAAAATTTATAGATGGGATATGAGACTGAATATACTTAAATTTTTTTATCCACGGTAATATGCAACTTTTGGAACTCATTTCACATCATATTATTGTAAATGTATTAACGTAAGAATAATACTTTAAAATAATTGTCTAAATAATTTTTTCAATAGTATTTTTATCTTATACTATTTATTACATTTTGTAAAATTGATTGTACACAAAGAAATATTTCAAAATTAAAAAGACAAGAAAATAATGAATATAATTTATTTATATCAAAAAATGATATACAATCTTTAGGATCTCCTCCGATTATTTTCTTCAATTGTTGACTCGATGGCCTCACAGTTTGATCCCAAATTTAGACTTGATTGAGGGATTGACAGCTTGATCTCGAATTTGGAATTGATCGAGTGCTTGACAACTTGATCTCGAACTTCTATTTGATCGAGAGCCACGCGACTTGATCCAAACTTAGAGTTCTAATTCAACTCTTGATATGGAAAATTTGAAAAACACTTGACGAAAATCTTCAAATCTTGATATATGGAATATTTGAATAGAGAACTTGAATTGATATATAGAATATTTGAATAGAGAATTTGAAGACTTGATGGAGAATTTAGGGAACTTTTGTAAGTTGTAGAAAGTTTCCAAAAATATGTGTTGTATCTTCATGCCTAGAGGTGAACGCTATTTATATATGTAGGATAAGAGGGTTGGAGTGGTTTAGCATAATTCTACTCCTAACTTTTCTCCCAATAAACATGAAATGTAAAATAATTACACTACTATTTTATATATCATCTTTATTCATTGAAGAGATAAAAGTACAAGAGAACTAAAGTCTCTAAAATATTATAAAAAACACAAAGAATTCAATTACCTGTAATACTATTCCTAATTTAATTAAGATACCACTCGAAGATTACAATGTAAGAATTTTAATTAAACTAAAATTTCGACACCTACATTGATATTGTAATATTATTTTTTTAAATAATAAATAATACCCAAATAACCGCGGTCGAAATTGTGACACCTTTGACTATTATGCTTCTTGACAACCAATTAACTTCTCTTGATTCAAAATTTAAATTTAGTTCAACTATCAACGAAAGCTTAACCAATAACCGCAACAACTCACCAACAACTTCCTACCTTTAAAGCCCAAAACATATCCAATAACCTTGAATATAACATAGCCATCATTCTACCAACAAAGCCCATCAAATAATCAACCCAGCCCAGTTACATTTAATGCCCATAAGGCCAAAACATTCAAATGGCCAGCAAATATCATCATCCCAAAGGTTGTGTAAAGCTTGAAGAATTCCGAAGACGAATTAGGACGGAAATGGAAAATATTTAAATAGATTCGATTTTTTATTTTATCTGTAAACTTTGTGGTTATAATTAAAATTTTAAAAAATCTTGCTTATATCAGCTGATGTAATAAATTTTCTAAAATTTAATCCACGCCACAGAGTCTACAAATGAGATAAAAAATCGAGTCTACCTAAATATTTGCTGGACGGAAATAACTTCCAAGGCAACCTTCCATTTTGTGCCGAGTAATTTTCATCACCAGCATCCAAGAACAGTTCTTGAATCTGAATATCTGATCCACTTATGCGAGACTTTTTCAATGCTTCATACTCCAGATGAATATTGCTCATTTTCACTAAAAAATTTATACTGTACAACTTTTAAAGTATAATACGATAATTTTTTAACAAAATTGTAAAATTTTCTGTAAATGTACTTACGATAGTTTCATAACAGAATTGAAGAACTTTAGATAAGTACTGATTGTGATGTATGGGACTAAATAGTCACATGATCTTATATCTCATCTCCTATCTTATTTTCTGTTCCGGTAGTTAATAAATTATTAATTATTTTTTTAAATATAATTATAAATTTTAATAAAATAATCTTGATAATTTATTTATTAGTATGACAAAATGTGAGACAGAAAAAATATGACAAAAAATCCTTAGTGAACTAAATAGGATACCTGTACTTTAACGCGCCTAAGAAAAGAAAAACAGTACGTCTTTAACTGCGAAGCGTAAAAGTCTAAAGACGACTCTAAACACAACCATTTTAGTCGTGCATTGAATGTTTATTAAATATGGACAAAGTAACAAATCAAACTGTGATTCGTTTAAGCAAATGAAAAAATACTAGTAAATTATTTGACTAACAAGGAAACAAAAAAAAAAAAGAGAGAGAGAAAATAATCGCGATACTGACCGAGAAAATGTTTGACAAAATCAAAGTTTAATTGAAAGAGGTTCAAATGGTCCAATACGGCAATAAACAGCACCAATCAAAAAATTAATTAAGGCACCTGTTGACTGACTCTTTGTTGACGTAATGTTTGAGTTATAGAGCTCATTAGTCAAGTCGATTTCAGGTTAGAAACTTTAACGTCAATAATGACGAGGTAATTGAGCACTTGCAGTCTTAAATAAGAGAGATATATTAATATAAGCATTGAAATTATTAAGAATATCTACAATTGATATATAATATGAATATTCATACTTTAACATACATTGATCTCATTTGAAGTTTAAAATCACAGTAACTTCACTAGCATATTTACAAGTGGCTGAATTTTAATTAGTTTTAACCTTGTCACCAATTAACTTTTAAATGTACTAATTGCTTCAAGTCCCCATTTCAACTCTTTGATTCAATGAAATACCTCTTATGAAATTATATAGTTTTTCTCGAATAGTAACTATAAAGAATATGGACTTTTATTTCAAATTGATTAGTAATGAATAGACTGATCTATAAACTTTTATTTTATTAATTAGTTTAGAATCTATTAATTAATTAAATGTGCCCTTCTCACACATATTAAATTAGTCGTTGAGTGCCTGATACTAAAGAAAGACTCTTAAACTTGTGTTGGTTAAACTCTCGAAACTAGAGAAAGAACCCATTAGTCTAAAATTTATTGACTAACTAATGTGGGCTGGGACTTCTTAGGAGATAGCCTATTAGGATGGGTAGGAGAGAATACAAGATACAAGTAGTCGAGGCAAAACATGAGACTAACTCTGATACCATATTAAAAAATATGAATTTTTATCTCAAAACTAATCGTCAATGAATGGAGTGGCCCATGAAACCTTATTAGTTATTTTAGGACCTTTTGAGTAATGAATGTGAGATATATGTATATTTAACAGCAACAAAACCAAGCGTGTATTGGGTGGTTATTTAGTACTCCCTTCGTTTCATGTATATGTTACTTTAGATAATTTATTTTATGACAAATTATCCATTGCTTTAGATAAAGTGCTATTGTGACAAATTATTATCGCTTTAAAATTTTAAAAAAGTATTAAATAATTTTTTTTAACTTTATCTTTAGTATCATACAAATGGAGAGAAAATATTACATAATTAATGAATAATAATTTAATTACTTTAAACTATTTTTATATAAAATTAATGTAATTTAATGTTTCTAGGAGATCTCTGCATGTTATCAGTCTAATGGCATTGATTCTTCAATAGAAATTCTTTTAAAACTATGAATAATTTCAATGATAAAAGTATTCAATATTGTGGCTGCACCACATCTAACTTTCTTACGAGATTAATTTACCAAGAAAATGCTCGAATTATAAAACCGTGTCTTTACATTAACTTTTTACGTAAAAAGTCAAATTTAAAGAATGCTCTGAATAATTCTCTTGCTTTTCTTTCTGGGACATCAATCTATGCATGTTTTTTCTTTGTACTTCATTCTTATTAGTTCATACACTTCAAGTCTTGCAATACCGAGATAAATGCGTCTGCATATCTATCTATTCTCTGTTTACTTGTAAAGTCAAGTCAAACAGAAAATCTAAGACGTAGTCCATTTGGTATCGTGTCTATTTGAAACTTTGAAACATACTCCACGGTTACGTGGTTTTTTTTTTTTTTTTTTTTTAAATACGAAAAAGTTATTAAATTGTATTAATTTTATAAAAAAAATTAGTTTAACTTAACTAAATTATTCTTTTAGATTAATATTCTAACTATATAATTCTCCCTCTGTCACTAAAAGTAAAAGTTAAAAAAAATATTAATTCTTTAATTTTCTAAAGATATAAATAATTTAATACAAGATAATTTGTATAAAGTTAATTGTTATAAAATGAAAGAGAGTAATATATAACTTTCTTAATGTATAGCTGAAATAATGTAAACAATTTTTTTTTTTTAAATCCTACCTCTCTCCTTGTCAAACTCATGACTAATTGATTATACCGAAATTGTCTTACCACCAAAATTATATTTCATCATCCAAATTTGGCATCAATTCATTTATTTTAACAAGTTTAAGGCTACCTTTAAGTTTGAGTTAGTTTATTTTTCAAGTAAAACTAAAACAAAAATTTATTTAAGTTTAATTCTAATTGAACATAATTAGATCGACAAATCATAGTGCTAAATTTCAAATTTTTAACTTATTTAACCAAACTCGAACCTAGATTAAACTTTTCTTGAATGAATCAAATTCAAACGGTGTACCAAACCAACCTCGATAGGTTGGTTCTCTTTCGATGTCTTCTAAATGTGTAAATTGGTAAGATTCGAGTCGAATCTAATATATTCAAATCTGTTTCAATTAATATAACTAAATTCGGATCTGGATATCTGATGAATTTATAAAAGTAAATCTATATTTGAATCCGTTGGATCTTATTGAATATGAATCTTAATATTCTTTTTATAACTTTTAAAATTATATATAGAACTATTACAACTTAGGGAATTTTTTCTTTTTTTTTTTTTAATTATAAAAAAAAGTATTTAGTTCATAATTTATAATATTTTTGCATGTATTCTACATTATATATAAATTATATGGCAATTTACACAATATATATGTATATATATATATATTGATATATAATAATTTTATTATATATTAAATATTTTAATTGAATTCGGATTTTAATTAAGTCAGAACACTAAAATTCAGATCCGACTCATTTATTATAATAACTAAACGAATCCGAATAATCAAAATTTATCATAAATTCGAACCACGAATCCGAAACGGATCGGATCCGAGTCTAAGTCAGACACATCAACAGGCCTATTTGTTTCTGCTGTTATTCCATGCAAGCCATTGATATCTGCTTTATTACAGTTTGACCAAACCAAACCAAAACCACCTCGCGAGTTGCTTCTTTTAATGATCTGAATTCTGAAAGCTTACCAATAAAAACGTGTCCAAAACTTCAGAGAACATTTCATCCCAGTTTCCCTTTCCCCACTGGACCGCCAACAAATTTAAAATCAAATTTCCATTCAAGAACACCTGTATTTAATGCTATAGTTTGATCCCTTTTGTGTTCTTCACGCTTAGGATTATTTGCTTTTGCGAGTTTCGCACAAAAATGATAAATGGGTTACTGTACTGATTGGAAATTTCTGGGATTGTTTGTTGATGCCTACATGGGTTTGATCTCAAATCTTTTTTCTTGTTTGGATAAACGGCTGAAACGAGGTGCAAATGCTGCAGAGGATGAAGGTGAAGAAGAAGATTCCTGGGGTTTGTTCTTTGAGCTCAGGAATTTGCAAATTGCTACTAACTTTTTCTCTGATTTAAACCAGCTCGGTCGTGGTGGATTTGGTCCTGTTTACAAGGTTATCATTTTTGCTGATTTTTTTTGTTTTCCTGGTATTACAAACTGTTGACATTAGTGCTTCGAGTTTTCTCATTTCTGCAGTTATAATTTGAGGAACTTCTATGGTCCTGATAAAGGAACCATCCGTTGAGTTTAAAGGCTTGTAAGATACAAGATTTTATGTATGATATTGGTATATATATATATAGATAGATATAATATTATACGGTACAAATATTTAAAGTATAACGATAACGAATCATTCTAAAGGGATCGTAAAATTTTTCCATAATTTGTGCTTAATTATGCTTAAGTTTGTAGTTTGTTAACTTTTGTGATGATATACTATACATCCCCTATTGTACATATCCTTTTGATCAAATAGTCGATGGAAATTATGTAGCATGGCTCGGAGGTAAAGAATCAAACTTTATAGTTCAAGCATTAGTTAAGAGGTAGCTAGGGAAAATTGTTGCTGCTCTCAAGGAGTTCATGTACTTTATTATCCTCTATGATGTACTTATAATACTTGTAAGAAAAGTACCTAGGAAACTTAGACATTGTCTTGAGAATTTCTTTTTGGTTGTCTTAGGAAGTATTGTAGGCCTTTCACATATGGCTGTAATGCTGTATTGGCATATACCTCAAATGTTGAGATTTCTATTGTGTTTCAATTATTAGGCTTCAGTTGATTTGAAATGTATAATGTTAAATGATGGTTTACTTGTCTAATAGACACGTATAATAAGCTATAATATCGCATTATCATGTCCTTTTCCTTAATCAACAGTCTGTGAACTCTTATACATTCTCTAATTAGATGTTTTTAATTTTTTTTATCCTCATTCAGGGATTAATGCCAAATGGGCAGGAAGTAGCTGTGAAGAAACTATCCTTGGATTCTGGGCAGGGAGTAAGAGAATTTACTAATGAGGTGAAACTGTTACTAAAAATTCAGCATAAGAACCTAGTCACATTGTTGGGTTGTTGCGTAGAAGGACCAGAGCAGATGCTTGTATATGAATATCTTCCAAATAAGAGCCTCGATTTTTTCCTTTTTGGTAAACATCTTCTCCTATTCAAAGAAATTTGACTAAAAATTGTACTCGAATACGATCATCCTTTAAAATATGAATATGAAATCAGATGAGCTGCTGCGTTGCAGATAAAGAGAAGTCTCCATCCTTGGATTGGACAAAACGATTGATAATTCAAATAGTTACAGGTATCGCTAGAGGCCTTCTCTATCTGCATGAAGAAGCCCCAGAAAGGATTATCCACAGGGATATCAAAGCTAGCAATATATTGTTGGATGATCAACTGAATCCGAAGATATCGGATTTTGGGCTAGGAAGGCTCTTTCCAGGGGAAGACACCCATTTAAATACATTTAGGATATCTGGTACTCCGTAAGTCTCTTGTCTGTTTTGTTTTCCAGTCTTTTCATTACATCTCGTATACAGTTCCTCCAGTTTGTTTGATAGAATTTCCTGAGAATCGAGTCTCTATAAACGCAGTGGTTATATGGCACCTGAATATGCATTGCGCGGATATTTATCTGTGAAGACAGATGTTTTTAGTTTCGGCATTTTGGTTTTGGAGATAGTAAGTGGAAGGAAAAATCACGATGGGCGACTTGGTGCTCAAATGGCTGACCTCTTAAACTATGTAAGCTTCATCTAAGTTCTGAGCCAATTCTTGCACAGCTTCTAACAACCGGATTACATTTTCATCTTTTATCTTCTTATTTGTGTAGTATAATGAAAGATCACTCTAGATACGGAGCCCCTTAGTACCAATTTGCTAACATAGGCTGCCCTGTTACTAGGAGATCAAAATTATGTATTCATAACAAGGAGGGCTTAAAATAGGTAATAGTTAAGTAATAAGTCTACTAAATGACCAGATGAATTGTGAGGCCCATGTTTTTAATTGGTGTCTTCTTATCCTAAATTCGATGTAACTGAAGATTCCAATATACTCATTAATGACATAAGTTGATTAAAACCTACTCTTTTAATTCTTTAGCAATTACTATGAGTTTTCTAGTACACAAGAAGTGAGTATATCTGAGTATTTATGTTTGTGACTCTTGTGCAACAGAGCTTCAAGGTTAACCTGATTTCTCACTAGTAGTTGACTATTTGAAGGGGTCACACACACACACACAGAGGTGGGGGGAATCTCATTGATCTCATCATCGGAACTGCTTTGCAACTAATTGTGAACGCTTTTAACATTCGGAACTTACAACCTCGCTTAACTAGTGAAATACCAACTCATTAGCTCAAAATTTGACCCTTGCTTTTGAAATTTTTAGCCGCCTGATATTCTGACAACAAAATGATGTTTAGAGTATCTATGTCACTTCTTCTTTTCCAGGCTTGGACGCTTTATCAGGCCGGAAAAGCATTAGAGTTGGTTGATGCAAGTCTTGATAAATATAATCCTACTGAAGCAGCAATGTGCATTCAGTTAGGGTTGCTATGTTGTCAAGCTAATGTTGCAGACAGGCTTGACATGAATTCCGTTCACCTCACCTTATCCAGTGACTCGTTCACTCTACCAAAACCCAAAAAGCCTGCTACTCATGGCCGCATTGGAAGATGGTCTACAACAGGTTCCACGGCTTTCACTGATAAAACCAATGCTACCACTACTCAAACTGGTGCTACCAAGATTTCCTCCACAGGTTGTAGTTTTGTTGAGGAATTTTCATAGGAATTCAATTTCCTATTCTTCTTTGGAAGAAGGCAGATGACATACATTTTAGCCTCTTCATTTCTTCAAGATATTTCTTGGTACAGGCACCTTAGTAACTCAGGCAGCATTGCCCCTTAATTTCCTCCTCTTCTCTTCCTCGGAGCGACATTCAAGTTTCATTTTCATTTGGAGTTGAGACTTTTGAAGATTAAAATTCATTCTTTCTCATTTTGTTCATTTATTTTTGGAGAGGTTGTATAATACTAGTACTATATTTAGAGGATGTACAGAATTCTATAACTCCAGTATATTGTAGATATGCAGTTTTGCTTACTTCTTGAGAACAACTTTGTTATTCTCCATTAAAAAAAACAAAAAAGTGGCAGTTTTGCCCATTCACATACGTTCAGTATATCTGCAAAAATTTTATCAAATTTCCAGGTTTTTTTTTTTTTTGGTGGGAATAAAACTTACTATGATTACTCTGAAAATAATGTACTATTATTCTACAGCAAGCATGAACAAATGAAAAATTGAAGACAACTTTGGGACAAAAAAGCATAATTCAGGCATGCTGTTTCAATAATACTTAACGGACCAAACGATTCGCTAAATGAGCCTTTCATAATTCCTCCACAAAACGGTAATTTTTCCCACATCTTTTTATAAAAAGGAAATTTTTTTTTTAAAAAAAAAAAAAGGACTGAGGGTTGATTACTAAAATAGTGATTGTAAGTTCTAAGAAATTTTATTTTACTTCATTTTTTTTCCCAACTTTAAAAACCGACGGACTTGAGTGTCAAAACTCAAAAGTTACAAAAAATTCAAAGAGTGTCAAAACTCGAAAGCTACAAAAAATTCAAATGCTTGAAGGACTTTTAAAAATTGAAAAATATCCCGTATAATTTGTCATTATCAAGTAAATATCTTTTAGTTTTTAACGAATCTATCAATTTTAAATATCATTACATAAATTCGAAGCGTTACAAACAACCTATAAGAGTTGTTGATTCTTCTTTTTTTAAACTAAAAACAGCAAATCATACAAAATAAACTTGTGACTGTTATTTTGTATACTCTTTCAGTGCTTGCAATGTCATTTTTTTAAATGTTTGAAATTTGTCAAAATTTAAATACACTATTTCAGCTGATTGGTCGGTCAAGAAGTCAGGAATCAATCACCCATTCCCCGCAGCCCATAATCTCGCGTCAGTACAAAAAATAATATGGCGCGTATCTCCATTTTACTATGTCCCCTTCTCCCGAATCTAATAAACTTCACTTTTCAGCTCACACATACACACTCTTTCACTTTTTTAACTCAGCAAAAACACACACAGTGGTACTCAAATCTCTCCATCAATGATCCATCTATGTATAAAAAGCCAATCTGCATGTAATTCATAGATTGGTAGGAGATCCCAGTAGGGCTGCTACTATTTTCTTTCTTTTTTTTTTTTTCAGGGTATCAGCAAATTTTGCTTTGTAAAAGATTTGTTAGGAAAAAAAAAATGGCGAATTGGGAGTTGAAGCATTGCTGCAAGAGTTACAACCATGAGCAAGTGGTCTTCCTCACCTTTCTTGGTGTCTGCAGTGTCATCATTCTCGCTGTTTGTTCTCTTCTCTTTCTCCTTCTTTTTTAACTCTATGATTCAAGAAATGTGTTTTCTTCAATTTTGAGTGCGACCCTCTTGCTTGATTATGTTCGAAATCTAATAAAGTTTATTGCTTCATTAAATGGTGTTCAATTTAGTGAATAATTCTTCTGGAAAATATTTATTTGCTGCAATCTGCATAGTTTTCCTCATTCTTGCGTATCTTGGAATGAAAATTGTGGTGTTTCTCAGCTTTATAGATGGCTGGTTCTTCAGTAATATATTTGAGTTTTTCAAGATTCAATTTTGGAAATTGTATATAGTGTTCTTTTCGAAGTTTTGAATTTCTGTACACTTCAGTTATGGTAGTCCGCTCCCCTTGAACTCAATTTCCCTGTTTGTCATTTTGCCGATATCTTTACACTTCAGTTATAGTAGTCCCCTCCCTTGAGCTCCAAGACAATTTCCCTGTTTTTCATTTTGCTGATATCTTAGATATTCGAAACAAAAATTAAACTTGCTAAAATGGAGAATATTCCATGGTTGTAGATCATCATATCTTAAACATCTACAGGAAAGTCCGAATGGAAGGTCGGTGGGATGTTATTTTCAAATCTTGGACCTTTTGATTGCTTTATTAGTTAGTAGTTTTCTTATCCTTGTATTTCAATGTTTTTTTATTGATTGCAGCTGTGGAGGACTGTATTGATGATGCCATTCAAGCTTATCACTGTCTTTATTCATGAAGCTAGCCACGCTATTGCTTGTAAACTTACTTGTGGCCACGTAAGAACTGCTTCTTTCTCTTAGACTTTTTTCCATTTTATTTGGGAGATGGATCACAAAAATTTTGAGTGTATGAAGTTTACTACTGAGTTAGTGACCTGGCATTCATATGTTATTGACTAATGTTTCTTGGATGACAGCTATATATTAAAATCTAAATTTGCATATTTATACTGCATCCATTTTTCCCTGAAGGCGGTTGAAGCTTTAATAGCAGGACTATTGTATGTCATGGACCTCACCTCTGAGGGCTAGAGATAAGCAAATTAAACTTTTCCCAATAGGGAGTGGTTGGGATATTATTACAGTTCAGATAGCAAAGCTCATTGCCTCCTGAACTATACCTACTTTTCCTTTTTTATCAACATTGCAATGTTGCATTATCATGTTAGTCTTATGAGGTCTCCCTGCTGGAATGTATTCGATGTACTGTATCAAAATTAGTGTCTGTGTTTCTCTTTAGGTGGAAGGAATACAGGTTCATGCTGATGAAGGCGGAGCTACACATACACGTGGTGGTGTATACTGGTTTATTCTGCCGGCTGGATGTAATTCCTTTTACCTTCTTGAGAACATCTTTTTATTAGTGCATTGGAAATTATATCTCTATTTGCACAATAATTAAGATTCAAATTCATGGAGTCAAATCACTTTCTATGGCTTCTCCAGATCTTGGTTCATGAACCCATTTTGGGGGATGGTTTTGATTCTTGCTTCCACAAATCTTCTCGCGGCTAGAATTGCTGCTGGCTGTTTAGCTGTAGCTTTAGTTGTTGTACTATTTGTTGCAAAAAATGTAAGTGGTTAATGATTTCAAGAAGCTTTCTACTTGTATTCATGATGCTGCTACTACTTTTTCACATTGCATGATGCCATTGGTGATGCAGTTTATTAGCCTATATATGCAAAATTCTGTTAATGATGGGAATCTTCATCTGAACGAGTATCTGAGCCACAAAAAAAGTGTTTATTAATGGTATTTCCAGAATTTTTATTTTTTTTTGTCTACATTGATATATTAGGAAGACAGGATAACTGTTTACATGCATAAACAATAAGCACAGACTCGGGCTGGTAATAAAAACTTGTATAGTAGTATATCGCCTCTTTTTAGCTCATCATTCCCCTTCATAATTATGTAAAGAAAGTGTGTCATGCACTGATCATGACTATTATATGGTGAACAGTGGTGTAGGACACTTCGGGGGCTCTGTATTGGTAAAACTTCCAGATCTGCAAAATCTTACTTCGTCTGAAACATACAGGTCAAGATGTTGATCCTACTGATATCTACAATTCAAATCCAGGATTTATCATCTTCATTGTTATTGTCTGGGTTCTGCAAGAAACAAAAAAGATTCGCATTCTTCGGTACATCATCCTATTCATTGGTACATTCTTCTCCTTGTGTATCTTGCTTAAGATAACGTATCCTATTCACCTACGAGAGAGAGCTTTTCATCCAGCTATAAGATGATATTTGATTACTTTTCCTTTGATAAAAATGCAGGTGTCATGAACAGCTTGTTTTCTGTGCATGGTATGATTTAATACATTAGACATGATTTAATACATTAGACAAACTATATTCATGAATACCTACTCAAAATATTGGATAATGACAATCATGTATGGATTCTTGCAGACATTTATGGTGATCTGATAGCTCGTAGAGTCCACTCTAGTGATGCTGAGAAACTTTGCTGAGGTCTGTCCCTGTCCTTGCAATGGCATTGGCTGGGGTGTCATCTGGTAACTATTTTATCAATGTGAAAATTTCACTGTTGGAATTTCCAACAGAAGATCTTTTACTTTCCAACTAGTTTAAAATTCTTAGGTTTATCCCACACTGTGGACTTTAAATCATTTAGAACTTTCATTTTCAGGGGATTTATTTCTTTTCTGTTTCTTTGTGCGGCCACATATCTTAGTATGGTGATCTTGTCCTGAGGTAAGGCTGTAGCTCTATGCTCTTTCTGAACAATTCATCAAAATTGTTTGCTACACTTTTGACATGAACAAGTCAACCGACACATTATGTACCCGCTGAGCATGTTTAGTGATCGTTAAGGTGAGCGAGTTCGTATCTTTTTAATGCAGCCTTTTCGAAGTTGAATCAGCTGGCCCTTTTCCAGCACAATTCAAAATTGGAATTGGAGCCCTGGTGTTTGTACTTCTAGGACACTGCTCTGCTACTGCCTAATATGGATAAAAAATTGATCAAGATTCCAGAATTTGTTCATGCTATCTGGACCTTATGAAGAGGCTCAATTTTTAACTTTTGACTGGTAGACAATCTTATAGAGATTCTTGAGTAACATTCATTGGAGGGTATGCCTAGGTCTATTGTTCACAAAGTTATAATTTCAAACACATTTCAGGGAATCACAAGTTAGTCTTTCTCTTTCACCAAAGCTTTGATTTTTGTTTGTTTATACTGGAAAATGATTCTTGATCAAATAATAGGCCCCGTAATCAAATGCAAATGCACATGTGTGACAACATATAAGAATATTCAAATAGCGGAGATTGAGCTTCTCTAATCATCTTATAGATAAGCTACCATTCAAAAAAACAGCTGAGAGATTTGTTTTCTGTAATTCGTCAAATCAATCTGTTCTCTCATCATAAAACAACCGTACAACTATCTTTCTGAGACTGGCAAAAAATAATGGGGGGCAAGCAAATCAGAAATTGCAGGATTTAAAAAAGACAGCATAGAATGAAAAAAAATACTTAAACCCGATTTTTTGGTTCATCTGTAGACTCTGTGATCAAGATTAAACTTTAAAAAATCTTGCTTACATCCGTTGATGTCATAAATTCTCTAAAGTTTAATCCACACCACAGGATCTACAAGTAGAGTCAAAAATCGAATCTATCTAACTCTTTTGCCTAGATTGTGGAAACAAAAATATGATAGGTGGCCCATGAATAAGAAACACCAGATTCATATGGCTGAGGACTAGATATGTGTACCAAAACATACAAGATTTCTTCAATGCTAAGGAGCCCAGTGAAATCCATTGCAAATAACAAATCTTTAAAGATTCAGAATCTCAGAACAGCCACTCTATATGAAAAGATAACTTGATGTCAAGCATCACTAAGTTCAGCCTTCTAAAACATAAATCTGGATGTCAAAATTTCAAAAGAGATTGCACCAATTGTAGCATGAGCCGAGGATCATAAAGATCTACAGAAAATAATCTACTACTGATAAATCTAAGCCTCAGTCAAGGGGTACTCGAACACAACATCTTTGCCTGAAAGCTTTCTGTAAACTGCAGCAAAGGTCTCTAGCTTGTACTCCGTATTGTTTCTTTCCTTGGGGTCCAAGAAGACCTGCGCACAAAAAGCAATAGGTAAGAAGTACACCAATGTTTAACTGTTAAACAAATGACCCTTGTACTATGGCAAACCATAATCATGTCTCAACATGAAAAAAGAAAGAAATGGCACAGACAAATAGCAATGATTCGAAGCACTTCTTTTTACACTATTTTGGAAACCCAAGGCCCTATAAGGAAAAACAAAAAATCTGAGAGCTGTTCCAGGTATCCAGTTAGACCCGGGGGATTAATAATCAAAAAAGGTTTCATACTGCAATTTGATAATATATTCTAGAGTAATCTACTCTGAAATTCTCTAAGCTAAGTAGCCTGTCCCCAATTGGGATTCTAATCCTACTTTACCCAAACAACAAGATTACAATATAATGTAATAGGTGTACAGGAGTAGGTCAATGATCTATAACAGCATACCTTCAAGATCTTGGATCCATCGATGCGATACCTGACACGCTTGCCAACAATCTCAGCAGGTACAACAACATCCTCTAGCATGGCATCATGCACTGCAGTTAGTGTCCGGCTACGGGGTCGTTGAACAGCAGAACCTTTCTTTGGGGGCCTCACAATCCTACGGGTCGCAATCAGAATTACATCCTAGAAGTCATAGATTGCAATCAGAAGAACATTCTAGAAGAGCTTCAAGTTGCCAAAGATGAAAAACACTTCTCACATAATTAGTGCAATAGGTGCTCTCATAACCTAATGCTTCCACAACAAACAATAGTAAATGAAGTACAAGCCAAAATCTAAACTCAGAAAGATGTTAAATCTGTTCAATTCCCTGACCTAGGGAGGTCTCATAATAAGCTGGGATTAACTTTTACTCATTGCCACACTCTGTGATCTAGTAAATAGAAAACAGGCCCCACAGAGGTACTATGTGGTCATCTACGTATGTAGAGCAATAACTTGTCATGCAGCACAAGAGCATGTTCATGTAATATATAATGCCACTCAAAACTGAAGTGACGTTTAATGTGGCAATACACAAGATCAATGGCCAAAGAGAAATATCATATACTCCCATTCCCACAGAATGATTAAACACTGAGATTACTCACCAAAAAATAAAAGATTAAAAAAAAAATTACAGAGTTCACAACGAAACTTTCTGCTTACTTAATAGAAAATGAACTAGATACAAGGACAGAGAAAGACAAAGAAATATAGACCTTTCCACTGAATTTCTTCTCCAGCTCCCTGACAAGCCTGACATGAATTTTGCGGAAAGCTTTTCTCAGTCTGTAAGGCACATGAATAACAACAGCCTTCCTGTTTCCTGAGACATCAATTTGACTGCAGGAAGACAACACCAGAATGTTACTTCAGAATTCACTCGAAGGTCAATAACATCAAGTTAAGCTATTCTTACACAGCTGAATTGATGTACAGATGCCCTTCAAGTCACTTTTTAGCTCTTGGTTGGTGTTCTCCAAATCAAACAAGGCCTGCATAGAAGTTGTCAGAACCATAATTGAATGTTCCACCTCAGCTTCAAAATGCAGTGAACAAACAAATTTCAGTTAGTGAACAGAAAAAAGACCTGTGCCACAGACACTTCAAATTCTGAAGGTTCAGCATCCTTGTCCTTGTGGATTTTTTTTGCTGACGTATACATCTTCACAGACCTATTTCAAATGATTGACGTCAAGTTATAAATACATACTGATGGAGAAGGGATAACAGACATGAAGAAAGGATGTTTCATTGTTGTTCAGAAACTATTGAGGAATAAAATGAGAAGTATGATGAAGTAGTGCCTGCAGGAAGCATTCATGGAATCACAAAATAAATTAAGTACCTATTTAACTTGTCTACAACTACTTAAAACAACTAAATAAGTCCACCTGAAGCTGTAAAAAACTTGAACTTTTCTCCTAAAAGTTTTGAAACACAAAAAATTCAATCTTCAAAATCAAAATGCTAATAAACGGTACAAGTCACATTATGAACTGAATTATCCAAAGGCTAATCCAAAATATTACAAGTCAAGCAACCTAAATGCCAGCTCACACAATTTTCAACATTTTCCTCAATATTAATAAAAATTAAAATATACCCAAAAAACAAAAATCCACAGTTATTTACATACTTCAAGCCTCAAAAAATTAACAACCATACAAATAAAATATGTTAACCGTCCAGAAATGTTTCATCAATTCAACCAAAATGCAATTAAGGGTCAGGTTTTAACACATAACCTAATTGAATTACCACAGTTTCTCCTCTACCAGCCCATTTTTTTCATAAGCCAAGTCAAAAAAAGCCAACTTTTCTTCACAAAACAGATACATTTATAGTAAAATCAATGAAATCATAAAAAAATAGCGTAAAGGGTCTCTTCCAATCCCATAATCACAGTTTCTCATCAACTTCATCATTTTTTTCATCAGACAAATCAAAAAAACAGAAAAGCCAAATTTTCTTAACAAAACAAAGACCATTTACTGCAAAATCAATGGAATCATAAAACATAGCGTAAACTTCTCTTTTTTAATCCCATCATCAAAGACTAAATCCAAATCTTTCTCTATTTCTATTTTCTCCCACCACATTTTCTGAGCAACCAAACAGAGCCCAAGAAAGAACAAAATAGAGGGACCATTGAATGAAAAGAAATTATGGGTTTTGGTTACAAAAATTTGAAGATTGGAAAGTTCGTACCTTTTTCGGGTAGAGAGAAGAGTGAGAAGATCTGTGAGTGAGGAGCAATCGCCAGAAAAATCCCAGCTCTTCTTTTGTCTTCAGAAGTGAATGAGAAAACCCTAGGGTTGGCAGGAAGGAGGTGTTTATAGGTGGGTTGGGCTTCAGTAGGCCCGTGTGAAATTGAGGTTGAGATTTGGGCTTCACTTGAAGATATTGGAGACGCCCAATTCTATATAGAGATTCGTCTTATGTGTTCGGTGTTTTATCTTTTTTAGTCGGCCCGAGTGGGATATGGGACAGGCCCAATTCAGTTAACTACTAGTATGTTTTTCCTCTTACTATAACTAATTGAAGAGAATTTATGGGTCAATTTCACATTCGTATTAAACCATGGAAAATTATTTATAAACCCACAAATTTATAGTTGTTGAAACAAAAATTTTGGGTTAGAGTTAGTCTGTGTGCAGTATCGTCCCACGCATAGTACCCACATCTACCTGCATTAAAAAGGGCAGGGTTTTGTCCTCCAGGGTAGATTCCGACGCTCAAATCAGTATTTAGACGAAAGAGTAAAATTCAATAATAATTCAGAATTTTAATAATTAGGAAAGTAATTTTTTTAATCTGACCTGTCACTTTGATATTTATACCTGAAATCAATTGGTCGGATCGACCCGTGGGTCGAATATATAATACCTGTCCATTCGGGCATATTTGAGCCACATGGATATAATTACTAAAATACCCCTAATGGACCCGGACGTGGAGCCATGTGTAATATATTGTCATTGGATGTATTACTTTGGCATCATCATTTGCCCCCCGGTCTCAAGTCAAAATTTTTCGGGTTGATAGTGTCAAGTACTTGATGTTGTATTCGTACCCCAGCTAAAGCCGTAGTATTGACCGGAACCAATTTTATGACTTAAAAAATTATTTTTTTTGAGAAAAATATTTTTTTATATTTATTTAAGAATTATTTAAAAAAAATTTATCTATCGGAGTAGAAAAATTAAAAATTTAATTATACCGGAGTGTACCTAAGTCATGATTTATATTACTGTATAAAATTTTTCTTACAGTAAATATCTTTATAATTTCTCTGTCACAGGTACCATACTGTAGACTTCTCTACTGCTGCAGAATAGTGCCATGGAATTTACTACTACTATGGAGTTCCTTACTATTGTGAAGTAGTGCTGTAGAACTCCTTAGTGCTATGGAGTATACTTGGAACTCTCTACTACTGTGGAACACCCTACTGCTGTGGAGTTCATTACTTGCGTCCATATCCCATGATTTTAAAATTTTGGATTACTTCAATACTACTACAACTCCACGTTCAGGGTAATCTAGTATTACAACGATTGTGCTAAAATATTACAGTACTATTTATACCACTCCAATTTATCCACGACATTCCAAGTAATAAATTAATAATTTTTTTAATAAGACATGCACTTTTTTTTTAGCAAAGATCCCATGTAACTTGGACAGTAGACTCCAACTGTGCCTTCATCCCATCAACACACAGCTGGACCCAAACACACCCGAGGAACTAAGCTTCAAATGATTAGTTCGTAGTCGAATAAAATTTCACTCCACAAATTTAATCCTTAGACTTAAAGACCATAGTGGAGAAGAACAATACCATGAAAAATTTTACGATAACAGACTCCAACTCCACAACATCCAAAATAAGTCACAACTTTCCTTGTGGTAATGATTTATCCTCTTTCTCAACTGAGTATGATTCTTCTACAAACACAGATGTTGTAGCTTTCCCAATCAACCTTCTAACAGACCCCGATAACGATGCCTAGGATGACCATATGGAAATTGATGATGATCGGAACATTAACAATAATCTTGCTCTGGAAACTATCAATAATTTAGATTTTTTTGACTACAACGACAGAACCGATTGGGATAGCGAGAATGACATAGTTGATGCAGGGGGTGCCCCTAGTTCAAACAGAACTCGGCAACACATACTTAGTGATGTCTGAGGTCTTCCACCATATACATACAAGAGACGTGATTTTCTCCCGTATACATCCAAGGGGTGTAATTTTTCACGGCATAAACTTTGAGTGAACTTGTTCGAAACTACTATCTCGTGTGTAGGCATGCCTCCTTTGCCATCATACCCTATCCAAAATAGGGAACAGTCACACCGTAATTCCAGCACGGTAGTTGATAGCGAAGTAGTGCATGGTGAGTCAAGTAAGGGTGATACTTTTCCACCTTACTAAGAAAAAATTACAAAGGATTCAGGGCAAGCCAAGGACCTAATGATATTTACTCCAACTTATTTTTGAATCCTCGAAAAGTTTTATTGATGACACTCGAAAGAGTAAGTCCTCCTCGTTATAGTAGGTGTAACATTGATATTTCACTTTTAAAAGATCTTGAATTGCTCCCGGATGGGTAAATCCTACTCTGAAGAGTAGGTATGATATATGTATTTCACTTTGGAAGTCCATGAAATTGCTCACAGAGGGGTAAATCCTATTTCGGAGAATAGGTTTGATATAGGCACTTCACTTTGGAAGTCCATGGAATTGCCCCCGTAGGGATAAATCCTATTCCGGAGAGTAAGTATGACATAAGTACTTTATTTTGAAAATCTATGAAATTACCCTCAGAGGGGGTAAGTCCTACTCCGGAGAGTAAATATGACATAGGTACTTCATTTTGGAAATTCATTAAATTGGCTCAGAGGAGTAAGATGATCCGGATGATGAGATAATTGACTCTCGAAAGGGTGAGTCTCACTCTTGCGATGAGACTTAGCTTGTATGAATTTTTAGTTTGGAGAAGATTTAGACTTGCCCTCTGCAGGGTGAGGAGATCCCGGAGGATGAATATTTGACCCTCGGAAGGGTGATCTAATTCTTGCAATGAGACTTAACTTGTGCTTCTAGAGATGTGATGTGACCCTGGAAAGTGCTTGTGTTCTGAAGAACAAATGCCTTTGAAAAATCTGAGTATGTGGGATCCTTCTTGCTCAAACTCTTTTGTGTTGAACTATTTATTGCAGAGAATTAATTACATTATTCAAAAGATAAAAAGACTAAAAAAAATTTCAGTTATTGAAAATAAGATGTTTGCAAGATGTACAAGCAAATTTCATCTCAAAAGGGTGTAGCATGGTCTAAGAAAAAGTACATGAAAAGTTATATAAGATATTAGGTGTACTACTTTTTAGAGTTTAGCTGGTAACACATTCCTTAGATTTTCAGTTGAAAACTACCTATTTCGTTGTTAGTTTCGGATAAATTGTTTCAAGTAACCTCTTCCTGTAACTTCTTCAATTACATTGTTTCAAATCAATTGAGACCTGTAATAATTCTTAGCAGAAAAAAAAGAAGTAACACCACTTCTTTGTTGAAGCAACACCACTTCTTTTTGTCTCTATACTCTGGGTTGCTCCTCATTAGAGTTGGCCATTTCACAAAATATTCTTTCTCAACCATAGCTAAAATATGAGTCGGGGTAGAATTGAGTAAAGTATAAACTTTAGGAAGATTAGGAATCCTCCTATAGGGTACAGTTACAGATAGTCGATCCCTAACATTGCTCTTCTTAGCAGGTTCTACTTTACGAATTTCTTCATTGGCCTTTCTCTTCTTCTTTTCTCCCTCATCAGCCTGAGCAAATTTTTCTGCTATAAGGAAGAGAGCAGTGAGAGTAGTTGGAGGTTTGAAGTTGAAGTTAAAAGAGAATTTTCCTAGCCTCACCCCGGTCTAGAAGGTCATAATCTGCATTTTCTCTGTAACTCCTTGGATTCCAATCGTCTCTTTCTTGAACCTTTCCACATAATTCATGACGTGATTCATCTACTTTCTGCTTAAGAGTAAGCAAGTTGTTGTCGTCTTTGAGATCCTCTTTTGATTCCCAAACTGATTTAAAAATAAATCTACCAGTTGATCAAAATTTTTGATGTCGCCCTTCTTATACCCTCTAAACGAGTCTGAAGCAGCGCCCTTGAAGGTCCCAGGAAACCCTCGACAGATAATAGAATCAGACGCTCCTTGGAGGCATACTTTGGAGCGGTAGGCATCCAGATGCTTCTATGGATCAGTACTCCTATCATAAGAGTCAAAGTGGGGAGTCTGCTATATTTTAGGAAAAGGTTCTTGCATGATATCATCAGTGAAGGGAAGGAAATACTTGTATCTAGTATTCTTTCCTTCTCTATCGTCCATTCTGTCCACCTTATCTTGCAACTCTTCCAACCTCTTTCTTAGGTCCTCTTCCCTTTCTGGGACTACCAACATAGTACGGTCCTTTTCTTGGTGTCGTCTTCTCTCATGAGCTACAAATACTGTTTCACTTCTTAGTAAGGGCTTCTTTCCCTGGTACCACTCGGTCTTGATGAGGCCATTCTTTTTTATTCTAGCCTAACAGTTTGGCTAGTTCGCTCTTGTCTGGCAGACTGATGAGTGTGCTCCTACCGGACGGACCCCACAGGAGTTAGTTCCCTAGTCTTCTGTTCCTAGATGTTCCTATCTCCTTGAGTTCCCTTTTCTCCCTCGCCAGTATGAAGTTAGGGGTGGACAATCCGGGATTGCTACTCGAATGGCTGGGGTGTTGTTCGCCTTGAGAAAGATGTTTTCTAATTGCTGCCTAATGAGCATTTTCTTCAATTGAGCATTTTGCTGCCTCAACTTGTGAATCTCTTCATCCTTGTCCACAACTAGAGGACCGAATCCCTTTAATGTTCCCTCTGCTGATTCATCTCCCTGTTGAATCGACCGGAGTAATGTTGAGTTGAAATTTTTTTCCCTTACCAACATTACTCCTGTGAATGTTACCCCTGTTAGGTGCCATGCATTAGTAATGACTTTTAGTTCACATCAGTTTCCCACAGACGCTGCCAAATGTTGATACAAAAATTTTCGATTAGGGTTTGCCCGTGTGTAATATAGTCCAAAATAAAAGTTGGGACCACGCGTTGTACCCACGTCCACTTGAAATAAAAATGGAGGGGTTTTGTTCCTCGGGGTAGGCTCCGACGCTCTAGTCAGTACTTAGACCAGAGAGTAAAATTCAATAAAAATTCAGAGGTTTAATAATTAGGAAAATAATTTTTTGAATATGACTTGTCATTTTGATATTTATACCTGAAACTAATGGGTCGGATCGATCCCTGAGTTGAATATATAATACCTGATCCATTCGGGCCTATTTGAGCCACATGGATATAATTACTAAAATACCCCTACTGGATCCGGATTTGGAGCCATGTGTAATATTGTCATTGGATGTATTTTTTTGACATCATCAATAGTCATTTGTCAAAATCCCGTGGCAAGATTTTATCAAATTACAATTCCCTATTTTAGATTATTGATCGAATTTCTTTCTTTCTAAGGTTTTTTTTTCAGATCTAATGACATATCAATCACTTTTATTTTTCATTTTTCAATCCTTTCTCTCAATTTGCATTCAAGTAGGCAAATTGAGAGAAGATTATTAACCAAATATTTAGAGACCCGTGTAAAACTTATAGCTGAGTAGATCAAACAACCAACCAAACAATTCTCTGATTTTATGGTTTGTATATATTGTATCATTAGGCTTACCTAAACTTCGTCAGTAACAAATTGATGTAAAATTCTGTTGAAGTTATTCTAGTCAAATAAAAAAATTTAGAAAAGAGGACTGCGAAAGTCTCGCAGGAATGGACAAAAATGAACAAAATTATTACCAAAAAAAAAAAAAAAAACATTGAGAATTTTCTAAATGTTGGTCTATGGTTTTTGATACTCCACAAATCCATCCTAGACTTTAAATTAGTCAATTTATAATATGGTGCGTTTATATGAAAGGATAAAATCATTGACGTATAATTAAATTCATAAAAAAATAAATAAAATTCAATCAAAATATCTTAAATTAAAGAATTGACACATGACAATTAAATATAATTTTGTCATGTAAATTAATTAAAAGATACCAAATTTATGATTTTATAAATCATGGGTGGTAGTTATGGTCATCGAAAACTGCCATCAAACTCCACTGAAATCTAACCTATGGAGGGTCATCATCCTAATCTAATTATAGCTACCTCGTTAATTCTTCAAATGTGATTTTTCTAAATGGGGAAGCCGATTCTTCCTAGTGTTAATCTACAAGAACAAGGATTTGGCAGTTCATCTCTAGTGCTGGCAGCCACCCATCTTTTTCAACATCTCCTAGTCCAACTCCACCATTATCATATATCATAATCAATATCATCTTTCAATGGCTTGTTTTTAATAATTAAAAAAAAGAGTATTGCAAAAATATTTTAAGAAATGAATGCAATGTGGAGTTGCTGGTTAAAATATTAATTACCTCAACGTTTTGCTTGGATAAGATGCATATGCTTGGGATTACGTAAGATGCCAGTTGGACTTTTAGGATGCTTTCAAGCGTTAAAATTCCCTGTTTTCCAATAGGCTTTCTCGCTAATGCATGATTAAAAATAATTACGTATAGGTTCAACAATTTGTATTGGTCCAAGTGTCCAACATTTTTTCAACTCCAATGAGATGTTTCCTTCATGGTGGCAAAAAAGTCTCTGCAAGAATATTTTTTTTTATCAACCTCTATGATAAAAATATTTTAGCAAATTTTTTAATGCAAATCCGCTGCACCGGTTTTAGTCTGCATCAAACCAATTAGTATGAGCAATACATAATTTGATTAATTAAGACAAAATATATTAATTTTGGTTCTCAGAAGCATCTAAGAAGTATGGACTTTGATTAATTAATTAAGACGAATTATATTAGTTTTGGATTTCAAAAACATCACCTCATTTGGTGAAAAAAATTTTTACTACTCACTTAGAATGAGTATTTTAAATCGTGAAATGTAATAAAATCTTCCTACTTTTTAGTCATTTTAACAGTTATCATCCATCCACCCCATATTATAGAGTAAGTAGATAAAACTTACTCAATTTGGTGAATCTTTTGTCAAATTATTGAAATGCTTTTGTATAAACCTTTCACTGTCATCCACATTTGAAAAAGAGGGATTGAAGTGGAGAAAGGAAAGTAGGAGAAAGCCGAAAGACGAGGATGAGGTAGTTGAAACGGATAAAAAGAAAGAGATTAGCACTTGACTTAAGAAATCAACAATGTTGAGTACTTTAGTATAGAACCACCTCCTTTTTGTGAGTTTATTTTAATACTACAATGTAACACACACTGAGTTAACATTATCCCCTCATTATTTATGCATAATCTGTAGTCACGATGATTATAATTTTTTAATGTAGTAATTTGACTACATTTAAGTAGTTTTAGCCCAAAAAATTGATTAAAAAATCGCAAGTATCATTATTAAATTCGTGGGGACCTTGACTTAAGTTCGCCAATGAAGAATTATATACCATATGCTACAATGATCAAACATTTGAGAATTTGAGTAATTTTGTTTTTGCTTGAATAATAATTATTTGGGATATTGTTTAAAAATAAAATATTATAACTAACTTTTTGAAACGTGATGTATTATGTATGTGAGGTTTAAATGTGTTCATTAAATATCTTTACAAGACTCACTACTATAAAGTAAAGAAAGTAGAAAGACCATTACATTGAAGTGGTAAAACTAACTTCTAAGGGTGAAATTGCACTTAAACTTTACACTGGGGAAGATAAGTGAACAATTATAGTAATTTGTAGAAATACATTAACATAAATTTTTTTTTTTTTTTTTGGCTATTGATTACTTTATGCTTATAACGAGTTTAGTTAGGGATGAAATCAAATTTTAACAAATCGAACAAGAGTACGCTTAAGTTTGACTCATTAAATAAAGAGAATTGTTTATATTTAAGTCGAATTCGAGTCAATTTCAAAAAGTGATGTTCAAGCTTGGTAATTTGTTTGAGAAAAATTTGATTTGATTCATAACTTTCGAGCTTAAATTGAGTCAAAATTGAATACATTCATAGTTCTTTTTTTGTGGCTTTCATCCTAACTGCTATTTTCTTACCCTATAATTTTGCTCATAAGAGTTTAGAATTCAATTACAATGGTTAAAATATGTGATGGCGGTACCTATTACGGTTGTTTAGAAAGTGATTTGCAAGTTGTGATTCAATATATATATATAATAAGAAAAGAGATATTGAATAAAGAAAATAATTAATAAGTAAAAAAAATAAAAGATATTATGTATAATTAAATTGTATACTTATAATATTTTATTTTATATTTATGAACTAATCAAGTTTGACAATGTGTAGGATCGTACTTGACTAATTAAAAAAAAAAAAACCTGTCTCTTATAAATCTAGATGTGTATAAGTGAATTGATAATTTAGTGAACAAATTTGTCTAGAATTAAATTTAAATCGAGTATCAAGTTACTTGAATTGATTTACAATCTAAGTTTAATGAATTAATTAATCCTATTTATGAGTGGTTAGACGTGACACATGGTCTTTGGAGAGATTAACAATTCAAACATTCATGTTGCACTTGATTAGCTGGTAATTACATCTTAATAAAGAAATTTCTACATTTCAGCTTCTAGATTTGTGATTAGTGTGAACAATAAACCAACTCATTTAAAGTGAGTTAGTCATTAAATATTTTATTTGGGTACAAGATTGAAGATTCGAATCTCTACATTATAGTTTTGAGGATAAATGTTAGGTTTTTTGGTAAGAGATTTAATTAGATAAGAATATGTTAGACGGTTGCTGTTGAAAAAAAAAATAGTGTGAATAACAGGGTCAATATTAATCATTTTTTTGAACCTAATCTTGACTATCCCCAATAACAAATTTTGTGAGAGTAAAATAGGAAAGGAAAAACAAAGGGCAAACCAAAAGCAATTCCAAATAAATCCCTTTTTGTCAACCCCAAAGTCTTCAAGAAAACGAAGATTATTTTTAAAAATGATAAATTTTCCGTACATTTTCCATTGTTATTGGTTCTTATTGCTACACCAAATTTCTCCATGATGGTATTATTCGGGTAAGCTTTATTTTTTCAAAGAAGGCGGAATCTACCAAAAAAGTCCCGAGGTGGTGATTATGATAATTAACAGTAATAAAATCCTGCTTCCTAGTATTGGTTCATGGTACCTAAGTAAAAGTTAGGAATAACTATGGCATTTGCTAATCTATGACTAAGGCACGTTAAAGAATATAAAATATATTATCGGCCACTATTCTGGTCTCGGTAAACTATTAGTTCCTCTTTTTCATTTTAATTACCATTTTAGATTTGTGCAAAAAAATTTAAAAATTTACTCAATTGTAATAATTTTAGTATAAATTTAAAATATTCTTCTACGTTAATATTATTCAACTACATAAAACCCATTCAAAATTGGTGCTCGACTATGTATTGATACTTGCGATTGTCTCAATGTTACCACTTACCAAGAAAACTACGAATATTAATAAGCTGGCGAGAATTTCTAAATCTAACCCTTTAATCTAGACATTCATTAAGATTAGTAGGAGCTGTTCAATAATCGGATGGTTTTAAACTTTTAATTCTTGAAGTTCTCTAAACAAGACGTGCTTAAGTTCCCAACTGTACCAAACGAACCAATAAACTTATAAGCTCTCTATCCATGGAGGAAAACATTTTTTTTATACACATAATTTTATTGTTTTATACACAAAAAGTAATACACATAAAAGACAAACTCAAATGGCATGTGTGAAATGTGGACACACAGAACTTGAGGATGCCTATTTGCTTAATGTCCAAATGGAAGGAATCTTCAAACAACCAAAAAAGTCTTTGTCTATAAATCTGTACTCTATAATTCATCATCCTCTTGATTGATCATATATTGCGTAATGGAAAATATCACCCACTACAAATATTTAAAAAAAAAAAAAAAATCTAATCTTTACTAAAACGACAAACGGCTTTACTAGGATTGCTCCATGATCAAAATCTAAGCTAGCCCCTAATTGCATCTTTCTTGTAATTGCTTCAATTGGCAGAATTCATCCAAATTCCATAAACAATATCCAAAATCATCACTTATCCAATTATTTTCTCCACCATAGTTATCACCAATGGGGCCTGTCAAGCCTCCCATTGAGCTCAATGCCCCAGTGTCATAGGTACTAGTGTTGTCAATGTTGTAACATTCATTTTGAGACTGATTGAAGTAATTGTTGCCCATATCATAAAAGGGTTTTTCCAAATAATCCGAAATTTGAGGGACCGATGAGATATTGGGGGATTCTGATGAAGACATGCTTGAAGGGCTACTGTTTATTTGATTGCGATTATCCGAACCATTTGGAATTGTTGGTGCGGCAAATGAACTGCTGAGTGCCTGAATTTCGACTAAATTGTTGTGTAAAGATGAGTCCCAAAATGCATTTTTTGGTCGTTCTTGTACCTTTTGAAGCAACCTTGGAATCCAGACACGGCGAATTAATTCTTGAAATTCTTTGCTGTTGGAATCGATCTTGAGATGCCTTGCTCTGTTTCTGTACTCTTGTTCTCCAATAATTCTTGATTTCATTGTCGGTTCTTCCAGGAAGATGTTGTGCAATCTTGGACCACCTTCAATTATGATAAACAAATTAATTTCATTCATTCATGTCACACATGCATATTTAAGGTAGGTGAGTATATAGTACAAACAAAACACAAGTAATGACTGCAATAATTACTGATAATATTTGGTTCAAACGATAAATAAAACGATTAAATTATCTAAACAAATACCTGGTTCGATCAATAAATACTATATACTATTGTAAATCGCTAAATATCCACCCACAATTCTTTCAGTAAAAATATTAATGTAACCAGTAGTACCTGTTTCCCAATTTGGAATGAAGCTCAAGAATCATTAACTGTTCTTCTGGACTAAGATTTCCACGTTTAACATCCGGTTTTAGATAGTTCAGCCATCTCAATCTACAACTCTTGCCAGTTCTCTTCAATCCTATACATATATATTAAACAATATATGCAACGTTTTATCATCTAACAAACTAAACAAGATTAATAATTAATTAATTTAAAGCTCAACTTGGTCAGTCTACTAATTAATTATATATAAGCTAATTAATTACCTGAACGTTTTGCGAGCAAATTCCATCGGCCTTCACCGTGAGAAGAAATGTAATGAATAAGAAGAGAATCTTCTTCAACAGTCCAGGGTCCTCTTCTTAGCTCATCACCAGTACTTACACCATCATCATCACTACAGCTGCTTGCAGTACTAGTCTTATTAGAAAGGGAACACATAGTTTCAAGAAAATTAAGGATATTTCAAAGACTCCTAAAAAAAAATAAACTGAAAAATGGGGCTTAAGAAGCTCTTTGAAGGCAAAGCAATGACGCAGCGGCAGCCAATCTAAGATTTATAAAGTACGAGGTCTCAAGCTTATACTGCAGATTAATAAACTATGGACCAATTTGTTTGTGTGCGTACTTTTCAAAGGTAGCAGCCGCGAAAGCAGACCCGTGTGCATAGTTTATTTTTCTATTTGATTTTTTGTTTCGAGGATTAATTAGGAGGTGTTTGGCTGTCATTTGGGAATCGGAATGGGAATCGGAATTATAAATTTTACTATTGGTATATCTATTTGGTTTAAATAAGGAATGTGTTTTATTATGTTGATAAGATAATAAATTTGAAACTCACGTCACAAATGAAGAATGAAAGTGGGCGTTTTATAATATTTTCATTTTTGTAGAATAATTCTCATAGTGATTAACTAAACATTATCTATGGATATTATTAATTTTAATTTTCATTCATTTCCCTTGTACCCATAAATCAAACACCTCCTTAATATTTTATATATTGTCTGTGTAAAATTTATATATATATATACATATATATATATGTTTGTAAATGCATATTGTCAATTCTTTGAAGTTTTTACTGTTTACAGCTTAGACTAATAACCCGTCAAAATATATATGGGAAACTAGCAAGAAGTTTCAACAAGGCATCCCGAAAAATAGATTAATTACCCAAGCTTGCTAAATGTTTAAGTCATTTTCAAGGAATAAAAGTAGGGTCACAAAGGTGGCTGGGTATATGTAGACTTTTTTGCCTTTTAAAGTAGATGATCAAAATAGCATTTGGTCTTCAAAAATACTGTAGTGAAGTCAAACTCAACCATCCAATATTTCTTCAAAGAAGTGTAGTCTTAGGAATTACTAGAGTCGTTTTTTATGACGTTGAATGAATTAGCTAAGATAACAGATGTCTTCGTGGGTCTAAAGTAAAATAATCTTGTAGGACTAAAATTTCTACATGGAAAAAGATACTGTTGACAAAGAAATTGAAGCTATGCTACAGAATTCTTGAATATGACAATTACAATAACATAAATCGATCTTTAAGGGGAATTAGTATTTAAAGACTTTCACAATTTCTTCTTTCCAGATTCTTGATCAATTATAAAAAACGTGGATGACTAAGCAAAATGAAACTAGCACATCAAAAACCAAAACGTGGGTTGATTTTGGTTCGTCTAAGCAGTAGGGGGCGGCATAGCACATTTCTAACTAGCTTTTGCTTGGAATCTTGAAATTAATACAGTTGTTCCCTTTCCAATTGCATGGTTGTCATATAATGACATGTACTTTGCTTACCATAGTGTTCTTCTTTTCTTTTTTTTTTTAAAAAATTAATTAATTTGCCTATGTATGTTGTTATTCTCGTTATTCTAGAGTACATCCATTTTGGAAACAGACTAGGAGTATAATTAGGATACAAAAAAGGCTGCTAAAAGACTAATGCAGCTAAATTTGACTTCATATATGCTTAAATTTTTCTCAAATTTCTGTCTTGGTGAGGATTTAGTATCCTCTTTGTAGGGAAAAAAAAAAATTTAACTTGTATCTGATTTTCACTTTATATTTTATACTTATTTTTTTTGGATATATTGCACCTTGAAATCTCCGATTTGTTCTATTTTAATCTAATTTTTAACGTAGTTGCAAAGTTAACGGAAGTACATACCGCGCAATTGTTTGTAGTCATTATGATAATTACACTTTTAACCCCTTAACTTATCATTAATTCTTATTTTGCACTTTCAATTCTAAATTTGGGACACATTGTACGCCCCTAACTTTTAAATTCGTCCTACTTTAATCTATTTTTTAATAGTGTTAAAAAATTTGACAACCGTCCATTTTAGGTGCATGATGTGCGCATTTGGAACATCGGTTAACTTATGTAACGATAATAAAAATTTGATTAAAATAGATAATCTGAGAACAAGTATAAGGTACGTAGTAAAAATAGGATAAAACTTATGAGGTGCAAAGTAGAGTAAGACCTTCTATAAATGTCAAATGAGGTAATTAACACTTAACAGTGCTAATAATAAAGGCCTTTGATCAGTGGATGTGAAAGGCATCAACAATTCTATTTGTAATTAGAAAAATTTTGCCATCTATAATACTTGTTTAGAACTAGTTTACTACCAGTAAACAAATCAATAATTAATCTTTGAAAGCATAGTACACATGCCATCAATCATTAGTTTCACAGAATTATGTATATCTTGACTTGTTGGAATGATGAAGATATAATTAATTAGTACTAGTAAGATAGGCTGCGACTCCATGGCTGGAGAGTCTCGAGCAACAACTTCTACAAAGACCAAAAACAGGACAAGACTATAAAAGTATGGATGATATATAATTAACAGTTTCATAACACCAATTGGATGGAGATAATGAAGTCTAAGGATGAGAATAGCGAAGATAATCAAGCGTGATCAAAGGCGCAAATCGTGATTGGAATTGGAACACTCAAATTAAAATAATTAAAATCAAGATTGAAATAACACATATATGCTTTCTACATATGGTAACTGTAAGATAATATCATTGTGTCACCATCAGAAAAGAATTAGATGTAAAGAAGTTGTATACGGCAAGAATTTGTTAATTTTGAGCTTATCTTTGATGTACATGAACTTGTACATTTTCTTTAGTTAAATTTCTGCACTCGATTTATCTATCTATATCTACACTGTTTTTTATAGAAATCAGTTTTGGACAATGCATGCACGTTTCTTAATTTGTTTCTCTTAGGAAGGTAATGTTATGTGGTGCAATCTAAAGACTCAAAACATTAG
Source organism: Cinchona pubescens (assembly GCA_025175665.1). Taxonomy (NCBI): domain Eukaryota; kingdom Viridiplantae; phylum Streptophyta; class Magnoliopsida; order Gentianales; family Rubiaceae; genus Cinchona; species Cinchona pubescens. Next base: position 1,333,701 of record JANKKI010000076.1, read on the forward strand.
CAGCCAAAGATGATCATTAAAATGTGGACAGCAAACAAATTAAAGGGAAAAAGGGAATTTGTAAACAAACAAAAAAGAAAAAAAGTAGTAGTACTTGACAAATTAAGAAGGAATTTCACATGGATGGACGGTTGAAAATGGTAGAATACTGCAACTTGCAATGCTCAATTGTTGTTAGTTTTGTGGCTATGGTAAGAAAAGGCCTGTTTCGGAGAAAAATCAAATAAAGAAAACAGATGTCGGTCTGAAAGAAATGTGCCGAATTTCTTCTAACGTGGTATGTGGGTTGAGCTTTGAAAACTCCGCACAGTGTTCCCAGTTCTCTCTAATCCTTTTAATTGGGCTGTCAATCACCTCAAGTCATGAAAAAGGTGATACAATTCATTGCTTCGTCAGTAATAAATGATCGTGAGACTGGCACATATATCCAACTATTTGCAAAAGCAATTGCTAAGATTACAAAGGGTGTTGACATACCAGATATGTTAATGTAAGGTAGAGGTGTACATCTTCATGGGATTCTCCCCTTCCCTTTGCCCATGAAAATTTTTTTTTAATGAAAATTTTTTTTTACTCATTCCGTATTATGAAATGACTATAGTAAGTTGTTAAATGATTGAAAAGTAATGTCTCATCAATTATCATACACATCTCAAATGACGAAATGAATAATAAAAACTTAGTCGCGTACCAATACCTACACTTAGCAAAATGCCTCTTTTCAATTCATACTCCGAAAAAATGACAATTAATGCTGAATGTTTTCGTGATAAATTAACAATTACTGATTTGGATATAAAAAGAAAGGCAAGAAATGGTTATTCAATCATGCAAGATGAATAAATGAATGATTGAGGCTTAATTACTCTTCAGGTTCTTCTTCTTTAGTGATGAATTTCTTCTTCCATCCCTGCTTGACACTTCTCCCTCCTCTACTCTTAATCAAGATAACTAAAGGGAAAAGGTCATGATCAACTTAAACGTTATCCTCCTTTCAAGTACAGCTAGAAAACAGTGATAAAACGAGTATAACTTATCATACCAAAGAATGCACATATAAATGGCATTTTTCTCTCTAACTTAATCTTGCAGATATTCTGATAGAATTTTGCCTTCTATTTTATGAGCAGAAAACATGGGGTTGGGTGAATGGAGAAAAGAACTTGTGGGGTGTTACAAATTTAGTGCCAAGAACAGAATAAAGAAGTAGCCTTTCTGCAGCGAAATGAGTAATTAATCCTTTTCTAAATGTATAATACAAGTGCAACTAAAGACCATCAAAATCAAATCTACATATCTTTGGATATGGATGCTGTATGAAAGTAAGCTAGTATCTACTTCTATTTTACAATTCTCAACCATAAGTCTGTCTTCGAATTACGTTTCAATTCGTGAATACTAAATGTATTTATATACATTAGATTTTAACAAAAGTAACATATTTTATACTTATAATGATATCACATATAAAAGATTATCGACTATTCTATAACTATGTTCTCTTCTCTTGACATTTGTCTGATCAATGCATCATTTGTGCTGAATGCACGTGGCGCACATTCACATCATGGGTTCTCTGAAAATCTGTTATGAATCTTATATTTGCCTAACTTGGACGGTTTGACTTAGTAAATTAAGCAGGTAGTTGTCATTCTTTCGATTTCCCAGCCCATATCAAGAGCAAAACAGCTCAAAATTACGTATGACATATGAAGGAATTGAAGGATATGTAAACCCAATAATTTCTCAACATGTCAGTTTTGAAGTGCTATTTAGTTGGCATGTGTAGACAATTTTTATGAGCTTATTGAGTAATTAAGATTTTCATATTAATATGTGAAATAATGGCTCCGTTTGGACACCAAATAATGTCAATTATTTACCAAATATTATTTGGTCAATATCAAATGTTGTTTGGTCAAATAATAATAATTATTCACTAAATAATACTACACACTAAAATTGTTTTATTTTATTCATTATTTGCACTATTCATGACTCAACAATTATCTATATTGAAAAAAAATCAACAATCAATGGTAGGTTTGGATTGTCGAAATATTTATGTTGTTGAAACCAATGAGTTGAAGGAATCGTTACTGGCAATAATTTCAAATTTGAAGTTCAGACCTTCGATCTTCTACTAACTTCTGAAACAATTATTCGAATGTTTGACGGATTCCCTCTATTGATGCTTTTATCTTATACTTTTTAAACAATTTAATGCTCTGCTGAATTTCAACTTCACGAGTTGAACAACAAATATTCCTTCAAACGACACTATTTCTGTCAAGAAATCCAGTCGATTTGAGCTTTTAAGAGACGAAAATCCACTACATTAAAGGCCCATAAATTGTGACAGTGGTAAATTATCAAGGTAAATCACAGAGATATTTCTTCTTCCTTTTTTCCTCTCTTTTCAATCCCATTTCCATTGTCTTTTAATTATTCACAAATTACTCATCAGATTGTGGAAATTGTTCGAACTGTTGTGATAAAGATGAAGATGTGTGCAGAACACTATAGAAAATTGGTTGCTTAGTTTAGTTTGGAATTTTGATCAAATTATATTTATTTAGATTCTTTTTGATTGCTCTTCTGTTTCTAAAGTATGTGTATAGGGGATTTCCTTTGTAAAGCTTTACAAAAAAACTTCCATATTAATCAATCAAATTGAACTTACACAAAAAAAACAAAACAAAACAAAACAAAACAAAATTCAGAGATGTTATTTTTTTTCAATTACATTGATTATGAGTAATTCTTTTTTGGTATTACAGAAAAGGATTGAATGTTTAAAAACAGTCCCATATCTAAAATGTTTAAAGGTTAATGCTATCTTATCCATTAGTAGTTATATTTGTACAATTTACTTGGTGGTAAATATTTCAGTAATAGATGAATTAGTTCTATTATACATGTTTACAATGTGTGCGAAGTTCGAAACTCCATTCCCTACATCCAACTACCAAACACAACCAAGCGAACAGTTACCAGTAAGGTATCCAATGTGTTCGGTAAGTATGATAAATATGTGATTTAATTGTTCGACCCTCCGAACTGATCAAATTTAGGAAAGTAAAATAATTAGAGTATAATGTTTAATTACTATAATTTATAATTATTTAGAGTTGAAAAAATGAAAAGCAAATAATAAGCAGTCACTGTTTGCAATTCAAAACGATTATTTTGAAATATTATTTCATATCCAAACAGATATCTTATTATTTCAAAAGTCAACATTATTTTCAAATACCATTTTGTCAAAATTCAAATAATATTTGTCAAATAACAAGAAGATTATTCTCTCTATTTTTATTACGAGGGTTTTTTAGCTGGAAAAATACTGCTCCTAACTAATTAAGCTTTACATATGCTAATAATATTGGAGAATTTTATAATCCTTTTTAGGGAACCATTCCCTTAACTTTAAAAGTTTGTATAATACAATGTTTTTAAACCACATAGTGTTGTACTGTACAAGTATTTAAAGTATAGGAGAATGATTCCAAAAAAAAAACTATAAAATTTTCTTAAATATTTGTGGTTATCAATGATAGGAAAATTGCCAAAATAACCCCTCAACTTTTGCACTTTAGCCAGAATAGTCCCTCAACTTTTTTTAGCCAGAATAGTCCTTCAACTTTTTTTTTAGCCAGAATAGTCCTTTAACTTTTATTTTTTAGCCAAAAAAGTCCTTTTATGGTGTAGTCACCATAAATTTTATTTTATTTTTTTTATTTTATAAATTTCACATGAAAGGACTATCTTGGCTAAAAAATAAAAGTTGGAAGACCACTTTGGCTACAAAAAAAGTTGAGGAACTATTTTGACTAAAGTAAAAAAGTTTAAGGACTATTTCAGCGATTTTCCCTATCAATGATTAAGGCGTATTGTTTTTTAATGTGTGCAAATGCATCTCCTCTCTTGAAATATTTGAACTATACATGGACCAAATTCATGACACTATATCATAAATCATATATATGTAAGAATTTCTCCATCACAGTTGGGCTTTTTTCCCAAAAAAAAAAATACTACTTCTCCCTAGATATCCCCCAAAAAAAAAAAGGGATGTGATATTAAACAAATATATCCATGACACTATACTATAAACGGGATCCATGTAAAAAAATTTCCATCACAGTTGGGTTACTTAACCCAAAAAAATAATGAATAATCCAAAAAAAAAAAAAATGAATAACCCAAAACCATCACAGTTGGGCTTCTTTCCCCATGATATTAAACAAGTATATCCATGACACTATACTATAAACGGGATCCATGTAAAAATTTTCCCATCACAGTTGGGTTACTTAACCCAGAATAACCCAAAAAAAAAAAATGATAACCCAAAAAATAAATTAAAAAAAATGAATAAAAATTAAAAATTAATATCGCTAGAAGGAGGGCTTGAACCTCCGACCTTGTGGTTAACAGCCACACGCTCTAACCAACTGAGCTATTCCAGCTTTGTTGAATGATTAATACAGCTAAATATAAGTTATATTTATTTAATATATGGAAGCGCCCCTTCTAACGGAAGAGTAGTACTTCTGGGCCTTGTGGCCCAAAATCCAGTTAGACTAAGATGAATTAATAAGCCCTATAACCGAAATATTTTTTATTTGTATTTCAGCAGTAACTGAATTGAAATGATAAAGATATATGGCATTCCAATTCGAGTAGTGACTTGTGATTTTTGATCAAACAAAACAGTGCTACAAACAAGAAAATCTGAACATCTAAATTCTGAAGTGGGTGTCGAGCAACTATTTTTAGTTGCAATATGAAGTTCTCATTAATTGTCGGGTCTGATTGATTAATACACTTCTTTTTTTTTCAACAAATCTCGTTATTGTTTGAAATAATAAATTTTAAATTATAGTATTCATAGTAGAGGACAATAAATTTAATCGAAGAGATATATCATGTGAGTTTGTTACGCTCATGTCTGATGAAAAATCACAGTGGAACAACATGTGTGAATAATTTTGAAATTGAATCAATCAGTTCGTTCAATTTGCAATTGCAACCACTTTTGAAAGTGATTGTTAATAACCAAATGAATTGCACGGTAATCATTCTTATGGCCTCACCTAGCTTATTCGTCAATTGAATTTATTTAGGTGCTGTCTGCAAGATTCAACACTAAATAGCACTTAGATGGTGAAATTTTGCTCTTAACAAAAGGAACAATCTACCAATTAAACCACTCTTTCCGAAGATAAGGTCATATCCTGCTGTCACACTTGACAATAACTTTTTATGAACTTCAAATCAGAAAGCTCTAAACAATTATTCGGCTAGTCTTCCAAGTTGTGATGTATTTGTTGTTCATAATTCGACCTTGAAGATCCGTCTCCCTTTTGTGATTACTTAATTATATACAAAAATCCCACAAAAAAAAAAAATGTAAGCTGCTAAGACTTTCTATCAAATGAGTTTCTTGACAATATTTTGTTTTCCAATATGGAAAGCTAATACTACAGTTGACTGGTTGAAATAGTAAGATACTGACCTACTCTGATATGAGATAAAAGAGTGACATATTCTCATACTAAACTTTTTCTTATGGAAAACAAATATAGAAAGCTAATAAGTGATAATGAAGTGTATGTTAGCTGATAAGACTTTCACTTAAAATCTATTAATCATGAATTCGAATTATTAAAGGGGGAGAATTTTATTTTTTTAATTTTATTTTTTTGGGTTTAAAAGCTAATAAGTGGCTAAATGATGTGTCCATATTAAATGGATACATATCTCCTGAAAATGGTCCTACCAAGGGAACAAAACTATAGAAGCCCAAATGCCACGTGGGCCTTTAAAATGGTTAAATATTCCAATCTTTTGCTCTATAGAAAATAAAAAAAAAAAAAAGAAAATTAATACAGTCCGCGCTGAAAATAGCAGTAATTCTAGTAATATTCCAATATTCCCCCTCTATATAAATAGGCGCCTACCAAAAGAAATGCTGCCAGCACAAACGTTGTTGTAGTAATACTCATATTCATGACATCTTCATGGCTCAACACTTTATTTCAGATATGCAAAATACTAAGCCATCATTTTCCTTATCCGAAATTGATCCAAATATGGAAATTATGAGTCAATTTCCAGAGTTAAATAATCCAGGAGCTTTAGATGCCTCAAATTTGAATATGCAGACTCCAATGGGGTTTTCCCATGACAGTTATTTTAGTCAACTTCTTGATCCATTCCCTGGAAATTTGGCAGAAATTTTCCCTGCCATTAATTTCCCTAGTGATTTCAAGAATGTCCTCTTGCTTGATGAGCCCATGACATCTGCTGCTAATGATCATATGGAGAAGAAGAGGAAATTAGTGGACATTACCCCAGAAAGTAGTTCTGCCAATTCATCTCCTCCAATTTCTGAAAATGGAATCAGAAGGAAAAATGTAAGTCTCTTTACTTTTTTTTTTTTGATAAAATTGTGTCGTACATTTAATTGGATATTCTTTTGTTATTTTCTTCACATATTTGATGAAGAATTATCTTGCCTGTTAATATTACCTTTTTGGGTTTACAGAGAACAGGAAAAGGAAAAAGAATAAGAAGCAATGGAAAGAATGAAGAAGAGAAACCAAAAGAAGTTGTACATGTTAGAGCTAAAAGAGGCCAAGCCACTGATAGTCATAGCTTAGCAGAAAGGGTAAGTCCATCAAGTATACTTTTATACAAATTTCCATTTTTAGTCAGTCAAAGGTTGATTCTTTTTCTTTTCTTTTCTTTTTTATAAAAAAAAAAAAAGAACCCTTTTCTTCAACAATGTAGAAAGTCCACTAGAAGCAATTAATTATATATTTAGGACAAGCATTTTTCCATTGTTAATTAAACTAATAATGGATTTGTTAATAATTGGTTCAGGTGAGAAGAGGGAAAATCAATGAGAGGCTTAGGTGCTTGCAAGACATTGTGCCAGGATGCCACAAGGTACGTACTACATTCTTTACTACTTGAAAATTTTATGTTTTCTAAGCTGAATTTCCTTTCTTGAAAGAATAAATCTTATCTCATCTTTAATAAAAATCTGCAATAATTCATTAAATTGCAGACAATGGGCATGTCGGTAATGTTGGATGAGATAATTAATTATGTGCAGTCCTTGCAAAATCAAGTTGAGGTAAGTTTCAAGCAAACTAAAGGTCATATAGTTTTAGAAATTAAGAAAAATAAAATCAAAGCACTTAATTACTACTAATTTTGTTAATTTTGTTGTTTACAGTTTTTGTCAATGAAGCTTACAGCAGCAAGCAATTTCGACGACTTCAATGGAGAAACAGTCACCATGGATACACTTCAGGTGCTTTGTTAGTCCTCATAATTCATAATATTTGCCAATTAATTATCTGCATTTCCCAAATTAATATTAGTGCATGCATGTTCATCATTTTAAAAAATAAAATACCTCAATCGAGTGAGTTTAAATCCAATTCTGTATTAATTTGTGTCACACTATATATGAGTTTGAGTTTGAGTTTATACGAGTAAAATTATTCCCTATAAAATTTAGTTAATTACCTCATGCTTATAATTAAGTTTAATTTTGAATGTTTTTGTGTAGCAGAAAGCAAAGGCATTTGAAGCAATGAAGATGCAAAAGCTAATGAAGGGAGAGGGGTGTGATGGACTTGGTTCCACTCAAGTTGGATCTTTTGACTTGACTTTTGGATGTTATCCTTCATTGCCATTCAACACATGAAGATGCTCTATTGTCCCTAATCAAATTTGTCCTACTTGTTCTAGACCAAAAAAAAAAAAAGGAAAGGGTGAGAGAGAAATTTGTGAATTGTCCTACTTGATTCTATCCAATTTTACCCAAAAGCTTATTTCAAAAGTATATTTGTATGATCATATGCCTCCTCACATTTGTAGCAAATTAACCAATAATTAATCAAGTGTATAATCTCATGTTTATTATTCCTGAATTTTGTTGATTTATTATTTCTCTCTCTATATATATATATATATGATTGAAATGATTTAAAGAATAAATGTGTGGTTGGATTCCCGACAAACTGATAAATTCTTTGGTATTAAGAATCTTGCCTTACAAACCAAAGTGTGATTAAACACCTAATGACTTGATTAATGGTGGACAACAAGAAGAAATGTTTTGTATGTCTCCCCAATTAAGTTGCGACTGCATACCACGTAAATATATTTTTGATTTTTAGATCCCGATAATCTATACAATATAATAAAGTAAGAGTACTAGAGTTGGTATCCGTCATTTTAACATTTTCAATATTACTCTCATGAATAATTTTTCTAACCAACTTATTAACATAAACTATCATTAAGCATTACAACTTTCAATAATAATTCCCATTATTTTTTTTTTCTTTTAATTAGCACACACATTGAGTATGCTTTTACTCGCTAGTATACCATTAAACACGAAACGGTTCAAACAATTAAGCAATAATAATCAATACTTTGCCAATTGGTTAAGTTTGGCCTCTAGCAATGATTAGTGGTGATTATTTGCTTCATGATTTTTATAGCACTGATTAGACTGATGTAATTGCGCTTCTGCTTGCTTCGAAATAATTACGTGCTGTACATGACAAAATGTAATGACTTTTTTTATAAAAAAAAAAAAAAAAAAAAACCACCTCCTCTCTAACTAGTTAATGAATCAAATATTTAATTAATAGATTATGAGAAAAATATTGTACCACCTAAATTATATACTTTGTTGTCAGGGAATATAATAACTTGTTATAAAAGAAATACAGTGTAGCAAAGTTGATAGATAGTAAGCGAAAATAGGGAATTCTCATTCTTTAACAAGAGATAATTCAAAAAGAAATAAAATTTTGTGGGAAATTACAGTATAAAAAATGAAATCAGTGGTTGAAAATGCCTGTCAAAATTAAAAAGAAATGATAAAATAAAAATGCAAATACCCAAAAAAAGAAAAGTAGAAAGAATACTCATGGGACAGACAAACGTGACTTAATTACTTGCTTTCCAAATTGAGATCCATGATTTTGTAGATAGAATTTTGTGAAGTATTATGTATATTTTAGTACAAGAAAGTAAAAATTAAAGATAATTAAATCTTTCATAATCTTTTATTAGGGATTGGAATAGGAATAAGACTCATGCAAATCCACGTACACAGATGTTAGACCATAGGATTCCAGATGATCGTAGTATTTCATCAAGAAATCGGCACCTATAAATGTAAGATCTAAGAATTATTAGTAGGGCCAAAAGTTTTAACTAATTCACTATAGCAACAACAACTTGAAAAATCCTGTTTGTTGTAATCAAGAAACTCTATCTTAGAAGACTACAAATTAAAGTCCTGATTCAATGTTGATAAAAATGAGTGTCAATTCGAGGAACAACAAAAAATTCTTTTGTAACATGAAACAAATCCACGTCGGCCAAACATTTAATGTTATACACAAAATTGTATAATGGATATTGCCAATTCATCAAGTGCATGATTAATGCCAATGAAAAGTTTAAAAGACAAATAAACTTTTTTGTATTCTTTTTAATTTTTTATTTCAATTTTTAATTGGTGGGATCTCAAAATTTTATAAAGAATTTTGGTATAGATTCAATGCATCAAAGAAATAGAAAGAGAGTGAGGAAGACAGCTTGAGTGGGGGCAAAACAAAACATCCTCTAAAGAGTATGGGAGGCAAAAAATGTGGGTTCTCTCCAACTTATTCTCTGCTAAATAAATGAAATTTTTTTGTATGCGTCAAAATGTACAATCTTTTAAATTTATTTATATTTATTAATTTGTGAATAAAATATTTTAATTTTTAATTTTTTTAAAAAAATATAAATATAAATAAATAAAAATTACAAAATATATAATAAAATAATCACTTTAATCCATATAAAAATTTTCCCAAATGATGTGATGATATATCAGAGCTTATGAATGAACTTTTAAAGCCACTTTTGTTTCTCTATTCAAATCTATTTCTCTTTGACTCCCTTTTGACCAAGTTTCTTTGCCTATTTCTTGGAGCATGCATGAACTAAGGGAAATAGTGGGTCCCAATTGAAAACAAATTGGATATAGTCATATTCCCAAAAACTTTATAGATTGTGGATCACACATGCACACACAGACATTGCCCAGTAGGTGGAGTTTGGGACATATTGGTAGTAACCAACATGGGCAAGTTCAAGGATCCAAAGCACAGGTTTTAATTTATCATCAAATATTGGAGATGTGGAGTTTGTTAGCAAGTCATGAATCTTATGTAGGACTACAATACACTATTACCAAAACGGACAAAAAAAAAAAAAAAATTTGTTCTTGTTAGTTGTTAAATATTGTTCTCACCGCGGTTAAACAAGAATTTGATTCTCACTCCAACTTAATTTACCTGTTAATTTCTGTAAAGATGGACTTATGTTTCCATAATAACTTTCTTTGCTCCGCTTTCACGGTTTTGTTTATCTGTTACTGTTTTTATTACATTGTTAATTAAAGTGATATGTGTATCGTTTATATATCTAATGTGGGGCAGATAAATTAGAATAAAAAATCTCTTTTATTCATATACATATTGTTAAGAATATATAATCTAGATACCCAATATATCAAAAGACTAGTGATAGACATATTATCAATCAAAATACTTAAAAAAATAAAGTAAATTTAGCAACCAACTGACAAAAGTAAAACAAATGATTGGTTGATATTAAAATTCGTGGCTGCTAATTTATTAACACAATCCAAACTAATAGTACTTCTCCTCATAGTTCCTACCTTTGTTGGTAAACTTCATCTGGTCCAATTTTTTGGTAGGTCTAACTTCTTTTTTTGTTATTAAATAATAATTAAAAAAAAAAAAAGACAACAAAGAAAGCAACTTAATAAGCTTCGGCACAAACTGAAAAGTTATTCCTTGATTGGTTTAAAGCTATATTTGAGCAAGATAGAGTTGATAATGACTAGACATAGTGCAAATCAATTGGAGCAGCTAATAAAAGATTAATTAATTGTGAGTAGTGCATACAAATTTCTCAGAATGCTAAACAAAACAACAAATTGGTAGAATTCTTTGTTAACTTGGACCACAAGAATCAGAAGTAGCTGGTCTCTCTACATTTCATATAATATATATCCAAAGTTTAATTGGCAGTTTGATCAAAATCAGATTGAATTGATTGAGTTCGCTACATCAGCAGATTGTACGAGGATTAAAGAAATTAATTATATAAGCTTTGCAATTAATAACTTGATTTGCTGTCGGATGTTGCGACGACTATCTGTAAAGGTTTGTTGTTTAACTATCAAAATTGAGATTATTGTTGTACTAAATAATTTAACTTTGTCCATTGGTTGGATTACAGATTAACCAAACAAAACATGTCCTAAACATTAAAAATTAGTAAATCACTCTCGACTGGATTAGCATTGATTTCAGTTCTAATAAGAGTCCAAATCCCCCCCAAATTGGTTATGATGTCATAATTTGGGTAACACTTTGAGACCTATATCTACTGCATGAAGGAAAAAAAAAATCATAATAGTAATTATAAATTAACGAAGATTTAGACAATAAAGTACTTTTTAAGTGGTAAGACGATCATCCTATAAGTTATTAGTTAGATTTATGAGTTCGAGTTACAAACAAATAAAAGAAGATATGAGTTTTAAAAATAATAATAATAACAAAGATTTGAAGACTTCAAAGTCTTTTGTTACACAATTACATGTTACACTCTTTTTACACCCCTAACTCATTGATATGTGTACACACTATTATCTATAAAATGTGAATGTGGACACATGTCAATAGTGTAAAAGGTATTGTGTAACGGAAGATCTCTTCCTATTTTTGTATATGTTAATGATGAATGTGCATACTGTTAAATTTCAAATATTTTTTTCTAAAAAAAATATTTGTAGGTGAATTGAACCACGAATTATTCCTGACAAATTTTCAGGCCCATATTTCAGGCGGTAGTAAAAAAAGATTTTGGGTGATAACTAGACGAGGCTCTACCTCGACAAATAGAAGATGATTGACGGCCCAAGAAAATTGGAGTCATCAACACTGAGAATCTTGATTCACGTGTGAAAATCAAGTCCAACCAATTCTTATGGGCTTATCTTTGTATCACTTTACTTACTTCGGTGCTAAAACGAAGCCCAGACGGAAACCTTGTTATTCCTTTGCATTGTTTTGGCAAAAAATGGCTGCTACAAAAGATTTGTTAGGCAATTTGATTGGTAATAAAAGTTCATCGAGTTACCTTCCATATTAAATGAATGCTTCAATTTATTAATGTTTAATTAAATTAATTACCTAATTGATTCCCTAGAATTATCAATCATACTAGTATGTTAAATGCGTTTTCATATTTTCATACTCCTTTTTTGTTCTTTTTTGAAAATTAAATCGTTGTTAATTATTATCTTATCCGTATTAAATTTCTTTTTTCTTTTTCCCCTTTCATTTCGTAAATATATCAACAGTGCCCAATTTATTTTTTTTTTTTGACAATTTTTTTTCAAAATTATTAAACACATCTAGAAATTATTCAAACACAATTTTAACTTATAAGAATAACAAATTTTATACGATACCTCTAAACTAAACTATAGCAACAGAAAAAAGAACCTATATGAGTTACTATGCTCACACTCATACCAAATATATAATTAATAGAGAGTCCGTATAATAATTTTTGTTTCACCATTGAAATTTATATATATAAGTTAAAGAAAAATAATTTACAAAAACATCATATTCAAAACCATTTTCTAAAAATTTATGACAAAATCATAGACTCGTAGAAAATCACCAATCCAATCCCTAATATAAATTATTTGTCAATTTTTGTTCCATTTTTTTCAAATTTAGTAATATTTAAATATATTTTGTATAAATGCATTATAAATAAAATACAATAAATTTGCTTTTATTTTTTTCTTTGATAAAACAAATAAGTATACAGACATACGTTTGGTCAAAGAAACAGCAAAGTAGTACACATGTATTGTAACATAAGAAAAAAAAAAAGAAAAAAAAGTAACATAATATCCACCGCTTCGTGTCGCTCTATCCTTATCGCAAAATTGAAACCTTAGTTTTAATTGTTTTGTACCCAAATTTATATTAAAAAAAAAAATTGTGTTTTCAGACTTTGCTTTTATTTCCAGGTAGCGAAACCTCTCTCGACACGACAGAATCTCGATTTGTAAGTGTCGATCTCGACCAAGATCGAGACTTTATTTCAATTTGGCGACTTGGGTTTTTCGCAAAACTAATTAATTCTTCATAATTTATGTCTAACTTACAGAAAAAGCTAGTAATATCTTGAGGGACCTCTCATTAACCTTTGTTATTTTTCTCAGGTGAGTTCATCTTGCTGAGCTGTTATTGTTATTATTCATTCGTTTATGGAACTTGTGGATTCATATAACTGTCTTTTTTGGTTATCAATTCTCAATATGGATTGTCATTTCATGAGCTATATGGAAAAGGGGTTTATTATTTGTTGTAAAAAGCTAAACTTTCTGTTTTTTTTTTTTTTTTTAATTTTTGGTTGATTGGATGTTGAGAAATAAGTAGTTGGCACTGTACTTGCTATTTAATTGATGTATTAAAGAATTTTTTATTCATTGATACTCTGAAAAAATTTACTCTTGGAAGGTTAAATTCAAGTACTGGGATTTGTGATTACTAATTTTAGGGGAAGGTTTTTGTTCATTTTCGTGTGATGTTTTCTCAAGATTGGTTTATTTGGACGGTATATACTAAATTTTGAAATGGGATGACAAGAGATGTGATTCAGTGATTGGGCAGGTCGGTTGCAATATGATTATATGAGTTTAATGCTGTGAAAGGGGAAACTTTGGGGATGGCTATGGTCAACAAAACCCGAAGTATGCTTGAGGGTCTGGTGAAGGAGGGATCCTTCAAATGGCTAACTAGATCACGTAGTGCATTTGATGAAGAGATTGAGGAAATGGGGCAGTCTCCATCGGCGGGGAAGAACTGGTTGCCGGAACTCTCTTCCGTTGCAAATGTGGTGGTCCGTCGATGCTCAAAGTAAGATTCCCATACACTCTATGTACCAGATATTTCTAATTCTTGCTTCCCATTTATGTACAAAAGTTTTGCTATTGCTAATGTGATTGAGGAGTGTAATTGTTTTTCTATAGCTATTTTATAATTTTATTTAGCAAGCACAGTTATGAATATTCTTGCATCCAGACTAAGTGATCAAAGTGAGTCCCCGTCCCCTTCAGCCCCCAACCTGTGGAAAAGCACAGTGTGGCGCAGTTGTATGCTTGAAACTGTGCCACACTGGAGTCAAGAACATATTAGATTACTAAATTTAGTGCAACCCAATGAGTTTAGTTATGCCTACTTTAAGCTATCCATGAACTTCACAAGGTAGTACTTATCGATCTCCTTTTTTGACAAGAAATGTAAATGATGTAGAATCCTTGGAATAGCTATGGAGCAGCTTAGAGAAAATTTCGACGAAGAGGCTTCTGATGCTTTAAAACATCCATCTCAGTATGCACGGAACTTTCTTGAATACTGTAGCTTTAGAGCTCTTGCTTTGTCCACTCAAGTCTCTGGTTATCTAGAAGACAAAAGGTTTCGGCGCCTTACATTTGACATGATGCTTGCATGGGAGTTTCCAGCGGCTTCAAGCCAATCCATTTCTTAGTACCAGTAACATTAATGGGTTATATTAATGCAGGAATAACGTGAATCAAGATTCAGATGTGTATAAGAGTATGGATTGATTCATCATTAATCCTCTATAATGTATTTTGTTTTATCCGGTGTGTGCATACACCTGAAATACTTGACGCTTAAATGTATTTTGTTTTAGTTTTAGTTGTTCATGATTTTTTTCATATTTTTCTAGATGGATGAAGATGTATCTGTAGCCTGGGACGCTTTTTGTCGAATTGCTCCAGCAGTTCCTATCATTGCTGATGTGATTGTTTGTCATAAGCTTTTTGAGGTGCTTTCTGCATCAAGCGCTGGCAGGCTGCAATTCTCAGTCTATGATAAGTACCTAGGGGCACTGGAAAGGTATTCCTATACCTTTATGGTAATGATATAAACAAATTCAGGCTACGATGAAGGAAGTGATTGTGGGCATAGTTTAAATGCCCTCCTTTTAGTAATTTAGTTACATAGTCTCTCTCATCTCTCTCTCACGTGTGCGGACACTCAAATTAAAGGCACTGGATGGAAATTTTGTAAAGTGATCAATTAAAGTTTCACCTGATGTTATCATGGCTTTTGTTGTTGTGGACTTGTATGCATCAGTGCTCCTGAGCCATGTTACGTGTATTACTTATATCCTTGTAAGCAAATTCAACGTAGGAAATATTTTCTTGGAATATTATGTCCTACTTATACTCAAATTTATGTGGGTATGAATTATCAATATTTTAACGTACGAGTATTTTGCTTAGTTCTTTCATTAGTTGGTGCCCTCTTTCTTCTCTTTGTTCTTTACCTCGTCTCCTCAACTACATACTTCTTTTATTCTTATATAAAAATTCTTATGAGAAGGCACTTCATGCAGGCCATTGACTCCTCTAAATTACTCACAATGGAACCTGAAACCACATATTTTTCTGTGTACTTCTCGTTATGGCCTCCTGGTAACCTTAAAATTGACTCTACAACTGAAACCCTTTTACCTCTTGTACTGCCTGCCTAGCTGAGAGTATTTTCCATCTTCTTGCGCTACACTGATTATCTAGGGATGTAGGCTTATAGGCAGTTTTTACTCTCAGAACAAGAGCAGAAATGGAGTTGGAGTGAGGATCTGCATTATTGGCTTTAGGAGAGATTATATTGTCTGCTCAAGTTGAAAGGATAGAAGTTTTATTTTTTCTTTGCAGAGGCAGTGGTGGTGAAAGCTTTGAATGCTTTGAATTTGCTAGGAATTTTCTTCTTGTCAATCCATTAGGCATTGTTGGAGTGCAAGTCTGTGGTGTGTGAAGCAGTTATAGTTCCTAACCCTGATAGGTTTCTCCATGCAGGGCAATAAGAAAATTAAAGAGTCAATCTGAGTCCTCACTCCTCTCTACAGTACGATCTGCAAGAGGGGAGAAGATCGTGGAGTTGGATGGGACAGTGACAACCCAACCAGTTCTTGAACATGTGGGGATTTCCACTTGGCCTGGTAAGTCATTCACCCATTTTGATAGTCTGATTGTTCCAAACCTGTAGTTTCATCTATTCAATGTACTTAATCATTGGACTTAATTTGGGGCGTGCTGTATGGTGTAAATACAGTGGTAGTATAACTAGTTCAAAGTTCTTATGTATACTGGTCATATACTCATGATTGCAGGTCGATTAACTCTGACCGATCATGCTCTCTACTTTGAAGCTCTGCGTGTTGTTTCTTATGATAAGGCAAAAATATATGATCTATCTGATGATTTAAAGCAGGTTGTTAGACCTGAGCTAACGGGACCATGGGGAACCAGAATTTTCGACAAGGCAGTCTTTTATAAGTCAATTTCCATGTAAGGCGAGATGACCCATACCCGCTAATTCTAGTTATGAGTGTTTTTCTCTATCTATTGAATGAAGATTCATTTGTTACAAATTCAGGAATTTACTTATGGTCATTCACTTTCTCATTTTGGCTGTTAAACTCTTCCTCTTTTGGGGAATGCTTTTGAAATCTGTTGTAGACAAATTTTCTATTGAAGATCAGAACCAGTTATTATGGAGTTTCCTGAGCTTAAAGGACATACACGCCGTGATTATTGGCTTGCTATCATTCGGGAAGTTCTGTATGCTCACAGATTTATCCACAAATTCCAGATCACTGGAATTCAGCGGGATGAAGCCCTTCTGAGAGCTATATTTGGGATTCTACGAGTACAAGCCCTGAAAGAAATTAGTTCAACAATACCTATTTGTTTTGATTCCCTTCTTGTGTTCAACATATGCGACCAACTTCCAGGTGGGGATCTCATATTGGAAACTCTCGCAAACATGTCAACCATGCGGGAATTAGAACGAACTAACTCTGGTAGATCTAGAAGTGGAATGTACTCTGTTTCAGCTTCAACGATGGCCTCAGCACTGGGGGTTATGTTTGGAACAAGTTCTCCAGTTCCTAGTCCAGTAGGACTTCTTGTAGGTGAAATTGCAGTTATCAAATGACACCACTGGAGAAAGCAGTTATGAGAATCTAGAAGCAGCTATAAAAAAGTGGTAGATGCTCAAGCTACAGTTGATGGAGTTAGAGTTGATGGAATTGACACCAACTTGGCAGTGATGATGGTATTTTTAATATGACTATATGAGTTTGATTGTTTTTTCCTTTTATTTACTATTTTGTTGCAAATGGATATAAACTGCTGTTTTCAAATGCTCAGAAAGCATGCTCCAAATGACTTCAGTCCCTGTTGGAGAATATACTGTGTTGGCTGTTTTACATGAATATCTTAATTGGAGTGACTACCACAAATGTGCTTATGTAGATCAAGTGGTGGTTGTCTTTATTTTCTCTCTGACTGCATATTCACTATAAACAGATTTTAAGTATTCATGCAGGAGTTGCTATCGCCTATTATGGAACTTGCAAATTGGCTTCAATCTCTAGCTTATTGGGAAGACCCATTGAAATCAACAGCATTCTGTTTGGCTTTTACATATATTATTTGTAGGTGAGTAGTAGACTTATTTTCATCTGTCTGCAATTTCGATTATTAGCACCAGCACACATAGTAACCTCTTTTGCAACTCCTCAGACGTAATAACAACCTGTAGGTTGCTAGCTATGATGATACGTTGGCATTCTTTGTTTACTACCATGCATAAGAACAGCCATTCCTGGTGGTTTGTCGTGAAGCCTCCATGCTCTTGGGGTTTTTAGAGTGTCTTTTGCCATAGATTTACGCGGTTCTTCTAATTGGAAGCCCTTTTTCTTGAAGCCAAACCCAGAAAAGAGGATTAATCATGCTTGTCTATGTTATATAGCTCTTGCTCCTCACAGTTATCTACTTTTTAACATTCTGATTTTGTTTCGAATTGTATGTTCCACTTTAACCATTTCTCAGGAAATGGATTCTGCTGAAAACAATCGACAGAATACCTGATGCCACATTTCTTTGCACTAGACATGTCATGTGCTATTGCTTGAAAAAAAATATTTACTCATTTATTGAACTTGAATAATCTTTTGCAGGGGATGGCTTGGGTATATCTTTGCGTTACTATTCATCTTTTTGGCTGGTTTTTTGGTACTTACCCGCTGGTTTAACCAAGGCAAGCCAGTTGATGAACTCAAGGTAATAGCTCCACCTGCAAAGAATGCAATGGAGCAGCTTTTGGCTGTCCAAAATGCCATATCACAAGCAGAAGAGCTGCTCCAGGATGGGAATATTGTTCTTCTAAAAATACGGGGCTTGCTGCTGGCGATTTTTCCTCAGGTCTTATTTATAATTCTTACTCGGGACACTTTTCCTTTTGTTCTAGACTAATAATATCATCTACATACTAGAACCTCTTACCAACCCCCCTCATGTCATTTCATTCAATTCATAACATATGAAAGTCATCAATTTCCCCGCCAGCAGGCTCAAGTGGATGGAGCATTGAGTTAATGATTTTCTGCCCAAGAATTCGATAGAAGCAAATATTTATCCTTAATGAATGACTCAATAAGTGAACTATGTGTTCAACTAGACAGAAGATTTCTTGATTTCTTGTAGGTTTGTTTAGTCTTTGTGAAAATGTACTGTCATCTTGGATCTGAAGTTCCTATTCTGAACTTGCCTGGGATAATCCTGCTCTCAGTACTATACTTGTTTGATTGAATCATTCTTTTTGTGTTTGATTTTCAGGCAAGTGAGAAATTTGCGTGTGCTTTACTTGTCATGGCTTTACTTCCAGCACTTTTACCTAGTAGATACATATTGTTGCTGGCCTTTCTTGAACTCTTTACAAGATACTCGCCTCTTCGAAGAGCAAGCACCGAAAGATGGACTAGAAGATTAAGAGAGTGGTGGTTCAGCTTACCCGCAGCTCCTGTTCTTCTTGAAAGATCTAAAGAAGACAAAAAAAAGAGGTAATGTAGAGTTTGTATATTTTGTTTGTCATTAATTTGATTTCTTATTGTCATGTGCCGAGAACATCCCTCGGATTGTAAATATGTACAACAAAAAGAAATAAAAGTAAAAATGTTTACCCTGTTTCATCTGCAGATGTTGTAATTAAGTTTATTCCTTGATCAAAGTTAATCTTGATGCAAATCCTGGATATACATTCTCAAAGTTTGATTCTCCATGGACTTAATATTGGTTACTCGCATTATTCCTCCAAAAATGAAAGCAATATACTCGAAACAGATCTCATAATACCTTATTAATAACAATTTAAAAACAATATTAATACCTTACAATTCCTTGACTTGCAAAAAAACCAATACAAAATGGGTTCTGAAACTAATCAATTATTTGATTAGTCATCAAAGCTACTTAACATCCTAACCAAAGAAAAGAAAAGAAATGTCAACAATCTATTCTTACCAAAGAGTAAAAAAGGTTCAAAACTCTGGTAGCTCTTTCATGCCATCCAATGTCGAAGATGGGAAGGAGCTTGTTATGTTGGTGGGCACAAAAAACAACGAATCCGAATTATTATAAAAGGGTTGATTTGTACACAAAAAATCCGTAGAATTTGGGTTGAAAAATGGTATATCATTGAAGCATGATGCTTCAAGATTTGGTGGATGATCAAAGCGTGAATTAATCTGAGCATCCCCTAATGTACTACCGCCACTATACTCGTCCGTCACAACTGAAGTAGATTCATTATCATCGTTCATCAACCCTTTGTTGTTGTTATTGTTGTGATCACCAATAAATTCATCGTTACTTTGTTCAAGCATTTGTGGAGGAGGATGATTTTGATCGTTATCGGATCGAGAGAGGCCGGTGAGTTTTTGCACCAATGCCATGAAATCCTTAGGGTGTGTGTGAATGACTTTTGGAGAGTGCGTATAGATTATCACAGGATGACGCTGTTGAGGAAATTTGTTGATCACGTTAGCAATACCATTTACTAACGAAGAAGACGAGGAGGATGACGATGAGGTAGGTGATGATTTCTTGATGAGATGAGAATCCTTGTTAACTTTCAATGGAGTTAAAACAATCATTTCTTTCTTCGCATTTTGATCATTGAATTGTGCAGGGCTCATCATATGTTCAAGGGTTTGTTGGAGAAAATTACCAAGAATTAATGAATGAATGGTTAACCAATTGAAAAAAGGCATGTTTATATAAAGAAAGAGCTACAATCTCCTGTAAGCAGTTGTAAATTCTTTTTCCAATCGACCAGTTATATCAAGATACGTGTGAATGATAAGGGCATTATGGTCTTTTGAGTAATACGAGTACACAAACTTTTTGAATAGATTAAATTTAGTAAAGAGCGACAGATAGATAAAAGTTGTGGCCTGAAAGTAATTATTTGGAGTGGTTATCGGGAAACAGTTGCAGAGAGATTTTGGTGTCAACCGTTGCATATTCGTCGGTGGGAAAAATTGGCCACCTTAATGAGGTTTGTTGTTTGAGTTTTAAGTGATCAGCATGATGTAGCTACTAGGAGAACTAGGAAGTTGTAAATGATCACGAATTACTTAATATTCGAATCAAATTCGATTCGATAATAATTCGTTTGAAATTAATTCGTCAATAATCAAGTTTCGTTAATTTTTTGTATTCGATTCGAACTCTTTATACTAAAAGTTTTAAATTTATATATAAAAATCCAAGTTACTCGATTTTGCTTGATAAAAATTTATTTGAATTCGACAAAGATAAATAAACCAAATTTAACAAAATTTCAATCTCATTAAAATAATCATACAAATTTGAACACTAGAATGTCCGACTTCATTTACACTCTTAATTTCCTTATAATACAAAAATAGTACTCCCATGTTTTTGTTCTCTTTTGATTATTAAAAGTTAAAAAAAAAAAAAAAAATCTCACACCGTGAAAAAGTAATTAGTTAATAATTTAAATAAATTAATTTTTCTTACATTCACGCTGTAGAAATTTTTTTATATTACTCAATGTAACATTTGAGACTTTGAATAATGTTTATGTGAAATGCAGTTTTTCTAAAGCAAGGCTAGGCTATGGTGAGTAAATTTAAGTTGGAGCAATTATAGGAACACACATTGTTACCTCTTTTCATAAGGAAAATGTGATTATTAAACAAGCAACTTCAAAAATATTTAGGTAGACCCGATTTTTGACTCCACTTATAGATCATGTGGTGTGAATTAAAACTTTAGAGAATTTATGACATCCGCTGATGTAAGCAAGATTCTTTAAGATTTAATTCTGATCACAGGATCTACAGGTAGGGTCAAAGATCAGATATACCCAAGTATTTTCCATTAAACAAAACCTCCATTAGAGTCGCCGGATTTTTCTTTCTTTTCCAGTTGAGACCTGAGAAAATATACGTGCACCATTTGTCCTTTCTAAGTTTTATCACTTTTTTCTTGAATTTGTTCCCAAAAAAAAAAAAAATTATTTCTTGAATTTATAAGGTTGAAAAAATTATGCAAAAGTATGTTAGTTGATTATCGTGTGGCATTTCAGCATGAGAAAAATGTAAAAATACGGTTAGACAAATAGCTACTTTGGTTGGAGTAGAGGTAAAATATAAGAAGATACAATGAGAAAAATTGATGCTCAAATTCTTAGAGAAATATCTTATTTTTTTCTTTGTAGATTCTTTAGGATGGAAAAAAATATGAGGAATTAATTAAAATTTCTTGAATACCATCAAAGATAGAAAAAGTAAAGGAAGATAAAGTATAATTAAAAATGCTTGACACTCCCTTTATTTATTTATCTTTTAAGAGTGTGGGGTAACTCATCTATTTTCTTATCTTTGTATTAAAATGAATGTCATAGTTTGAAAAGACATGTATTAAAATGGAATTAGAGTATATAATTGTTTGAAGAGGGAGCGGGGAAATTTGCAAAGATCCATCATATTAATTAATGAGTTAATCTTTTATATATCGTTGGTGTAGAAAATTTTCTACACTATCGACTGTAAATGAATTCGACATATTTAAAAATAACATTTAAAATTTAAATAATACACACTTGATATATATATATACACTTAATAGTGTAGAAAATTTTCAACAATAACAATTCATGAAAAATTAATCCTTAATTAATTCATATAGAAACACGATAGCATGCAGCAGTACAATAAAAAATGTCAAAGAGATTACACACGAATTGGAACTGGAGCAAATTATCTGATGCAATCAATTATGATTTTCTCCTCTAAAGGCTAATAGAGCAAATTTCATGATTTTAAGATTGGAAGAAAATAATTATATCGAGCAATTTTTGTAAACTAAACTTAATCTGAATAATTGGTCATTTTTCTTAACTCACATAATTATCACTACCAATCAATTCTAAGTTTTTAAAAGCAAAATTAATTAGTTTAAACAATTAAAAAAAGAAAACCCCTTAGCTGGATTGGGTTGATTATTGTAGGTCTAACTTCAACAAAGCAAGAAAATGGCCCAAAACCAGAATCATGATCCATAAGGCCAGTCAATTGCAAATGTAAATGGGTACATAAGTAATGTCCAAGAACAAAACAAAAGTGTTGTTCAATTTGTATTTGTTTCGTTTGGGTAACTTGGCCGAATGAAAATTGTGAAATTGTACATTAGAATTCTACCTTAGAAAAAAGAAAATAGAAAATGATTTATAAAACTTATAAACTCATAATTACTTGTCAGAATCGTTTCACATGGTAAAATTATAATCAATCATGATTTTAGATCATCGGTCAAATTCTATACATTCATTCTCGAATTTAATGACATGTCAATTATTTTTATTACTTTGTCATTTTATATGAAAGCACTGTAGGAAAAATAAAAAATAAAACCTCTTATATCACTTCGGTGATGCATCGTGGCTCATGTTATCTTCACAAGAATAATGGGGCATGTTTCTCCAATTTGATCCACTAAATGTGATGAACACTTCTCTTTCATTCTTTTATCTTTTTCTGGTTGTCAAAGAAAGAAAGAAAGAAAGAAACTTGTCCTCACCACTCCACAAGATAAAAATTGTCCATTTGGAACCTTTTCTTTTTTTGACAGGATAGTGACTCTAGTACTCGTCCATTATGGGTTCCAGAAACAACATTGTTGAAATCTAACGCTGCATTTATTTAATTAGCAATTGCATGCTTCTAGGATGCAATATCCAAGTTTCATCAAAATATAGGAAAATTCTAGGGTCTTTTTTAGGAATTATTTTCTTATGTTTTGAATACTTGTACAGTACAACATCATGTGCTTAAAAAGCTTATACTGTACAACCTTTTAAAGTTAAAGAAATAGTTCTCTAAAAGGAATTGTAGAATTCTCCCAAATATTCCTTTTCTTTTTTTTCCTCTCTTTTTGAACCTCATACATTTATAGCATTGTTACTATTTTTTTTTAATTATTATTATAAACATCTATCATACTAGCTAGTAGTATCTAAAAATTGAACTACGTATTGTTTAGACAAATTTCATTATTTATTATTCTCTAAAATTAATATCTGAATTTATTATTTTTTTACTAATATAAGGCTACATTAGTAAAAGTTTAGACGACAAATCTTCACATCAAGTTTCGATATCATTGCATACCACATGGCCACTCACCAAACAACAATGGGTGAAGTTTCACGAGAATAAATTAAATGCTGCTTTATAACTTTTCCTGGTCCTCCACAGGACCACAAGTCATCATCGATGAATAGTTTGTTGATACAGCAATTCTTCAGCTTCATATATAATTTGCACAATGAAAAGATTGGCAGAGGAATCAATGCCATATATTATTTAATTCAGATTGGAAAAGGACATACAATTATTAAAAAATTAATTATCTATGTATGATTAATATATCTTTAACAGGAACTGGATTAACTGTAATTAATTTAATTTGTTTCCCTAATTATCTAACAGACCAAGGAATTTCTTAGTGGCCAAGAAGGGCGGCTGTAGTGGAGGTAGGGAGGGGGGCTGCCTCTCAAGAATTTAAAATTTGTGTTTTGTCTCCTTGAAATTTTATAAATTTTTTATTACACTCTGATAAAATCTAGATTTTGTCCATCTAAAATTTTCGAAAGTTATAAAAATATTCTTTAAATATATGTTTATCTAGTCTTGTACCCAAAATATTCAAAATTGTCCTTCAATATTTTTTAAAAAATATAATTACGTCTACATAAAAATGTATATTTTACTCTCCTAATATTTTACAAAAATTATAAAATAATCCTTCAACAACTATATCAATATAATCTTGCTCTCTTAAAGTCTAACTCTTGCGTCCGCCTGTTAGTGGCATCTATAAATAACATTCATTGACTTATTTGTCATATGTTTGAGTCATTACAAGATAGTGGGGAGAATTGGGTTTTTTTTTTTTTTTCAATAACATTCATTGACAAAAAATAATTTGAGATTAAGAACTTTGATTTACCTTTGCGTTTTCATTTTTTTCTCCCTTCTTTTTCAAATTGACAGCTTCAAAAATTTCAATTCCTAAAATGTTATTTCCTCCGTCCCATTTTATTTGTCATTTTTTGTATTTTAATTTATCTCAAATTATTTGTCACTCCTTAAAATAGTAAATAAATAAATATCAATTTGCCCAATTTACCCTCCGTGCAAGTTCCAACAATAGAGTATTAATATCATATTTCAACATTAATTACTCTCATAAACCATTTCAAATTTCGATGAACTAAAAACAAAAATCAACTAACAAATTTTAAATTTTAATTGAGGGATAATAATGGAAAAGTATTCTACTAGTTAGTCAAATATCAACTATTCTTAAATTGTGTGCAAGATTGATTATGCCAAATAAAATAGAATAGGGGAGAATAAAAGAAAGTATACGTAATTATTGGCACAATAGTAATAGTATATATGTCTACATGATAAATTTATATACAACAATATGTTGTATTACGAAATCTAATTAATGAACAATGAACATTCTTCCATCAAACTTAGCCGTTAATTAGCGTCTAATTAAGCATCATCAAATGATTCTCTTAGTGGGAAAAAAGTGCATTTAGAGCTTAAATGCACCCCAAAAGCTATGCAAAATTGTGTTAATTATGTACGTATATCATAATCTTGAACAAGAATATACTAAGAATGTTTACCTCTCTATGCGCATCACATGCATGCCAAAGTCCAATTCGTTTACCAAAAAGAGAGCATGGTATTATTATCCACTAGGACGACTTCCTTTCCATCCTTTTTTTCTTTTTCTTTTAGCTAAACGTTTAATTTAATTGCTAATTTTAGTATAACTTCTCCTCGGAAAATTCGTAGGGACACTCTTGCAGAGTGTTTTAAAGATCAAATGCCATTCTCTTATCTATTTTATCGGTATTTTTTCAATTCTCATTGGTATTATTCAACACTCAATCGTCAAAATTATTCACGTGTCAGTCCATCATTAGTGACAATACTAAAATGACACCGAAAATCTTATATGCTATTTTCCTTTTGTATATTGCCTAAGAGATAGTAAATTTTAGGATATTCAAATACTTGAATCCATCCATATTTAAGTAAAATTTATTCATTCCTGACTTTTTCCGATTCTCTTTAAATTTAATTTTTGTCACATAAACCACTTGTTCAATAAATTACATAACTGAAAAACAAATACAAAGAAATCATACAAAACGACGCCCGCCACCCCCCGCTTACTAAATTCATGTTTATGCTTTCCATATGGTATATGATCCCTAACTGCAAGACAGAGATCCAAAAAATTCATATCCATCATCAAAACGAGCTTTGATTTGATTTTCTTGAATATTGAATTATTTATAGGAAGACAAAGACCTCGAGTGATGTCTATGGACTATATGGCCTTACTTGGTCATCAAAAATAAATTTGTCCCTTGTTGAAGGTAAATATTTAGGTAGATCCGATTTTTGATTCCACTTATAGATTTTGTTCTGTAAATTAAACTTTAGAGAATTTATGACATCAACTGATGTAAGTAAAATTTTTTAAAATTTAATTTTGACCACAAAATCCACCGATTAAATAAAAATCGGATCTATATAAATATTTTTCCTTGTTCGAATACCAGAAGCTATCTCAAACTCAACTAATGGTCCTGAAATAGTCATCAGAGACATCACAAAGTTGGGCGTTATCGACAAAAATGTTACTTGAGATTCTTAAACAAATACTAACCAAGTTAATCTTATGTTACATTATTTATTTGGGGAAAATTTTACGTCTTTTTTAGGAAATTAATTTCTTAACTTAAAAAATTTATATAGTATAAAATTTTAAAATACATAATGTTTTACTGTACAAGCATTTAAAATATAAGGGAATGATTCCTTAAAAGGGACTGTAGAATTTTCTTATTTCTTATGTGTTTGGAGTATTTTGAATTAAAAATAAAGAATTTAATTTGTGAGTAATTTAGTCATATTAATTTTTAAAAAAATAAAAAATGTGGAATGTCTCAAACTAGGCTCGAATAATTAATGGAGTGTCAGAATCATTAGTCAAAATAATTTTTTTTTAAAAAAAAAACAAAAACAAAAACAAAAACCGTTTTCATGAGCATAATTTATATTTTAGGGATAATTTCATAAGCTTTCTCTAAAATTTATGCTAATATCACTTAGTACCTCAAACTTTCAAAAACATCACTTATATCCCCTCTTTTATAAGTGGGTTTTATCTTTAGTACCAAATAGCATGAAAAGACATTTAAAACCTCAGTATATGAATTAGCCATATAACAAAATGGATAATTTTAAAAACCTTCCCTAAGATTTTTTAACAAGTTCACTTTGTACCCTTTAAATTCCTAATAATTTTTTTATTCAACTTATTATTACAAAATATGTGCACACTAATTTGTTTTTGTCTATCTTATTGAATAAAAATTTAAATACATAGAAACATACCATATATTATTATAGAATAAATAAAATTACTACTATTT
This sequence comes from Cinchona pubescens, assembly GCA_025175665.1. NCBI lineage: Eukaryota > Viridiplantae > Streptophyta > Magnoliopsida > Gentianales > Rubiaceae > Cinchona > Cinchona pubescens. Next base: position 1,360,784 of record JANKKI010000076.1, read on the forward strand.
TAGAGAATCACATAATATAAAAAGTTAGAAATGATAAATTTTTTATCAACTAAATTAAGAAAATATATGCATACATTAATGTGGTTGTTTATATCTATTCAAATAAAAATTTGGAATATGTAAAAACACACCATGTAATATACTTGGTATTTTTTTTTTTTTAAGAAATCACAAACTTGAAATGAAAAAATATAAAACATATGTTCGATATTTTATTTTTTTTTGTAAATTTATTTGCCAAAATGTATGCGTATGTAATTTCATATTGTCGTATCGATTTGGGAAAAAATTGGCGAAAAACGTGAAAAGCACAATATTTTTAATAAAAAATATTATTAATATTTTATTTGAGAAATCACTAGCTCATATATCGAGAAAATTTAAAACAAACTTTTGATCATACTTGTTTTAATTAATTTGTTACGAATATATATGTGTGTGTGAGCATATTAAAATATTTGTCACTTTGAACAAAAATTTAGAACACGTAAAAAAATACACTACATATTCTAAGAAAAATGTTGGTATTTTGTTTAGTAAATTATAAATTTAGAAACTAAAAAATAAAATATATTTCTATATCAATAACATTACGTTATAACCCTATGTTTAATTAATAATTATATCATACCTCTCTAATTTTCTTTTTCTTTTTCTACAACCACTTTAATAAGTTAAAATTTTGTTACTAAAGGTAAAATTGGAATGAAAATACTCTTTCTCTCTCCTTAAATTAGTTATTTAAGCATTTGGGCTAAAAATGTTACAACAAAAAATAGAATTATGGGAGATAAGTGATATTTTTAAAAGTTTAAGAATATTAAGTAATATTATCATAAACTTCATAGATATTTATGAAATTATCCCTATATTTTATTGTCTTTTTATTTTTTTCATTTACATTATGAAAAAAATATTTTAGTGTCGACTTCTTCCTCTTTTTCATATTGTGAGCATGTGTGTGCGCACGCGTTAGCGTCATTACATTACGTCAGCAGGATGATTTCAGCAAATGATGAAAATTAAAAAAATATAAAAAAAGAAAATTGGAGTGGAAAAAAAAAAAAGTGTATGATGGTGAAGCATTTATCGTTCCTTAATTGCAACTTGTTATGGGTAAAGGTGAAAAAGTAAGAAAATGACAACCAATAAACACAGAGAAAGTAAAGGAGAAAGTTACAAAGTCGCTTTAAATTAACAATCATAATTAATCAACCTTATAATTAATATTAAAGCTGAGATAATTATCCAGAGAATCGATAAATACAAATACACTGATGACCCACACAATTTATTTGATTAGAAAAGTTATTGTCAACAACAGAAAATGAAAATCACGTGGAGTTCCCTCCATTTGTTAATTATTTAGTGAACTGCATTGTGCTTTCCTTTTAACTTCAATAACTAATATTTATTCCACAAAACAGGCTATAATAGTAAACGTTTCTTTCTCCTTTATATTGTTCGAGTCAATAAAATAGGTTTTTCTAGTAAGCCATTACCATATTTGTTTGTGGAGAAGGGGACGGTCCAAACTCCAAACTACTACAAACTCTTGTTCCACGTATTCTTCTTCAAATAAAAAGAACTTTTAATATTTTTTCTTCTAATGAGAAAACATAATATATATATATATTTTTATTCTTTAGTCCTGTTATGATGCAAGTAAAATATTTTTCTGGAAAATATATTCATCATTTTCTTTGATATCACGCGTTACAAAAGTTTTTTCATGAAAGTAAAAATATTTCGATATTCTTTCCTCTTAGTTAAAGTAACTTATTGCATAAGTGGACAACGAAATATAGTTTAAGTGGTACAGTAAACAGACGTTTGTCCTGTGACTAATTACTCATAAATTCGAGTCACTAGAAAGTGAAAAAAATTTATTTAAAAAAAAAAAAAACTTATTGCATACGTGACCGTATATGAATCATTTTCCATAAAAGCTCAAAAAGATAAAACATCATGACCTAATAGAAACTTTCCTAATTCTTGTTACTAAGTTTACTTTTACTTTTAATTCATGTTATGATATTATGTGTACTTTAAAAAATGATATTACCGTAGATTTGAAGACAACAAAAGAATAGACATGATTTTCATTGAAAAAACATATATACCTATACGTTAGTGTTTGAATAGATGAATTTGGATGAATTTGAATTTAAAATTCTAATCTACATAAGTTATTCACTAAGCACTAATTGTAAGTAAGCTATAAGGCCCTTTTCTAGGGGTGAAAGGTCCATAGAAAGAGAATGCTTTCACTATCCAGAGGGGGAGTTCAAGCTATAATGTAGGGGTTAAGAACCCCTCCAAAGGCGGGTTTTAGACAATTAAGTAAATGCTAAAACCTTAAACTCAAAGGGTTTAATAAGGCACCGAACTATCTACTATTTCACTTCTTCAAACAGTGGTTTGGTAAGAGCAACGAGTGAAGGATCATTTTCCTCCCTGCTTTGTTTTCCCCTGGAGGGAAGAATATGCTCATATATGACCTAATCAGATGCTTTTCCAAAGTATTTTTCTTGTCACGCCACTGTCGCACTTATCGGCGATGATACTCTTAGGGTCGAGGTCTAAGTACGTCCCTCGTCCTGCTTCATGCAACTCAAAATTATAAGTTGAGAATTTTAAAATAGGTTAGTTGACTTTCTCCGAAATTAGGTTTGTATTAAAAAAAAAAACTCATATATTCTACTTAGGAAACGAGACGGATATGATCGAGAAGAGATCTAGTGTAAACCAAAAACGGATTTCATTTATTTTTATTTAAACCAGTGATATATCAATTGCTTTTATCTCGATGTACTAGAAATAAAATATTGTCATTATTAAATGATTTAAGATGTAGCAAATTAATTTTAAAATAAGCATTTAAAAAGTTTTATAACTCATAAAAATAATTATTCGATCAACTTTAAATACGTGTAAATTACAAATTTAGTGTATACATAAAATATTGTACTTGTACGAGTAAATTAAGAAAGACTGCAAAATTGACCATTCCTTAATTAGTCCCTATGCCGTACATAAATATACACGTGGTACTAAACAAGACCAACATTAGTTGAACCTTTCTAAAAATAAGTTTTCATGATACACAAATGTTAATTGAAACTATGCTGTAATAATAGACAATTTGTTAATGGAAATTTCCACAATCTTTCCAGTTGACGAAGACTTTTCCTCTCTTCTCTCTACATGCCAAATAAGAACTAGCAATATGTCTCTTTGAGTTCCAATTCAGTTTATTAAATGTTCAATGATCATTAGTCTTCTCCTTTTATCTTTCATAAAAATCCCAGAATATCAAATTTTAAGTTCTGGGATTTTCTTTTTCTTTTTTTAAACAAATAAAATCACTGGGATTTTCTTGATTGATCTGGCAAGTCTGGTTAGTAGAATTCTGCCATTAATTGGAAATTCTTGTGTAGTTTTGGTTAGTAAATTAAGGTTTTTAATGGGTTCAAGAAAGAGTAGAAATTCTGCTATTAATGAAGCCACAGAGTTCTTGAACCAGTTGGTGATGGATAAACCTCTTTTGCCGTTTGTATTTCCTGTCCTATTAGTTGTTTGGGCCATTGAGAAGTGGTTTTTCTCTCTCTCAAATTGGGTTCCTCTGGCTGTTGCAGTATGGGCTACAATTCAGGTAACTTTTTAATTTCCAGTTTCCTTTTTTGAGTCTTTGATATTTGAAGGTATTTTGGTTTATGATTATGTGTGCTTCACAACACAATGCTTGAGTTATTACTCTGTTTGATTGAAATGTGTTCCTGTGTTTTTCCTTATGCCCCGTCTGTTTTTGGCTAATTAATGGCTTACTTTGGATTCCATATAGACTGATTTTCAGTTGTATTTGCTGCTTGTTCAAATCGTATATGAAACCAGTCATAGTGTTTCAAAATATTTCAAGAAACACTGATTTTGGTTTTTGCCATTTGAATGCAATCAGCCACGATGAAGACTTACAATTTACATTTTCCAACCGTCAAACTGCGTTTTTTTTTTTTTTTTTTTCGATTTAGTTTGGTTAATTGTTTGTTTCGATGTCCATAAGCCTTCATGTCAGTGTCATTTTGATTACAAACCCTAACTTTGTTTTTGCTTTTTATTGATCAAGGCCACCGTTCATACTTTTATTCTTAAATCTAGTGTTTGTTCTAAGATAGTCTAGAATCTGGGAACTTTGAAAAATCATGAACAGTAGGTAACCTAGACGGTGCTATTCAACTTTTTTTTCTAGCTCATTGCAATATATGCCACTTATAAGTTAAAAAGGAAGGAAATAAGTAATCACTATCTGAGTTCTGTCTATACTGGGCTAAATCTTATGATTAGTATGAAGGGAATGAATAAAAAGAAAATAGAACCAGGATAATCTTGAACCTTTATGTGATTTAAGATATTATCTCGGGTGAGGAAATGCTGTGATGTAAATGGATCTGGATTTAGGGTTCTCAATATCTGAGCACAATTCATTACACATCTCTTTGGCTTATGGCACATCACAGAAGAAAGTAATTTATCCTGATTTAGACTCAGGCTGTAATTACTGAATAGATATCTCTCTCTCTCTCTCTCTCTCTCTCTCTCTCTCTCTCTCTCGCCATGTACTAATACCATTGCTTAGGAGCATGTTTGTCTGGCATTGGTTTTACCATCCCTGAATAAAACAGAAGCGCAAGCCAGGGGGGTGGGAGGTGTTAGGAACTGCGAAAGTTTTAGGAGTTGGGAATATAATTTTCATTGAATCTGTGCATCTTTCCTTGTTACTCCATTCATTTTTGATAGCTAGCTTCATAGAAAGAACAGTGATGTAGGAATAACATGGCTGTAACATGATTTGTCAACCTTCTCACTTTACAGTATGGGAGTTATCCAACGTCGTATTCTCGCGGAAGACTTAAACAAAAAATGGAAGCAAGTGATACTACAGACCTCGGTAATTCTTGTCTCATTTTCCTAGTTTGATCTGCATCTCAATTGTCAATGAATTGCCATTTACAGGTTTATACTTTATTTATTTATTTATTTATTTTTTCTATAGCCAACGACACCTTTGGAGCACTGTGAGTGGCTCAACAAGCTATTAACAGAAGTTTGGCCCACATACATTGCCCCTAAGCTCTCTTTAAGGTTCTCATCTATTGTTGAGGTGATTTCTCTTCTCTTATTTGTAGTTAAATTTTATTGTTGACTTAATCTTTGAAGATGCATAATGCATGAACTTATATGATGGTAGTAGAAGTTGTAAAACTGTTGTCAAGCACATCTTTCAATTATCAGTACCAATTGCACTGACAGTTGGAATCTTGACATGGAAAAGTTTTGCTTTTCTGGCAGAGTTTTGTTGGTTAACTTTTGGTTTTTAATACAATATGTAAAGCATGGGTTAAGTCCATATTAACGAACAACAGAAGTGCTGAATGGGAATTAGGAAGCATATAGACATTCCTCGTTTATTTTTATAAGATGTAGTGAATCAAGTTTCTCCTGATTGGAGACTCGACATTTGTAATTTATTATGTTCTTTGACTATATATATGTGTGTGTGTGTGTGTGTGTGTATATGTATATGTATGTATGTGTGTGTGTGTGTGTGTGTGTGTGTATATATACACACACATACACACATACATACATATACATATATATATATACACACACACACACACATACTGGAATGGAAGATCATTACCTTGTACCTTTCAAAGAAACCTTGGATCCACTACTTTTTTGGAGGATTTGCATGTAGGCCTAACAAAAAGAACTAAAAGGAGTGAAAGGCATTTGCTTTTTGTCATCTGAGTTCTCATTTTTCATGTTTATTTATTTTCTGCAATGTTTACCCAAGTAATCTAGAGCTTATGGATGATTGATTGACCCTTAGATTGGTCCCTACAGCCTTCTCTAGTCTGGAAAACTTTTGTTTAGCTTTGCTTGTGGTTGATAATTACTCCAAACTGTAATTATCTAAATCGATTTTCTTTTGCTGACCTGCAGAGAAGATTAAAGCATCGAAAGCCAAGGCTGATTGTAAGTATCTCTACTTTTCCATGATGTGGTAGAACTAGCCGCTGTGGAGAGTTGCTAAATTTCTGAATATGGTAGTCATGATAAAGCTCTTTTTTTTTTTTTTTTTCCCAGGAAAAGATTGAATTACAGGGATTTTCTCTAGGTTCTCGCCCGCCTATCTTAGGTCTTCATGGGACTAGTTGGTCAACTTCAGGTGATCAGGTTTGATTTCTTATTTAGTTACTTATACACAATTTTCCTGCTTAGTTATAAAACTTCTATCGTTCTTATCATGGCTGGTTTTGAGAATTAGAATTCATACTTTCTGGGTGAACAGGAGAAATTATTTTCCTTTGCAAAGAATCTCAAGTAAAATGCGTAAGAAGTACTTATGCAATTTGTGGACAATATTAAATTAATGAAGAAATGTATCGCCAGAAAAAAGAAAGAAAGAAAAAGCAGGACAGCTAATGAGAAACAGTATTTCTCTCCTGGTCTCTAGCTGAATTTTGGTAGAGTTGTACATTATTTTGTACTTTAGTAATCTTGTAAAACTTTCTCAAAATTCAGGGGTAGGAGTCAATATGGGATAAGTTATAAACACTAGTAGTGGCTCTACATTAGAAGGAAATAAAAATGACAGTAATAAAGATGCCCTTTGGAATTGTGATACAGTTTGTGCTTATCCTATTGAACCATTATGTATGACATTATTTTGTTTGAGCTGTTTAAGCATTGAACTTTTATGAAGGGTGCTTCTCCATCAATTTGCTTTAAAATTTGATGGATTATTTTGCTGATACCTGCTTTATTGACAGCGAATCCTGCGTTTTGGGTTTGATTGGGATACTACAGACATAAGCATTATGTTGTTTGCTAAGTTGGAAGCAAAACCACTCATGGGAACTGCGCGGATTGTCATCAATAGCATCCACATCAAGGGTGATGTATGTAACATGCTGCTTCCTCCTCTTTTTCATAATGAATCTTGATTGCAAATATTTTAGTTGAATCCCTTGAAGAAAAGAAGTTTTATGGCCATTAAGAGCATTTTAAGGATGCAGTGACTTTTGGTCAAGTGTTCCTAAACTCGAAAGCTTCAATGCTTCATAAAAAATGCTTTTAAGCCAAGGCTTTCTCTACTTGGGTTTGCCTTTGAGTATACTTCTATCTACACCGAGGAGCTCTTGGGGTATACTTTTCACTTTGTAATTTGTCATTGAATCTTTTCTTGGCTTCCCCTATTATTGTTATTCTCGACAATCTGAAGTCTTTTATCTATATTTGCATCTACAGATCCTTTTGATTCCAATTCTGGATGGAAGAGCAGCTTTATATTCATTTGTGTCTACTCCAGAGGTCAGAATAGGTGTGGCTTTTGGAAGTGGTGTAGAAGCCAAACCCTACCTGCAACAGAACTGCCAGGTGTTTCTTCATGGCTGGTATGCTTCTCATCAATTAGATTTTTTTAAATTGTTTGGTAAGAAATACTCACAAAGTTCTGTTTGAAATTACAATTTACTTAATTCTGTTTTCTTTTAATTCGTTGATACTTCTTGGCTATTTGACTGAGGCGAGCCTTTAACACTGTAGATGAAGTATGTAGATAAGATTATATCTGATCAAACTCTTTGCATTATTTTTTTTTGGGAGTACCTCTTTAGTTAAGTTTCACACGCTACGAGTTTCATACATGCAAAAGTATGAATAACAAGCTGTAAAGGAAGAGGTAACTACCAACCAGAGTCCAAAACTTGCTTCTTTTATAGGACTACTAAGTACATCTATTTCTTTTTCGTTTGAGGATTCATACTTCCGGCAAGCAGGCCTAATGCCTGTGTATTGTTGTTCTTGTGAAGTTAATACATATGATTAGCCACCCGTTACCTCCATTTCTTGACTTCTTGTTCCAGTGAAATTTGTCTGGATTAAAATAGTAGACACATTAATCAATTCTTATGGCCTCCTTGCCATCTCTAGCCTTGTTGAAATTGATCTTAATTTTTCTCACTGAAGTTTCGTGTATGACACCATCTATTCTGCACCACCACCCCAAGCCACCCAGACTTGCAGGACCAGTTACCAATATTGATTTACTGATTCATCTGTCTTCTTGCTTTTTTATGTAACAGGTTAAACTTGTCACTGATACAATAAGTAAAAGGATGGTTGAACCACGGCGTAATTGTCTTGCTTTGCCCCCAGTAGACTTGTATAAGAAAGCTGTAGGTGGTGTATTATATGTTACGGTGGTCTCTGCCAGCAAACTTTCTGGGAGTAATTTGAGGGGAAGCCCCATGAAAAGACAACAAAGCTCAGGGATAGATGGATACAAGGAGGATTACATTGATAGCAAAGAGTTGCGGACATTTGTGGAGGTTGAACTTGAAGAATTGATATACGAGGAGAACGAATGAGAGACAAGGATCAAGCCCCAGATGGGACTCAACATTTAATATGGTTCTACATGAGAATACAGGAGTTGTTAGATTCAATCTTTACGAATATAACCCGGGTAGTGTAAAGTATGACTACTTAACCAGCTGTGAAGTTAAGGTACAGTAACAATTTCATGTTAGGCTTTTCCAACTTAAATGCATAACTGTAGTTGACTAGTTGGTCACTAGCTGGGATCGCATATTAAAAATTGAAGTGGCATTAATTGGTAGTTGGTAATCGAATTAGCACATAAAAATTTTAAAGAGTGTTCTTCATTCAATCATCACATTAACTCCTTATTCACAGACTGATGTCTCTTCTTTTGCTTTTCATGAATATAGATAAGATATGTTGCCGATGATTCAACAATATTTTGGGCAACAGGCGTAAATTCCACTGTGATAGCCAAGCGTGCTGAGATCTGTGGGAAAGAAATTGAAATGACTGTTCCATTTGAGGGAGCATCTAAATTCGGGAGAGGTATGAACTATTATCAACTTTCATCTAGGCTGGGGATGTTTGAGTGTCGTAGTTGTTCTTTTTTTTTATTTATTTATTTGAGACATAGGTACGTTAACTTAGCTTCTTTCCTAGTTGGATGCTAAAGTGATATCAAAGAGTGAAGGTCCTCATTCATCTCCATTGCACTTGCTTTTTAAATGCTGTATTGAAATAAAGTTGATCATTGACATCTTGAGGCATCCTTTTCTTTTTGGAGTTCTATTTTTTCTCTTTTAAAAGTGACGGTCCTAACTTACTCCTTTTGTTTTGTGCCTACTGAAAAGCTTCAGTTTTAAAGTAATCAATCATACTTCATGGTTAAATGGGGAATACATTCTATGGAGATAAACACAATGTTCATCCTTGCATGGAGTTTTTAGTTCTCAGACTATTGCTAAACATTTTTAAAGTGATGAAATCAGCATGCTATGTATTTTATTTACAGCACTTCAACTTAGGTTTCAAACAGTATTGTTTCTTCCCTTTCCTCTCTTATCAACTTCATACTGATTATATCATCTGAAGTACTCAAAATGCATAAATTTTGGTTCCATTCTTCTTGTTATGTTAGAAAACCGATACATATCTGAGTTCTTGTTAAGCTTTCTATTAGCAGTGCTTGAGCTGACAGAGCTATTTCTTTTCTTGAATGGCATTTGCAGTTGACAGTGAAACTTTACTTGAAAGAATGGCAGTTTTCTGATGGTTCACACAGCATGAGTTCTTTACGAGTTGGCTCACGACAATCATCAAATGGGTCATCCAGTTTTCTTCCATCAACTGGAAGAAAAATATATGTAACTCTTGTAGAAGGAAAAAACCTTGTTGTGAAAGACAAACTTGGGAAGTCGGATCCTTATGTTAAATTGCAGTATGGGAAGGTAAATCCTCTTCTCTGTAACTTAATGAAGTGCTTCTTTCCATACTCTCGGTTACCTTCTGAATAAAAAGTTAGGTCATTACCTATACTTGAAGAAAAAAGCACTTGATGAATAAATGTGGTCCATGCAGTACCAGCGGCACATGAATGTCAAAATCCTCGCATATGTACTACCTTTATTTGAATTATAATGACGATAAATCTTATGTTCAGGCCATTCAAAGATCTAAAGCTGTCCCACATACTTCAGATCCTACCTGGAATCAGAAGTTTGAATTTGATGAAATAGGAGGTGGTGAATATCTAAAGATAAAATGCTATACTGAAGAAACATTTGGAGAAGAGAGCATTGGTAGCGCACGAGTAAATATGGAAGGCCTTGTCGAGGGGTCAGCTAGGGATGTTTGGATCCCCTTAGAAAAAGTGAATTCTGGAGAGCTGCATCTTCAGATAGAAGCAATTAGAGTGTATGATAATGAAGGATCAAAAGTATACTAAAATAAATTTTAGAATATTCATGATTGCAATGGTTTTTATGTTGGAAGCAAGGAAAGTAATGTCTTTTCCGTTTAAATATATCTAAGAACAAGCTTTTGTGCATATAGAATGCAAGCTTTTTTGGACATACAATACTTATAAAATGTAATGTTTATAGCATGTTTCCCTGCACTGCAGATGCATGTGTTGTGTTATCAGTTTATTTTAGATTTAAAATTGAAAAAGGAAAAAAGAAAGCTCCAAAATCTGTCAGTGAACAAGAAAGTAAAACAGTGACCTCGGATGGAGGGAATATTTATTATTGTTCCCCATTTTGGTTGTGATGCTTCCCAGCTTCTTTGTGGGTGAGAAACTGTATCTTCTCTTCTGGCTAAGATTAACAGTGGAAAGGGGTGGTGGGAGAAAAGCAGCCCCCCGTGGGTTGATGCTCTAGACCAGGAAAAAGTATGTGGATATGTTTTGTTATCATTCATCTCGGTCGCAATGTGATTGACTTGAACTCTAATTTTCCAGTTTCAGTGGCATGAGTTGAACTCTAATTTCCTTGTGGGTCTTTCACTTATTTGTTTCTTATCAGGGGAATGGAAGTTCTACAAATGGTTGGGTTGAGCCATCTCATTCTCATTGAAGGAAGAGACCTTGTTGCTGCTGACCTCAGAGGAACAAGTGATCCATATGTGAGAATACATTATGGAAACTTGAAGAGGAGTACTAAGGTTAGAAATGCATCAATCATGAACTAGAAACTGCTTATCTCAATGGTTCTTTCTCTTTATTTGTAATACTTTTCTTTTGGTTCATCCTCGACTCTAAGATCAAATTCTTAATGTAACTGGTGTCATCACAGTGCTCAGCTATGTAAAAAGGTGCCACATGTTCACATGAATGTCTTTGTATTTATCTTAGGCATGAGAAAGGTTATCTGATCTGTTTCTTATTCCAAAATTGTATGGAATGTTGGGACATCAAAAAATTACCGAGTCATCCTTGAAGTGCACATGTAAATAGTGTATGGACATTCAAGAACAATACTTTGTATGCTAATTTACCGTAATGAACTTGCTTTTTACTGCTTTGTCTTCCAGGTTATGTATAAAACTCTGAATCCACAATGGCAGTGCCAGACCTTTGAATTTCCTGATGATGGCAGTCCCTTGGAGTTGCACGTCAAAGACCACAATGCTCTGCTGCCTACATCAAGCATAGGTGATTGCATCGTAGAATACAAGAGATTGCCCCCAAATCAGATGTCTGATAAGTGGATACCCCTTCAGGGTGTAAGAAGGGGAGAGATCCATATTCAAGTAACTAGAAAAGTTCCAGAACTAGAGAAGAAGCCACCAGACTTGGAGTCATCTTCTGTTAAAGCACGCCAGCGAACTTCTAAGCAGGTAAGAACCTTGGAAGTCTTTGAAGCTTCTTTTGTATCCCATTTCTGATTCCAGATCACGTTTGAAACGTTTTTTAATGTTATATGAACATAGATCCACGTGTCATACCGAAATTATTTTTGAACAGATGAAGCGAACGATGATCAAGTTCCAGTCTTTGATTGAGGATGGCAATCTGGAAGGACTTTCAGCATCAATGATTGACCTAGAAAGCCTACATGATACTCAAGAAGGAGTACATTTCCCAGCTGGAGATGGAGCAGATGCTTCTACTGAATAAGATAAATGAACTTGGGCAGGAAGTCTTGAACTCCTCATCTGGCTTGGTTAGAAGGGCTACAATTTCTTGACCACTCAAGTGAAATGTGTAGTTATTAGTAACTAGTTAACTAAGTAGTTCTCAGAATAAAATTTTAAGCTGTATATTAATTAACCACGTGTATATGGATGAGAGAAATATGCATTTCTTGCTCTCCAATTGAAATATATGCATTGGATATGAACAGAACTTTTCCATTTTCCTGTTTTACACCCTTTTAACCAAATGAATTGCTCCTAAGGAGTCCCTTGATTTTGAGTACTTCCGATATGACTTTCGTATTCAAAATCCATTAACAGTCCCAAAAGAACATGACATCTTTCACACTATTAACGAAAGAAAATAGAAGAGAATTTATAAATTAATTAGGGAAACATAATGATGTTTATTGAAAAAACCCATTTTGATTAATATTCACATATAAAAAGTTAAAGGAAAAAACGGAAATGATTTACAAGACCATAATTTTAAGATCATTTATCAAAATCAAACGTGATGAAGTTATACATTGAATCACTAATGCCTGATTTTATATATTTGATCAGTTTTGTTGGTTTATTTTGCGAATTTAGTGACACTTCATTTTTATTTTTCAATTTTAAAAAATGTGAAGGACGAAAAAAAAGATGTGTTGTAAATGTGAGGAATTATTTTAATTCATTTTTAAAATGTAAAAGATGAATTTGTATCATTTAAAATGTGAAAAATGGAAAAAGATTTTTTCGAAATGTGTGGAATGCATTTGGTCATTTTCCCTTTTGAATTCAATAAGAATTGACTCAAATAATAAATAGAGCGATCAGTGAAAAGTCCAAAATTTGACTTTCACTTGCTGCTTTTAGTCCCTTCTCCCTTAATATGTGTTTGTAATCTGTCTCGATTATAAAGAAAGAGACTCACATATTTCATGTTAAGTATTTTATTTAGTTACAAAAAAAAATTACATTACATTGAATACATTCTTGCATAAATTAAGATATTTGTACACTAAAACACCGTAAATCTAGAGTAGATTCTAGCTCGTGGTATAAAACTCGCATGAGACTTGCAATGTTTTTGTTTTAGTGCACAAATACCTGATTCATTTAAGAACAAACCATTGTGAAGAAACTTCCAAACAATGCGGTTCGGGAACTACATCCTATCAAAACCTGACGTGTGCAATCTAGTTGTGCTAGCCCAGAAAAAAAAAAAAAAAAAATCTAAAAAATCCTCATTATCGCAAACCATAGCCAAAACTCTCCTCGGTCGTCTTCTTCACTGAAATATCTCATTTTTCTCTCAATTTCACAGACCCAATTTTTTTTAAAAAAAAAGAAGTAAAAAACCTCTTCTTTCTGCACTCTGTCGTACAATAGGATGCAGCAGGAAAAAGCTTCATAAATGGCAATGTCAACTGCAAAATTCTCCGAAATGCCACTGCCGTTGCCATCTCATCTATCCTCTCCTCCACTTCTCGTAAACCTTCTTTCTCTATCTTTTTCCTTAAACCCTTTTCTTCTTCTCTCCGGCCGACCGGGCTGTCGACGACGACGATCACCACTAGCAGAATTCCCAGGAAGCCCCTCCAAAACCCGGATATTACAAAACCCACCACCAAATATTCTTCTTCTTGGCTTAATAAGTGGCCTTCCTCTAACCCACTTCCCCCTCTTCATTACAAGAACCCCAAAACCCTCCAACCCGAATTGCAAGAAACCCGGGTTGGGGATGAACCGGGTCGACCCGGAACTTCTGCCATTGAACGGATTGTATTGCGGTTGCGGAACCTTGGATTGGGTTCGGATGAAGAGGAGGATGGGGTTGAGGAGCCCGGTCTGAATTTGGATTCGGGTCGGGTCGGTGATGCTAGGTGGGTGGATGAGGGTGAGAAGTTGGGGGATTTGTTGAAGAGGGATTGGGTTAGGCCTGATATGATGTTGGTTGAAGATGAGGAGGACCCGGTTATATATTCGGTGTTCTTGCCATGGGAGAGGAGGGAGGAGGAGGGGAAGGCTGCGGTGGAGGTAGAGGAAGGGGTTCTGGGGAAGAGGAGGACGCCAAAGGCTCCGACTTTAGCAGAGTTGACTATTGAAGATGGGGAATTGAGGAGGTTGAGGAGGATGGGGATGACATTGAGGGAAAGGATAAATGTGGCTAAGGCTGGGGTAACGGGTGAAGTGTTGGAGAAGATTCATGATAAATGGAGGAAGAATGAGCTGGTTAGGTTGAAGTTTCATGAGTCTTTAGCTCATGATATGAAGACTGCTCATGAGATTGTTGAGGTTTGTTTAGTGTAATGTGCACTCTTTTGAATAGAATGATTTGACTGCATTTTCTTAAATGTCATCTGAATTGAATGAATTTTGAAATTGATGTTTCCGAGTTTGTTGATTTGGTTCAATCGATTGAAGTTGTTAAATATAGGCTGCATTAGAATGATTTTTGTGTGTTTGTGATTTAAAATTATTGTTACTTTGTTTGTAGTATGTGGATCACAATAGGAGTTGAGAATTAAAATAGTAGTTATAGTAATTGTAGTCAAGACTAGACTGATGATTCATGTACTAGCTAAAAGAATAGGAAGTTGAGAGATACTCGATATTAAGACAGGCAGTTAAAGTTTGTGATGCATCCAGAGAATAACTAGGTAAGATGAGATATGTGACTGCAGTGTTGATGTATAAAGAGCCCTCACAGGAAAAGTAAAAGATGTGCACTGAGCATGTGGAGGAAGTTAAAAACAAACAAACAAACAAACCAAGCCTTAATCCCACTAAGTAGGGTCGGCTGCATGAATCCTGCTACGCCATTGCGCTGTCATGGACTATATCCTTCTCAATTCCTAGATGGGCTATAACTTTCTTACATGTTATCCACCAAGTCTTTTTCGGTCTTCCCCAACTCCTCTTATGTTGACTACTCTCTCTAAAATCTGCTCGTCTGACAGGCGCTTCTATTGAACATCTTAACATGGCTCAATGACCTAACCACCTTAAGCGTGTTTCTCTTATCTTCTTATCAATAGGTGCTACTCTAATCTTCTCACGAATATGCTCATTGTGTATCTTGTCCATCTTAGTGTACCCACACATCCATCTTAACATTCGCATCTCTGCTACTCTCATCTTCTGCTCATATGTGTAATTCACTGCCCAACATTCAAACCCATAAAGCATTGTTGGTCTAATTGCCGTTCTATAAAATTTACCCTTAAGTCGTAAAGGAATTTTGCGGTCACATAATTTTCTCGATGCTATTCTCCATTTAGTCCAACCCGCTTGGGAGTTTTTTCATCTTATAAGAAAGCCGTATATCCTATTCTCCTTAATCCTTATATTGTAGGAGCAAAGTTTTTTCAAGTAGATGAAGGGGAACTGACTGGTCTTAACATTTGAACAACGCTAATCTTTCACAAAAGAACCAAGGGAGCTTGAAAGATGTAAGGTGTATTGATTGTATATCCATGTATTTAACTTTAACCTAAAGATTTAACTTAAGGTTTCAAAATAAAATGCTACTTTTGCAATCCAACATGTAAGGAAAAAAGAATAAAAGAAAATAGATAGTCTATGGAAAATTAACCCGTGAAAGGGGTGTTGGATTGGATCAATGATAGTCATTTTCAAAAAGCTGAAAAGTGAGGATCTCCATAAGGTTGATACCCATCCAGATGGCTGAATTGGATTTTTTTTTTTTTTTTGTTAAATGAAATGCACCTCAAAAAGAGGAGCCAATAGTCTTGGCTATAGTTCTTGCCTTGCTTTGAAACTCCATGTTCAGTTTACTTAAATGCCCAACTTTATTTGCTCATGATTTCCATTCTACTCTAGTTCCATGTTGATAAAACATTATATTTTTTTATGACATTTCCGCTTTCTTAAGAGGGAAGATAGTTTAAGGAATCAATGCTCCACTCTGTAGCTTATATAGATCATTTTTTAAATCAAATTATACTTTGGTGCTAATAGTGTTGCTTTTAACTCAGCGTCGAACGAGAGAGGACTAGTTATATGGAGGTCAGGAAGTGTGATGGTGGTTTACAGAGGGACTAATTACGAAGGACCTTTCTCACGAACTGAGTCTTTTGGGGGAGAAGGTGAAGCTCTTTTTGTCCCAGATGTTTCCTCTTCTGGCAAGTCAGCAAAACATAGTGGCAATGTGTATCCCATTATGGAGAAAGCCAACCCAGCTATTACTAATGGTGTTGAAAACATGACAGAATTGGAAATTGAGTACAATAGTCTACTAGATGGTTTAGGTCCAAGGTTTCAAGATTGGTGGGGAACAGGAGTACTTCCTGTTGATGCTGATTTACTTCCTCAGACAATTCCTGGTTATAAAACACCTTTCAGACTTCTCCCTGTTGGAATGAGATCAAATCTAACCAATGCAGAGATGACTAACTTGCGAAAACTTGCTAAATCACTTCCTTGTCATTTTGCTCTTGGTAATGTCAAACCCTTCAGTTACCTTTTCTACAGTATAGAATATAGAGATTTTTACATTTCACTGATTGTCTTCAATTATATTCTCAGGGAGAAATAGAAACCATCAAGGTTTGGCAGCTGCCATAATCAAGCTCTGGGAAAAGAGTTTAATTGTGAAGATTGCTGTGAAACGTGGAATCCAGAATACGAACAACAAATTGATGGCTGAGGAGTTGAAGGTGTGATACAACTTTTACCTTGTCTTGTGGGTTTCTCTTTTTTCTGCCTTTCTGTTTTCCGGGTATCTTGTCTAACACGGCGTAGAATTGATAAAGGAATGCCATCTGAGTCAGTTAGAAGCCCACTTAAAGTGACACTTTTATTACATTAAACTAGGAAAGAATCTATAGTCAATTGCCCGGTATGCTTTGTTGTTCATGTTGTATACTTCTGGCACGGTTCGTGTTTAAATAGAATAACTTCTGTGTATCCAAAAAAGAAGTGTATTGATCACAGTGCTATACACGTGTAGTTGATTGCAAAGGTAGAAAAAATATGTACAATTTTTAAGTTTATGATCAATTTAAGGCATGTTAACTGATGGACTCGTTTGCAGAACTTAACTGGAGGTGTGTTGCTGCTCAGAAACAAATATTACATAATCATGTACAGGGGAAAGGATTTCCTTCCACCAAGTGTAGCTGCTGCATTAACAGAAAGACAGGAGATGACAAAACAATCACAAAATGTTGAAGAGGAAGTTCGGATTGGAACAAGTGATGGAGCACCAGTGAATGAGGATGCAAAAACACTTGCTGGTACTTTGGCAGAGTTTTATGAGGCCCAAGCAAGGTGGGGAAGAGAAATATCTAGAGAAGAACGTGAGAAGATGATGCAGGAAGCGTCCAGAGCAAAGACGACCAGGGTAGTCAAGCGACTGGAACATAAATTAGGCATTGTAAGTTTACCTTTCCAATATGG
Source organism: Cinchona pubescens (assembly GCA_025175665.1). NCBI lineage: Eukaryota > Viridiplantae > Streptophyta > Magnoliopsida > Gentianales > Rubiaceae > Cinchona > Cinchona pubescens. The sequence continues at coordinate 1,378,223 of JANKKI010000076.1, forward strand.
CAGATTTTCTGAGAATGCTTATATTCGTCTCTGGCTTCAATGGTCATATTGCTATATGGATAATTTTGGTCTTACATTTTTGGGAGAACAAAGGACATAATTGGGGAAAATTATAGTCGGAAGTCATTGCAGAATTAATATCTACTTCAAATGAGGTTTGGACCCAAATAAGAAAGATGGACTTGTTAATTTATAGAACATAATGAATGTAACATGGGTGCTATTGGACTATTGAATATTGTTCGTGTTATTGGACTTCACTTGCACTTAATACTTGACCTTTGTTATATTTTCTATTAGAGTGAGGAGACATTTTACTCTTAATTCAAAAGGTGTAAAACGCGTTTAATATAATTGAATGAGCACAATGAGGAGGTGCCCATGTGCAAAATCGTTAACAAAGTTTATTTTCAGAATTTCTGAAAGGTCTTAAATACTGCATACAATCGCAAAAATATAAGGGAAAAGGATATCAATTTTTGTGAGGATTTCCCATTTAATGAACTTCCTAATGTTGGATGCTTGGTTTTATATGATTGTGGCTAAAACATCACATTAGTTCTCTTCATTTATATGTCCATTTGCTCCGAAAATGTCTCAATATTAGATCAGTTTCATGTGCCTCTGTTGATCTTTTAACTTTTCTAGTTTTGTCCTGGTTTCTTAAGAAAGAGGATGTCTAGTGTTATGTTCCTGATCTGCATTTAGAAGCGATGATACTACTATCTCCTGCATTTGTAATCTGCATCTGTTGTTCCACTTTGGGTATTCCATTTATAATTGTTCTTGTGTATTTTTTAAATGTTTATGGTACATGGTATGCAGCTGTTTAAATAGCTCACAGACTTTCAACACCAATTTTTTGTATGGTGCATAATAGTCTGAAAGAGATGACTACCACTTTAGCTAGTTAAATGTTTAAGCATTTAGATCATTGTTGTTGATATTTGTGCTGTCATGATGATGCACCTTTTCTACCATCTCAACTGTAGTATACCAGTGATTATTTTTAACTCTCGTGTTACCAGCACTGTTATTCTTATCTTTCTATTAAAGAAGCAAGAGGTCCTTTTGGTGTGATGTCACTTTAGGTTATTCCTATTATATATACCTTTCTAGATAGTTTTAAAACTTTTCACATTCCCTTTTTTCTCTGCATGATTTTCTATAGAATAATTTATTCAAAAATTATTTTTTTCCATAAAGCACGCATATAGAGTCTGCAATAACCACTAGTAATGGTTTGGTGCTATTATTGACATCATTAAAATGTCCATCTAGCAGTATGGTTGTTGATTCCAAACTTACCATTATCGTTCCAAGTTCTCTTTTGTTCCGAGAAATGGCATACCCCTAGTACTGATTGGCTTTTGAGGGATATATGTTTGGGTCCTGTTTATGGATACCATTGCAGTTCTTAGCTCCTTGATTCTGTGTGGTTTAGCATATTAATGGCTCTCCATATTTATTGTGGTCAGTCCCAAGCCAAGAAGCTGAAAGCAGAGAGATTATTAGCTAAAATAGTATCATCCTGGGTTCCATCTGATCCAGATGGTGACTGGGAAACAATTACAGACGAGGAAAGGGTTATGTTTCGTAGGGTTGGATGTATATAAGAATGAAAGCGTACCTCCCAATTGGTGAGTTTTCATCCTCTTTGATTAACTCCAAAGTTTTAATCAAATGCTGAATGGAATTGTAAAATCCTGGTCTTATTCTGGTGTCTGCCAGGCATTCGTGGTGTTTTTGATGGTGTTGTAGAGAACATGCATCTCCACTGGAAACATAGAGAACTTGTAAAACTGTTATCAAAAGAAAAGGAACTTGATTTTGTTGAAGAAACAGCAAGACTATTGGAATATGAAAGTGGCGGCATACTTGTGGCAATAGAAAGGGTCCCAAAAGGTTATGTTGTTATTTTCTATCGCGGAAAGAATTATCGAAGACCAATTAGCCTGAGGCCTAGAAATCTTCTGACAAAGGCAAAAGCACTGAAGCGAAGAGTTGCTTTGCAACGCTACGAGGTTTCTCTTTTCTCTCTCTTATTTCTTTCCTTTTTCTGGTAATTATGCTCTATCCAAGTATCTTTGTGAAATAGATGACCGTAGTTGATAGTAAGACCAATGAATGATAGTTCACTCTTCTTCTGACATTTGTCTCAACACTGTTCTGTAGGTTCTTAGTCAGCACATTCATGAACTGGAGAACAATATAGACCAGATAAAAGGAGAAATTGTAAGTAGCAATATCATATTCAAATCCATTTTCACAGCTGGAGCTCCTAACCATAATTGCCTTTTTCTGAATTTCGTTGGTAATCTTCCACATATTTCTTTTTTCAATTTCAAGTCAGCTAATGGCATATTCTGTTGTTAACTGTTTATAGGGCGATTCCAAAAACATGGAGAGCGTTGGAAGCTCAAATTTAGAGGATCATGTCCTTTCCGACCATGTTTCTGAGTTCACTCATGTGAGTTGCCATATTTTGGACATGCGGTGCCACATTCTGTACTTGCACGAGGGATCTGCTCTGAACCTCTGTTTTTTTCCATTCAACCTTTTTTTTTTTTTAATGTTGCCTTATCCTTCTGAAAACAAGAGTGAGACAAGTAGTGGGGATGTTATTAAGATTACAGGCTAGTGGATACTTACCTAAAACAAAATGAAAAAGAAAAGTTGAAATCTTGACGATGATAAGTGAATGGTGGTATTCTTCATCATGCAGAGTGAAGATGAGGCTTCATTGGTGGTTTCCGATGATGATGAAGATGGAGATCGTGAATGGGAGGATGATGAAAATTCTGACTATTCTTCTGTGGAGGATTTTGATTATATATCCAGTAAAAGATGATCCTCAATTCTTTAAAGTGCCATCAAGTGACAGGAGCCAACATGGAAACTCTCTCATCGAGGTAATCCATGGATTTTGATGTTACTGTTGTGGTGTATTGATTAGCTGAGAAAGGACGGTAAATTCTGATATAGTAGAGATTGGTAGTAAACATGACTGCCCTATTTCTGATAGGGATAAGATACAGTCTTATATCGTATTGGGACTTCCTAGTAGCCAGCATGCTGCAGGTTTAACAAATAGTAGATTGTTATTATGCATTACTATCTTTTGGAAGTTTCCATTGGCTTCTGCTACATTATTGTTGTGATCACTGGACATCCTGTTGGATAAGAATTAAAATTTGATGAATTAGTGGAACAGTCGATAGTGTTTAGCTAAAGCTGTATTTAGACCTTTCTTTATATAAAGATTTCTGCTGATCCTTTGCCTCACACCTTACATGAGGTACTGATCTGTAAACTTGCATTGTTGTGATGCGTGACAATAACAGTATAGTTGTCAATATTGCCTGAGAGCTCCAACTTTTTCGAATTGCTTATATTATGCGTATGACTATGTTGGAATCTCAATGATTTGAATTTCAGGACATCTTTTGCATTTCTTCCCTTATAGTCATATTTTTTTTCAGAAATATTTAGATAACAGGCGAAGAATCATTTGCCTTTTAAGAACGTCAGACCTATCTAATACATGCAGTTCATAGAAAACGAATTTTTTTGTTTCTTGCAGGTTGATGTACAACACATTCTGATATCGCATCCTTCTTGGCTGTAAACTAACACGTTGGTGTAATGTCATTTGCAAGGGAGCTGGGAACATTGGTTATCTGCTGATCCTTGGTCGAGAAAGTCATCTCGAAATCAAAGTTTTTCTCCTCCAACCTCAATTTTAGAATAACCATGTCATAAACCAAACTGCTTGAAGCTTTCCATCTACAAGGATTTTAGGATTGATGACAATATTCGTAGCTCTTTCCTCAGATTGTAAATTCCTGCTTCTTACACAATTTGTCATTGTAATTACTTTCCATCATTACAAAGAATGATAGCTTACGGCTACATCCACTTGTATGCTGAATCCTGTTTCGAGTTCAATTTGGCTAGAGCATGTCTCAAGTTCTATAGAAAGTACTGAAAATTTCAGATTGTTCTTTATTTGAAATGTGTAAATAGGCGCCCAGATGTGTTGGAACTTAAATTGGTAACAATTTTGATCTTCTGGATATGATATGCATTCATAACTTCTGAATGAAATATAGAAGAGAAAAAGCGAGACCCTGATAAGTCATGTTCGTTATAGACTAGATTGTGAGAGTCGAGATTGAAGGAGTACCGAAAAAATGCTAAAAAGGGAGTTTGAGAGTGCATAACGAGCTAACAAGAATGACAAATATGGTAACAGGAGTATGATGGAATGAAACAAAAACAAATGAATGTCCTGACACTTCAAAATATTATACATCTACTTAATCTCGTCCAAAACTTTGGTAAAAATCATAAGAGCACGTTCTGATGCCTCTAAAGCATTGCTCTTATGGGCATATCATTTGCTGCAACTGCAATACTTGATTCCTTTGTTCAGGAGGCAGCTGGTTAATCTGTTCTGGAGTCAGGCTCATAACCTGTTGTAGTAGAGCCTTTTCCATCTCAGGCGTCAACTGCACAATCATCCCCATTTTATTAGTGACTTCAAAGGAAAAGCTCAGGACCATAACCGTGTTCATTTCAAACTTAATCTCGGTATGAAATTCAAAAAGGCAGAGAAACTACCGAGGGAGGTCGAGTAGGCTGATTGCCTGGGACCATCTGCTGGCCAGGGAATTGAAGCGGTCCTGGAAGCTGTGCCCCAGAAGTACTCTCCTGGAGTCCAGGGGCCCAAGGAGATCCCCTATCAGCTTGATTGGAGCTTCCAAATTGATTAAAGTCCGGTCCTAAATGTGAGCCTCCCACCTAGAAATGTTCAAGGTTGAAAAGGATCAATAGCCACGCAGCATACTCTTTGTTGACACTAAGGATTGCATGAATTGGATATATAGTTCATAGTTCTTTAAAAATAGCTAATAACATTATTAAACTTGATCAAGTGATTGAAAGTGCTCAAAGTACTAGAGTAGAGCCCTGGCATAGAGGACGAGAATATACATGGCTACCCTAGATTTCTTCAGGATATGGATACGTTAAGATATAATACTGGAAGATAAGGGAAAATACCAAAAAAATAAAACCTTTCAAAATAAGTCCTAAAACAACTTAGCAACAGATATTTCCTTGTTCCTATGGAACATGGAACTCAGTCTTTGAGATTAACTACTGTTATTCAAAATAATCATAATAATTTTACTAATAGAGGAATATCAACAAAGCCACCATCTCTTGACCACCTCTTACTTTTATAATGGACCTTAACCTTCTAGGTACAGAACAGCTCTAAAAACTCGAAACTTGATAGTTGGAATGAACTTTATCCAGGAACAATACATGATCTTTTTTTCCATAGGCCACTTAAAAAAGAAATTATGAGGTTATAAGAACTGAAAGACCAATGACCCAGGCATCTTGGCACCATAGAGACCAAGGAAGAAGACAAATTATATGTAAGAACAACCTACCATCTAATATGTTAATAGTACACAATCCAGCATCCTTTTGTTAAGAAAATGTTGAGATAACATCATTATACTCACTCTACTTTCCACTAAATTCATTCCACCAATTGAATAAAAAAAAATTATATCAGAATTCGGATCATCATAGAAGAACAATAATTCTTTGGCAAAAAAACAAGAAAGTTCTAACATAGTATACAATAAGACAGATGGTGGAACTAAATTGTCCAAACCGAAAGAGTATGGCCCAAAACTGGTGAGGGAAACTATCTCTAATGGACAAAAAAGTCACCGGAAGTTTGGAATCAGTGAAATGTAATTTCAAGACCAGGTCAGATTATGTCAATCCAAAAAGGTTTGAAGCAATCGTAAGAAAAACCTAAAAGCAAGGGAAAATACTCTACTTCCAATCAACACATCAATCCAGTTTTCTATGTATCATCTCGGCAGAAAAAGTTCATGCATTAACATTAAAAGTACAGTAGAAGGAATAGAAGAAAACATGAACAGGCTTAACGAACTTTCCATATGAGTAATCTTTTCATATCTTGAATGATAGTCTTCTGATTAAGTCACTGCCCACAATTTAAATTTGATTCCAAGATTGACAAACCAACAGCAACTGCAGGCACCTTAATCTAGGGCAGTTATGAATAACTAGTGGGAAAGACACATCCTATTGGTGTGCAATTTATAAAATTTTTTATACAAAAATAACTCTAAAAGGAAAATATAGGTTTTTGGAAATAAGAGAGGAGATAAGGAAGTTAGTGGCAGTTAGTGGGTGGTAAGTTGTTATACATATAATAAGGGTGTTAATTGAAATTAATTATGAAAATAAGGGTAGAATCGGCAACATAAATAATGACATCACACCAAATGTGGCTCATGCTTTATATATAATATAGTTATAGATACTATGCATGCACACAAGAAATAGATGTTTGCATAATGGGCAGTTACGAAGAATGCTACAAATGCTCATATTTACATAAGCAATATTCCAGATTTAAGTAACCAAGCTACCATTCATCAGGCTAGGCAAACTGGGAATGATATTCCAGTAACTAAGCATGTGAATTCAGCTATATTAAACCTCAAAAGGCATACCTGATATGGTGGCTGTAGTGGGGCCTGAATTGGATATGAAGGTTGCCCCTGATGGAATGAAGGCCCAGCACCGGCTGGAGGTCTTGTGCCCGACTGAAATAAAGTTATCTAGACAAGTTTTCAGAAAGTAATTTCTTTAAACTCAATTTCTCACTTCCCAACTTACATGATAGACAGGTTGCGAGTAATGCGGCTGAGGTGCAGCAGAATGCTGAAAACCCACATTTAGTCCAATCTGTGGGTGACCTTGATGAGGAAAGGTGGACATTTGAGGCCGTGGTTGTTGTGTTAATGGGGGTTGTAGAGGAGGCAGATGCGGAATGCTAGTACTCTGCATTGGTTGCTGCAGCTGGCTAGAGGCCGAGGGCATTGGTGGTTGAAGGAGTGAAGGTGGCTGAGGAGAAGCAGCATGATGTGGAAGTGGAGGCATATTAGGCAATTGAAAGGCTTGTGGTACGGGCATTTGTTTTGGTTGGCTAGCAATATATCCCTTTGGTTGCTGTGAGGACTGTAAGGAGTGTGATGGAAATGATGGAGGATGAAGATTTGAAGGCTGAACAGAAGCAGAAGACACTGTGGTTGCAGGCAGGTTCTGCTCCTGCTTTATTATGTTGTTCCTGCTTTATTGTTTGCTCCTGCAAACCAATTTTACCTGGCAATGGTGAAGCAGTCCGAATATTTGATTGCTGAATTGGCAATTTTGAGGGCTGAGGATTTTGTGATGCTGCTGGCTGGACATTTGGAATCTAGAAAGGAATATAATGATACTAAATGCAGCGCAGCAATATTAAATGATTTGAACAAGATTAAAAGAAAAAAGTAAATGCAAGACATACTGCTTGTGGGGGCTGCACCATCCCAAGCATAATTTGCGCCTGACAAAAAAGTTGTGTCAATAGCTAAAGAGACGAGGTAATCAGACAATTCCAACTTAAACAACAAATAGTGAACAAATTCAACCAAGCATCAAATACATGTTATGTTTACTACATCCATTATATTCTGTAAAAATTATCAAATGTGGGAAACAAACTGTCTCGCTGGATGATACGCCATTGAGTGTTTGCACAAAACAAACAGAATACTTCTATTTTCCTCCCTTGCATAGTCCAAAATGCTCCAAAAAGGAATAAAAAATTGAACTAAAGCAGACTTGATAATTTCTATGTTAGAATATGGCAATCTTATAGAGGGTCCAGTACTGGCTCCCCTCCTCCCACCAAAAAAAAAAAAAAAAGGAAACAAATTGTCTATGTCTAATGAGCGTAAGTTACTTTGCCATTAAAAAGAGTAGGTCAAAATATTTCGGCAGAGAAGCTAGATTAGAAGGTTAATAAAATCAAAATATCCGTTGAAATTCTATGAGCCGCGATCCTTTAAAAGTTTCTCGAGGAAAAAAGAACTAACTAGCCTATAAGTTAAATTCTTTAGAAAGTGGTAGTCTTGAATAAAATGAATGATAACTTCAAACTAAGTTTACATTTGAAACATCAATGTCACCAAAATTTTTCACAAGATGTATTGGTACATATGGTATTATTCTCCTGACAATTAAAGGAAAGCAGAGATCAGGTAAGCATGAAAGCCAGAAGTGAAAATAACCCGGGTAGAGGTAAAGTAGTAGATGTGTAGACCTAGACCAATTGCTAAATAAGCTTCATTTAAACTGAACCATTACTAAGAATACAGATGTAAACTCACATTACTCCAAAGTTACAACTCCACAAGCTCAATCCATGTCTTTCTCCATAAATTTTTCGATCCTGTATAACCATCCAAAACTCGAAATTTTTAACTTGCAAGAAGCATTCCACATATAGGTTAAATTAAAATGGGAAAAAAAACTTTATGCTACGCCTTCCCCTCATACAGTCATATGGCAGGGTGCAACGTATAATTCCTCCCAAATGATCCCATTTTGCAGATATGCTTCTTAAAGTCACAGATTACTATCAAAAGATTGATTTTTTTTTTTTTTTACCACAAAAACAAATTTTGACTTTGTAATAGAATTTTGCTTTTGTTATACACTGATTTTATTGAACCCTAATTTGGTGGTGCTGTAAGTAAAAAAAAAAACTGAAGCAAAAAAGCAGAATTATAGAACACACATATCATATTCAAGGGAGACACAAAAGATTCATATATTTAAAAAAAAAAAACTGAAATTAATGAATACCTGAAAGAGGGCTCTAGTCAAAACCGGATTTTGAATTAGGATTTGTCTCGCTTGCTGCTGGTTCTGCTCAATCAATTGCTACAAAAGAACACAAACCCGTTACCAAAAATCAATCAAAAATTAGGAATAAATTGCAAGTAAAAGTGTTTAGAAAAGAAAAAAAAAATGGGAAAAGCAGTGAATTCAATGCTCTTTGACTGTTGACAAATATATATAGAGAGATATGAAGAAGTAAAACATATTTACCTTCATCTGAGACATTATATCATATAGTTGGTTCTTGGACATTCCGGCGAGGCTAGCCGATAGGCCGTCGCCGGCCACCTGCTTTTCCGCCATTGGTTCTTGTGGATAGACGGGTGGGGTTTGGAAGTGGTAATCTTAGACTGTGAATGGGCTGGGCTGGTCCGACCCGAGCTCGGCCCACTCGACCCGATATATAGGACCGAGCCTTATATTAAAATAAGTTGAATGTAAATTTGAATATAAATATTAAATTTGATTTAAATATGAATCAAAATTGGGATTCACATTCAATCCACCATAATAAATAAATAAATAAATATATATATATATATATATATATACTTACTTTTATATTGATTAATATATTAATTAAGTAAACTTTCACCTGATAGTTATAATAATTTATTCGAAATATTTTTTTTGTCTTTATTTTTGTATGTGCAAATATTACTCATACTTGAGAAAGTATTGTTTTTCATATTTTAGTTATTAGTATTGAGATTTAAGATATTTTTTTTATATTATATCTCGTAATTTCTTAATTTTCAATAATGTATGTACTGTGAGATTGGATCAATTCGATTAAAGTTTAAAACTTGAATAATTTTGTGAGTCGAGTCTAAGTCTTATATTTGTGAGTTTAGATCAACCTAATTAAAGCTAACAACTTGAATAATTTTATAAGTTTAATTTGAGTTTTGTAAAACCTGATTCAATTCCAATTGTCGTATTCTTCGGGTTTGTATGAAAATTTGGAAAATATTTTGGTCTTTCTTATTGTAAAGTAAAATTTAATGGCCATAATTTGAGCCCAGAAAGAAAGGGCTTTATTTGGCCCATATTAAACAGAACTTAATTCAGTTACTTAAGAATGATAGTTTTTGGGCAGAATGAGAATATTTGGGCCCTAAATAATCAGTTGTAAGGACTACTTAGGAATGAAAAAGAGGATTCTTTGGACTATTTTCTAGTAATTTCTTTTCTTGTATTATTTAATTACACAACTAACAAAAGAAAAATAGGAGTCTCAGGAGATGTAATTTTACTGATATACTTATTCAATACTTTTTATCCCCTAAATTTTCTCTCTAGACAATCTCTTGTCTAACTTAAAACTTATCTAAAAAATTTATAATTGGAAATTTTTTTGTTAAGATCACCGTCTATGTGTTACTGCTCCTTGTGAAGGAAAATATTTAGGTAGACACGGTTTTTGATTTCACCTGTAGATCTTGTGGTCTCTAGAATTAAACTTTAAAAAATCGTGCTTACATCAGCTGATGCCATAGATTCTCTAATATTTAATCCACACCACAGGATTACAAGTGGAGTCAAAAAATCGGATCTACCTAAGTATTTGCCTCTTATGAAGAAACTTCTGTACTTCCAGCTTTACTAATTTGTATGGATACGAGCGGCCTTGATTAATGTAATATGATCACAAACGTGGAGCAAGAATTTAAGGCCCTTTCAAATAGAAAATATTACAGTAATTCTTAGTAATAAATTTAATGAAAATAGTTTTACCAATTGATAAGGTTATGTTTAGACCATTATATACGAATATATAGTTAGCTGGAATTTTCTGTATTAATTGCAAATTTAGATTTTCTTTTTTGTCTCTGGATTTGATGTTAATTCTTTTTAACTTTAATTCCTGAAACAAAGAAGTAAAGTAAAATTTCCTTTCAAATTATTAAAAAAAAAAAAAAAAACAAACAAACTTAGAGAGTTGATTCTAATTTTAAGAATTTTCACCCAAGGTGATATTCAACCTAAAATATACATGTTTTGATCAATACATGAACAATCAACTATAATTTTTAATAGCGTGCACACACAAACACACATACATATATATACACACACCAGATCTCATCATACATCCATTGGGGTCTTAAAATTATATAAAAATAGAAACAAAAACCCTAATAGCCATTTTTATATCTGATTTACTTTTATCGGTACACTTTATTATATATATAGTGACAGATGCATAATGTATAATGTTCATGACAATGGTCTGATGTTAATATTTTGTTACACTTCACAATAGACACTGAAGATGCATGCTTGATGGTAATTAATGAAGATAAAGTACAACAACAACTAGGGATTTTCCCTAGTTAATCACAGCTTGACCTACGTACACTAAACACTAAACACTAATTATTTAATAATTTCGGCTTATTCAATGTATGACGATCTTAATTTCTTGATGCCTTTGTAGTTGTAATAGAAGTCTTCGATCTCATAGGATGGAATTAATACAAATCTACCCAACACTAATTTTACAAGCAGTTAATAGCTTATTTAGGCACCTCACCAAATGTTGGAGTCCAAATTAAATGATTGCTCTTGTAGCTGTTGCTGCTGATCTAAAACCCTATTCGACGACGAAGAAGCCCCAAGATTTGAACTAAAATCATTTGCCAGTTGATTAGAAATCATCCCTTGTGGCATAAATGAGTAATCAGTAGCTGTTGTTGTTTCTCCGGCGGCGGGCTGAAAGTTTCTGAGCTGCAATGCCCTCAGAAGCAAGGGAGTAGTATTCATTGCAAGATTAGTAGTGCTTAACAAGCTAGAAGAAGGCCAAGAGAGTGATGGGAGGGCAGTTGCTGCTGCCTCTCTTATTGCTGCCCAACTGATAGCATTATTAAAGTTGTCTGTGGTGAAATTTTGTGGAGAAATGTTTCTGAGGATACCATTTGATGATGGATTAGCTGCTAAGGTGTTAAAATTTGGTAGTTCATAATGTCGCCTAATTCATTTGCAATTGTGTTGGTATCACAAGGAGACTCTAGTGATTGTGGTGAGGATGGTGTTTGTTGTGGTTTCTTCACTATTGCACTCTTCTGAAAAACCCTACAAACCACCCATTCATCCTGAAAATATATGAAAAAACACACGGGGAGTATTTAATTAGTACTTGGAAATTGAATCAATATCAATTGTGAATAAGCAAAAAAAATTTAGAAGTAAAAGTAGTATTTTCACGTACATGTTATTTTATTTTAAACTGTTATCATCAGTTTAAAAGAATTCATATACGAGTAGATAATTTTTGGACTATTTTTTTTTTTATAGAATTTTTATTTGCAAGTAAAACATACTATATGTGATAATGATAAAACAATCAAGGTACGTAAAAGAAATAATAATAATCAAGGTAAGGTTACCTTTGAAGTTTTGAAGGGCAGCTTGGATTCAAGTCTATATTCATGCATGACCCAATTGGTTTTTTCACCCTTAGGAGCTCTATACCTTTGTAGAACACAAGGGTTTTCTTCATTCCAACCAAAACACCATCACGAAAGATTTCCTTGTCCTTTCCTGTTGTTTTCCAATAGCCAGATTCAGTAGCTCGATTGGTCCGCATGCCAGTTGGGTATTTTCGATCCCTCATGCTAAAGAAATACCATTCTTTTTCTCCCATGGAGGCTTTGGCTGTACAAAATTCAACCATATATGCAAAATAACATTAATTAATTTGTGAATAATTAATGTAAATTAACAATCAAGACAATTTGGTGATGAGTAATATTTATGCAGATTTTTTATAGAATACTTTCAATTCCACATGCATTTTTTTGTCTCAAACTAACCTTAATTAGGAGCTAAATGACAGCCACTGTCATTAAGAGGAAATGTTAAGAATTAAGAATTAAGAATGCCAAGAAGTTTAGGAACAAGAAGACTGTCAGCTTCTGTTTGTCTGCTCCATTAATTATCATTTTACAGATACGATCATGTGCTCAAACTTGTCCCACTAAATTAATTTGTAAAAAAAAAAAAATGAAAACAAGAAAAGTTTTAAATACATAAAAGTTCTGGTGAACAAATTAACTTCATTCAAATTAATTACATTTTGAAACAAAATATGCATTCTTTTTTTTTTCTTTTGCGTTTGGGCAAAATGAAAGAAATGAAAGAAATTCTTTGTCATGTTTGCTTATCTTCTTGTATGTAAATTAATACAATTCTATCACCATTCACCAGTAATTTGATCAAACTTTGGAATTCCATTTGCCAGCTCAATATGATCAAAATTGGTGCATTGAAATTATGTTAATGAGACAACATGCAGAAAATTAATATCAACTACTTAAATTAAGTACAATCACTAATAATTTAAGAATGAATGGCTAATAATAATCATAAAATTGGTTCTCAAAGGAACTAAGAAGACAAATTAAAGACATGCATGAAATACATCATTGTATATGAATTCATCTATTAGAGGATATATAATTCTTTCCCTTTGTGGAATCTACAACAACATAAAAATTGAAATTGAAAAAAAAAACATAAAAATAAAGAAGATAATTGAAATTGAAAAAAAAAGTTATTTAAGAAATAAAAAGCTATTAAAATCCAAAAATAAGTGGCTACCTGGGAGATCCCATGGCTCGCACTTATTGAGATCAACATCTGTTACAGCTCTTGAGGTGAAGCCAAAGTCAGAAACCTTGCTAGAAAGATAGTATGTTATTAGCTCTTCATCAGTGGGGTGGAACCTGAACCCTGGAGGAAGATTTTCCTCCATTTTCTTCCTCAAATTAAAGCTAATTAATTTGAGGGACCAACCAGAATTATTATTGCTTAATTTCTTGAAAAAGATATAGTGAAGCAATGAGAAATTTAATTAACCAAGTACGGATGCAAAAGGGGGTCGGGTATTAAATGGTGCTTAGGACTTGGTTTTGTATACCATCATATTCATCCTTCAAGAAGAAGCAGCCATATATGGCTAGTCTTCTAGTTTATTCTTGCAATTTACAGCTAACATATTGACAAAGATAGTCCATGAAGATTGTAAATTTTCTATTCTAGTGAAATTACAATCTTGCCACTTAATTGCTGAGGTGAGCTAAAATTATTTTTATTGATTTTCTTAATTATCTTAATATCTTCCACTAGAATTTCTAATTTCTTATATTTGTCGACAGCTTCATACGTTGATATACAACATCATAATGGATTATGTGGTACGTAAAATTATTATCAGAAATTGATTAATGGAATAATTTAAAATGTGACATATCCCGCGTAAGTGAAAATGTGTAAACTTACAGTTTAATTCATGAAGAATTTACTAATTAAATTATGCAAATTTATGAAATATTAGTACATCAATCTTTATCTCTATGGTCTATCATGCTCTAATAAATTTGTCATTTAGACTATTTAGTTTGTATAGTGCCTGATTAGTTAGATGAGTAGCGATTAATTAGACCGAAGGGTTGAGTCGGTGTTACATCTAATGGTTTTTCTTCTTCCGATACAGCATGTCCAACCACCTTCACCCATTTCTACCCACCGAAAAGTCTCGCTGACTTCATCTCTCAACCAATGGGAACGAGTCTTGTGTATCAATATCATATATATATATATCTTACATATATATATATATATATTATTCACACTTGTTCTCTGCAACAAATTATTTTCAATATCTTTTTTGTGCGTGTTTGTGCACGTGTGTTGGTGTGTGTTTCTGAAGAAAAGGGTTTCATGTCAAGAACAATGGGACCCTCTAATAAGCTGGCCTTAAAAATAATTTCTTAACGAATTTAATGATTGATTAGGGGTAAAGAGATAGAGTTGAGTAAAGAGAAAAACTAAAGATATATAAGTATTTTCATTTTTGTTTTGTTTTGTTTTTTTGTTTTTTTTAAAGAGAGGATCCACGTACATGCAATCTTTTGTCTTTTGGATTATTTGTTAAAATGGGATATGATCAGGTAAAATAGGAAAAATGGATATATATCATATATGAATATGATCACATGTTACAAGTGTTGCTATACATGCATGTACATGCTACAATACAATAATCTTGAACTCACTGGTTCACTAATTGAGGCCATTAATTGATTTATCCATCAATTTTTCTTTGCATCATATGAAAGGACTTAACATACATGATAATATTGATTATATAAGCATTAGGTTAAAAAATATCCTAAGATTGAGTTAATTAGATTAGTTCGCACCAAATCAGTTTTTTTTTTTTTTTTTTTTTTTTTAATAATAGGCAAAAAGCAAAGTTTACTTAGAATAGGGAGTGGTTAAAAATGTTCACCAAACCACAAGACTGTATCTCATGAATTCAAGTCTTGAATTCAAAGATCTCTAAGGTGGCTAATTCAAGCATTCACACATTTCAATCCTAACAAGAACTTTCATGTACTTCATCTCTTAATTTCTGGACATGCCATTTCCCCAGAACCCCTTTCTCTCTCACACAGTCACACACTCAGAGAGACAAATTAGAAGAGGACATGCCCATGTACACATAGTTTAGCTAGGCTGCAGTTTGTTAGTGAGTGTGAATTTAAATTTCTCATTATAAGGCTTATTATGTTCTGAAATCTTGAGGTTTAAGATTTGATATTGTCATTTTGTGAACAACAAAAACCAAATTTGGGTTAGTGAACTTCCGAAAGTAATGGGAATTGAATCTCTGATTAGGTCTTTTGTTGTTGTGACCTTAATGTCTTCATTATCTTTTATCCATCGACCAAAAGAGCTTCTAGAAATGTACTTACCTAGTAGTAATTCTTTGGTGAGTTACTAACTATTCCAAGAGCAAATTGCTTAGCTAGTAGAATAGAATTTAAGCCTCTGGATTGCTGTCAACTGTTTACTGTCAATGATAAAACAATGGCACATTAATTAGGAAATTGAAATGCTTAAGCAAATATTTCCATCAAATGGATAATGACATCCTGGAAGATAATTGAACCTTTCAACTTGATTGCTATAGTGAATAATGCCATATGAAGGTTTATGAAATTCGCAAAATTAGCACTTCAGTTTATTGATTGTGTTTTTACAAGAACTTTACATACTATTTCATTGGATTGACTATTGAGTAGTAGATATTTTCTTTTCACTATTCTAAAAGAAGGAAGTGAATATTATCGGAAAATTTCAGCAGAATGAAAACTCAGATTTTGTGTGCACTTCTAAAAATTCTAGTACGAAAATAACTCCGAATATTCTATCTAATTATTTGTGCCAACTTTCTATCTCTTATCCTTTAGGAACTCTATGTTATATCTTAAAAATTTATATAATATAACATATTATATTTTAAAAACTTATATTATACAAGTATTAAAGAAAAGAAAAATGATTCTTGAAATGATATATTAAAGTATGGATAAATTAAATATAGAAAAATTCTAATTATAAGCACATACCGGAATACAACGGTTTTGGGATGGATGGCAGACGATGTGGGTCAGTCCAGTATTATCTCTAAGCCTAAGGAAGATCTGGGCCGCAGTGCTTAGCCAATACAGCGCCCTCGGCCTCCGTGTGTCGGCCTCCTATTCCAAACCCAATCAATCTTGTCGACCCAGCCCAGTCTTTCCTCGCAATCTGGAAAGTAATGCGTTTGTTTAAAAAAATAAAATATTAGTATATTCCACTAGTAATTAACGGTGTATATCGATATCGATAACCAAAAACAGTGGATCTCTTGACTCTCGGCAATTTATCAATTAATTTTCATTTTATTGAGTTATAATAGCATTAATCAATTTTCAAAATTATCTAGAAGGTAGGATTAATTTAAAATTTAAAAATAAAAAACAAACGTGAAAAAGATTATGTAACTTAACGAAAAATTATAGTATGTAATCTTCACATTTTCCTATTATGAATACAGAAACAAATGCACCAGTAATCTATTCAAATGGATCAATTAAAGTATTGCCAATTCTAATTTAACATATTCTATAAAGGGATACAGGAGGACCCAATTAAAAAACTGAAGGTAAATGGTAAAACTCTTCAAACCAGACATGAGTACTTTGTAAAGTGTCATTCTAGTTCTACCAAAATTAGGCGAAGTTTAAGTCTAACTCCTCTTCCTCAACTTAAACCTTTTTTTTTCCTATCAAATTTCTGAATAATTTGTTAATTAATGCTTCTTCAGTTTTCGATATTTGGGAAGAAGACCCACTTGTTCTTGACCTTTTCAACATGAATAATTAACATTGAGATTTCATTTTTCATTTGGAGAAAAGCTTAGTAAAAAAGCATAGCTAGATAACCTCGCTTAATGACCAAGATAAAGACAAAGTTTAATTAATAAAAGATTAATGAAAAAACTTCAGAATGACTAGAGCACCCTTCAACTATTGCGCTGGCCCTTTCTTCCACTAAGATGCAAAGAATAAACTTAGGCAGAACAGGACATTTGATTAATTCATTAATTTGCTATTATACTCCGTAATTGTGAAACTATTTCTGAATAATAGTAAAATCTTGGAAGCATATAATATCTTAACATTTCTTTTAGAAAGAACAAGTCGACATGTCCCGGATGCGTGTGGCTAAGGGTTTATTCTCTTCTTTTTATTTTGTTTTTGTTATGTTTTTTTAATGTCGGATTGCACTTTGCCTTTCTTGTTGTCGTTAAATTTCTATTTTCAAAATTAAATTGCCTGCTATAATAAATTTTTTTGTGTATTTTCAATTCAAAGTTGAACTACATTAGCTTTCTTTTTCTGAAAAAACAGCGGCAAAATAGAGCAAAATTTTCTTGATTATTTTTTAATTAGCAAGGGAATTAAATTCAACCCCTTGCCAACCTTAGGCCAATGAACCATTGAGCAAGTGATAAGAAACATTCTTTTGCTCCCTAGATTTTCTTATATTTATACTTTACATCTCTAGCTTTTGTTCTTGTTAAGCATATTCGCCCATTCTTGAAGTTTGGTGTTTAGCATTTACTACATAAGTTGTTGTAATGTACATGGATACACAACAAGGGCCATATGTACTTGGAATTCAAAAATTATTTGGCAGCGATTAAGAACCGTCAATCACTTCAAAGCTGATCTCATTAATCTTTTAAATTACAGTTTCCGGGTCACTTTACTCTTCATTGTCTTTAAAGCAAATTAAAGCCTGCCAATAGGATTATTCTTGGGCTAAAATTCCGTTTTTTTGCTTCTGTGAGCCAAGGATATTTGAAACTTGACGAAGATAAAAGGTTTTCATTAGTGACAATCAATCAGATGCAATTTAGGTGGTAAGACGTTATTTCTATCTCTTATTAGTTATGGGTTCGAGTCAGTAAATGGTAGGTGAGAGAGGTAAATTTTTTTTATAAAAAAAAAGGTCTTCATTAGCATCAAGGACACGAAAGTTATTTCGAAAATACGAGATAGACCATCTTGACAAACAAAAGGATGTTAACTAGAAAAGCAAATTAAAGAGCTTACCTTTTCTGAGTGTCACTTCGTTTTGCTTTGTTTAGGATAGGTCTCCTTGAAGACTCGAATCTTGTAAACAAACAAAAAAAATGCAATGTTTCAAAGAAACAATTGCTAGGTTGTTCTACAATGCCTCAAGCTCCTTCCTACTTCTCTTCTTCTTCTTCTATGTCACTTCCATTTTACTTGGTAAGCTCTTCAATTTCCTTGGTGGCAATCTCTTCTTTTCAAGGTACTTATTAATTTGGCACATCATTTTTTTTTTAATAAAAAAAATTTATCCAACTCCTTTTTTAAACTAATTAATCCATCTGTTCTTGTAGGAACCAGAATGAGTATGAATTTGGGGAATTTTCTGATGAAGAAGAAACTGGCTATTTTCGTGCAAATCCCATGCAGAGAGATAATCATTTGGAAGCAAACATTCTTGATGAAGGTGAAACAGAAATGTTTGTGCCCACAAAAGATGGCCATAATGAGGGTCAAAGTCAAATTCCATCGGAACAAATTCAAAATCCAGAAGAGGCATTCAACAAAGAGGTTCATGAAGAAATTAATGATTACCTCTGAAGAATTGTCTCTTTATAGCTCACCAGCTTTAGATTCTTTACATAGTGATGAAGAGGTTGGCCATGAAGAAGAGATTCCTTCAGCAAAAGATACTATTCATGATTCTTCTTATGATTATCAGACAAATAAAACTGACCCCACCTCAACAAGGGTCTTGAATCACAAGAAAAGTGGCTTGATTATGGATAATAACAATCAAAATGGTACATTAATTTTACTAATTATTGATTAATTACTTTTACTAATTATTGCTTAATTACTTTATCTTCCATGAATCTTTTAGGCTATATATATAATTAATGGTTTTGCTTTTTCAGCAAAATGTGAAGAGGGATTTGATAAGGATGAGAAAAAGGTTGTCACCTTCACTAAAGAGGAAAATTTTCTTGTTTTTGCACCGTCCAAGTTAGAAAGCAAGAAGCTGCTTCAACCTCAAGGAAAGGATGAGGAAGATATCTTTGGGGACACTTGTACAGTTGGATCCACTTCTAAGAGCTCTTCAGAATGGAGAAGCTCCATAAACTGTAGGGATTCGGGTACTGATGATCCATTTTCTTCCTCTTCACGAAGAAGTTGTCCCAAATGGGAGTCCTATACTGTTTTCCAAAAATATGATGAAGAAATGCTCTTTCTAGATAGAATCAGTGCCCAAAAACTCCATGAAACAGGTACTGCTGCATACCATTTCAGTCACTTTTTTGGTTTTTCCTATACTTTCGCTAGGCAAGATAACATTTAGCAAATAAGATCTTCGGTGTCAAATTCCCCATACCATCTTAATGCCTACAATAAAGGATTACGACGAGAATTTAAATTATAATCGTCCTTCATTTTTGAATCTTTAGTAGTGTTATCTAACATTAGCTATCAAAATTACTCATTAATGATACCAATTGACACCGAATAATTGGCATTGAGGAGAATTGATCTGAATAATAACGGATTGTCACAAAATTTTAAAACGCTAATCTAAAAATAGCTTTTGTTAAAAAAAAAGAAAATTAAGAAATTTGTGTCACCAAATGTTAATTATCTCAAACAATTCCTATTATTTTTATTTGATACTAGTATTTCAATGATATAAAATGAGAAAATCAATTTTCAGAATCGTTGAGATCAATACAAGCATGCCCGAGATCGATATCTGATAGGATTGTTCACAAGCTGGCAACAAAAAATAAAAGCTCTTCGGATTTCCGACACAACCCATACCATGAATTGGAGGGCGCTTATGTAGCGCAGATATGTTTGACATGGGAAGCTCTGAATTGGAACTACAAATATTTCCTACGCCTTAAGGCTGCAAGACGTGAACATTATCCTGGTTGCCCTTCTTATGTTGCTCAGCAATTTCAACAATTTTTGGTTCTTTTACAAAGGTATGTTGAGAATGAGCCTTATGAACATGGAAGGAGACCTGAAATTTATGCTAGGATGAGAAGTTTAGCCCCAAAGTTGCTTCAAGTTCCTGAATATCGAGGTACTTAATTTATCCCATTAACTTAATCTACATTTTGACCATTTGTGCTTAATTATGGAAATTGTTATTTTTCAAAGAAAAAAAAAAGGTATAAAATTCATGTGAAATCTATATTGCTCAAAAAGGAAAATGTTACACTGATAATGAGACAAAAGTAATACTATATTCTCTCCTATGTTCATAATCACACAGTTGTTAATTAGTTAAATGGAAGGATTAATTCTATTTTTTTACTTCTCAACTTAGGCATAATTTTCATTTTTTATCTTAAATTTTAGTTTTGGACACTTCGTACATCGAAATCTCAAATTCGACCCACTTTAGTCCTTTTTTACAATTTAAATTTAAAAATTTTTTAGGAGGAATTCATAAGGATATACAACATTTTTTTGGGTGCAAAAACAAGAATTTTGTTAACTTTTTTTACAGTATTAAGAAAAGAGAATAAAGTGGGATAAATTTGAGAGTTGGGTGTAAAGTGTTCAAAACTAAAATTTGGGGTACAAAGTGAGAATTGGATATAAGTTGAGGGATGCAAAATACCAAAATTAGTCCTAAATGGAATTGTTTTTATTATCTTGGTTTCTTCTTATTTTTTGAAGAAAAATTTCCCCCCCTTCTTGATAGATGGAGAATTTATTGAAGATACTTTTTTAATGCATTTATTTAAATTCATTTTCCTCTAGTATAAGTCAATCTTTTGGTTTATTTATATAAATGAAAAAAGGTAAGAGAAATAATCAAATTAGGTAAGTCATGATTGATGATTAACTTTAACATGATAATTAATCTCTCTACTATAGATTCGGACGAGGAGAAAAGAGAGGAAGGTCTTGGCTCAAGAATTTCCTCAGATTCATTTCTTTTAATCATTGAAGAATCAATTAGGACATTCATGAATTTCCTCAAAGCAGACAAGGAGAGTCGTTGTCAAATATTGGCAGCTTTTTTTAGAAGAAATCGAAGAGGTTCAGTTGATGCCACTCTCCTTCTCCTATTAAAAAAAGTAAATAAAAAGGTTAGTCTGCGTACATACATATATCCCCTTCGAAGCGTTGTTTAATTTACTTTAAAGTATAATATACATAATTCTCCAACTATAAAACCTCTAATTTTCCAAAGGGCTTTTGATAAAATCTCAATTGCATAAAGGAATAATTAATGCAGTTCACCTTTTTTTTTTTTTTTAGTAAAGCAAATTAAAAGTTTTTCACAATGGAAATCTTAGATAATTACTATACAGTAAAAAAAATTTACTTGTATCTTTTTTCCCTTGAAATTCTGCAGAAAAAAATGAAGCTGAAAGAACTTAGGCGCCCCGGAAAATACTTGCGTAAAAGAAGATTAAAACTCGAAGAGGAAATGGAGATTTTGATGGCTTTAATTGACCTAAAAGTGGCTGCAAGGGTTTTGAGAATGAAGGAGTTAAATGAGGAACAGTTGCACTGGTGTGAAGACAAGATGAGCAAAGTGAGAGTCTCTGATGGGAAGCTAGAAAGAGATTCTTCACCACTTTTCTTCCCAGCACACTGATTACCATGACTAAATCATAGTGAATGACCCACCATAGATATATATAGAATGTTGCATGATGACTGGATTGTGCATGTGCATGGTCTCCATAGATAATAAGGGAATGAATATCCTCCTAGCTAGGCACTCTTTTCCAATTGGAAAGGCTGGAAATTTTAAAATTTATCGTTGATATTGATACTGTGACTTTTTTATTCAAAAGAAGTCAAGTCACTTATATAAATAATTTGGCTTCTTTTAGATTAGTCTATACAAAAATATTCGTTCAACATTTAGTTAAAGATGAGATCAAACTTTAAATTACTTATATAAAAAAAAATTGATTGAATCGAGTTTTTCAACCAAACATACTGGCACGTTGATATTTACAATTATACCATCACTTTTGTTTTTGTAAATAGAGAAAAAAAATGATACCGAAGCCCCCACAAGGATCAAAGTTACTGCATGCATGTGGGTGCATGACATGGATTAATTTTGAAGATTTGGAATCCATGAAAGAAAGGCCTTATTAAAGATGACAAAGATTCAAGGGGGACAAGAAAGAGAGAGGCAAGTGTAGCTTTAGTTCTTTCTCTTTATTCATCTCTTTTATAATTAAGGCTTATCTATCTAGATTCTAGAGTTAATGTTACGAGCAGAATTAAAAAGCAAATCTGCGGAATTTTCAGTGGGGAATTAAAAGGGTGTGGCACTGGCACATGCTACACATCAAAGGGTTAGTAAAAAGCTCTTCATATATCATGGAACTGGAAGTCCACTTGTTTTTAGAACAGGATGATATTCAGATGAATAAAGAAATGAAATTACTACTGGCTAGCATTAGATTTGAAGATGTATATATCTAGAAAGCAAAAGGATCTTAAAGCTTTGTACTAGTGACGTTAGGCAGAATTGAGAGATGTATTAAGATCTTTAAATAAGTGATTAATCATCGTTGATGACAAATTTTTTCAAGTAGAAATTCTAAGTGTAAAATAGTCCAATACTATAGAAAGGGTAGGATTTTGCCTCCCGAGATATATTTTGATTATTCAAATCAGTATTTTGACAACAGAGTAAATTTCAAAGAAAAAATTAGAGCCTAAATAATTTAAAAAGTAATTAATGAATCTGACTTGCTATTTTGATATTTATACCTGTAGTTGTTAGATTAGATTGATTCGTGAGTTGAATATTTAATACTCGACTCATTTTAGCCTATTTGAACTTCAAGAATAAAATTACTAAAATACCCCTGATGAACCCAAATCCAGAATCACGTATAATATATTTTAGTAAGTGTATTATTTTGGTACTATCAACTATAATAAAATATATGTTTTCTCCTTCTGATCGTTTGTATGTGTCTTTTCAATTATACTTAGTTAAAATAATTCTTGTTCTTAAGTCACTTATTAATTGAATATGAATAAATTTCTTCTTTTCTTTATTAAATGTGTTATTGGTTGAGATAAATTCTTATATGAATTATAATTTATGCGCTAACATAACATAAAGTTTGTAAGATATACTGTAAAATCTATTGTTGAACTTAATAAAAATCACATACTTTGTATCCTGTGATGCATGACCAGCCATAAAGGGATTTTCCCTTGGTTGAATATTATGAACAAATTTCATGGCTGTCTGACCACACCGGTCAACACAGAACAAAGTATCACCAAAAGGCAAAGGACAGTAAGTAGGAAAATTTTGTATGAATAAAGGTGTATGGTCTTATTATACATATTGTAATTTATATTTATTTATTTCTATCAACTTAACTTGTGAATAAAGTGTACGGTTTCATGTAAGAATTTTTTTCGTACGCAAGAAGCTCTTATTCTTATCCAAGATTTAATCTATGGAATAGAATAGCCCATATCAAGATGCAAGTTTTGCGCTTCAAAAAGGAACCATGTTAGAATAGCCCACATCAACACACAAGTTAATTCAATAATCTACGAGAAGAAATTTCTCTCATAGTTATTATTGATCTTCTGTCCAATTTTTATTTCAATATGAGATTTACCTAATTTTTGGAAGAATATTCGTGTTGTTTTCTATATGGACCATTTTTACCATCGAATGGGCCTAGCCCATTGACATCACTAATAAACTCCTTTCTGCCTTCCATAGTCGGGCCAACTACCTCTTCCCTGTTTGGGCCCTCTAAAATGTTTAAGAATTTGATTGTAAATCTTGATTTTCTCTTCTAATTTTTTTTAGGTAAAATTTTCTCTTCTAAAATTATTTGAAAAAATAGTGGGTATTTCAAAATTCCTTGGAGCTACATTTTCAAACAGTAATAATTATGATTTAGAATCTGAATTTTCTTTTTGTTTTTTTTTTTTTTTGATAAGTCAAAGAGGAGAGGAGTGCCACTGCATTTTCCACTTCTGTTGATAGCATTAGCTAGGCCCGTTAATGAGTCGGGTCTAGATCCGGATCTGATCTGATGTGGACCCATTTATTCGAATCTAGATTTATAGCAAATTTTCATTATTTAGATCTTATCTGGATTCGTTTATCTATTATAATAAATGGGTCGAATCTGAATCTTGGTATTTCGACCTCCTATTAAAATTTGAATCCGATTAAAATATTTAATACATAATAAAATTATTATATATTCATATATATATATATATATATATATGTATATATGTTTGTGTAAATTACCTTATAGTTAATGTAGAATACATGCATAAATATTAATTATGAACTAAATATTTTTTTATAATTAAAAAAAAAGAAAAAATTCAATAAGTTATAATAATTTTATATATAATTATAAAAATTAAAAATATATTTAAGATTCGGATTCGATTCAGATCCGACAAGAATCGATGAATCTGGATATGGATATTTTTTTTTGTAGATCTATCGAAAATTTGGATCCAGATCCGAATTTGGTTATATTAATCGAATTCGGATCCGAATATGTTAAATTCGATCCGAATCCAACTCAGGCCTAACACTAGCAAAAGTAAATGAAGCGGGGTTTGTCCTAAAGTAAGTCATAAGTTTTCACTAATTATTTTATAATACAAAATAGGTATGATAATTATTGAAATGATTTAAAAAATAAAAAATAATAATTTTTAATCATCCAACAACTTACAACAGTTACTCTACAATACAAAATGAATAACAAAGAATTTTTCTTTGTCCCTGTTCCGCTTTAAAGTGAGAAAATGACAAGACATTTTAGAGAATCAGATTTGGCAGATGCAATTAAGATTTGCAGTCATCTCTTACTGCTTGTACTACTTGGTTAAATACAACTAAGCATTTGCCAATTCTTACATTGACCCAGTTATTTTTCAATACTATTTCAAATCTTTTACTTTGAATGTAGAAAGATTTTGTGAGTTGATGAATGGATACTAAGATCTTGTGTCAATTTATATCATTCTATTGGTTCAATACTAAATGAACGAAATGGTAAATTACGGTATCACGACCTCAATTCCATTGTGTTGTTTGATTGGACGGGATACAGAGTGCTCAAATTCCATTCTATCCTGGTGGCTAAGGCTTCTTTGAAGGCAAATATTTATATTGATGCCATGTTTTATACCTTAGTATATTTGTAAATTTGTATTATGGATTAAATTTTAAAAAATAATATATTTTTGAAATTATTAAAAAATAAGACTATATAAATATATACATAACTAATAATTTTTTATATTATATATATATATATTTTGAGGGAAACAAAATTTAATAGTATAATAATAATTTAAAAAATTTTAAGAGAAGAAAAATATAATTTTGAAAAGTTTGAGGACTGCTACGTCCAACGATCCGCCCATGTTTGGAAGTGTATTTAATCAATAAGGGTTTTGTCATAAACTCGAGTTGGATGACTCAAAGACTGATTTTTGTGCTTGATCCTCGGTCAACAAGAAGTTTTAGCATTCGTAATCAACTTCAATCCAAATACTATACATGTTTAAGCCACCGAGCGAGACTAATAAAATATTTTTTTTTGTACTTTTTTGTAATAAAATAATTATATGTGCACTAGTATTTTATTGGTAATAAATCAAGAATTATAAATTTGCCTATTGATTATTGTACCTTACTTCCCATTGGGGACTGGGGGTGTGACGGCTAAGTGATAAGTGAAGACTGGGGTTAACGGCTAAGTGGTAAAGTGAGAGCTGCTTTGAAAGTAGTAGACAGGTTTGGTATGGCCTAGTTTAGGTTTGCATCCCTTGTTATCCCTAAATTTATTATCCACCTTATCAATGCATATTTCTCTTCGTTTAATTTATTTTATTATAATTTGATTTTTTAATTAAATATATTAATTTTGTAATGAATAATTTTTATAGATTTATTTAGTTTTTAATACAATTACTATCTAAGATTGAAAATAAAATTATATTCAATGTTAATATAAACTATGAAATATTTTTACTTTTGGTCATGTGAATAACATTCCGGCTATTATCATTCATTTTATTTCCGCTTGAAATTTTAGCATTCTTAAAAGAAAAGTTGAAGATGGAGCACCTCTTACACAACTGAATACACAGCCAAAAAGAAAGAAAAGGAAAGGACCAAATTTGAGAGGATTTGAATGNTGGTGATGAGTATTTTACACTAACTTAACAACTAAAAAGTTGTGGGCAAAATCAAAATGGAATCAATGCCAAAGCAGACAAAGGGAAAAAAGCAAAACATGGCTAGTGTTTAATATTAGTTTCACCCAAATAAAAGTGTTTAATATTATTAGGAACCCCAACTGCAAATCTGATTAGTCTTTTCTCACTTTGGAGCAGAATCATAAATTACATAAAACTCCCTCCCTTGGGCCTACCGTATACTTTTTTAAACAAAAGCAATGAGCTTTGTTCGTTCAACACTGAGGATACCTTATTTTATAAATGGAAAATTTAAGCAAATTTTACCTAGGGTTTGTTACATATATTTATCCTTTTAACGAATAAACTACAATTAATTTTGAAAAATTCAATAATCCTTTTAAAAATCATTCTGTTGTAATTTTAAATAATCACATGGTGCGTATTTATTTGAAAATAGCCTAAAGTTGTGGAAGACCATTAATATTATAAACTTATGAGAGTGCAAAGTAGTAAAATATAAAGAGAAGGTTGACCGAAGAGGGGACTGCAATTTCATAAACTAAATAGAAGGCATCCATGATCATGGTAATCTTCAAAATAAATTATTATAACCATTTCATCAATTAAGACCACAGATGTTAAATATCAATCTCTCGTGATTTAATTCTCTCGTTCTTTGTGAAATGGATGTTGTATATTATGCAACTAGTAAAGTACTATATGTTACATCTCTAGTTACCACAATGTTTGCTCTATTCTTGTGCATGATTAGTGTCAACAAAATGATTAGTACCACTTAAGTATCAAGTTGATGCTAAAATGATGTATGCATCCAAAGATGATTACACGTGAAATTTATTTGCTACTCATTTCACAGTACGGAATAGATATTATAAACTATTAGATAATTAAAAAGTTATAAATCTTATATGCTTTTCAGTCATTCCAACGGCTGTCATACTTATTTCACATTACGAAGTGAGTAGTCAAGACTTACTCGATAAACAAGATCATCTTGGTTGATGAAATAAATAAAAATTTAATTTCAGTCACTTAAGGTCTCACATCAATTAAAGCTGCTTGTTAATCTCCAATTGGCCTTCTTAATTTGGTTAATTTAGAACTTTCACACACTACACCAAATTTCTTCAATTCTTTTTTTTTTTTCCCTCGCATGAAAATGAGCCATTTAAGTGAATCACTGATGGAAATGAGAATGCTAAATACTAAGATATCTTCAAGGTGCCCCAGTTTTCTTTTTCTTATTTCTTTTTTTTTCATAACTTTGGTTACAACATTATCTTATTAATAATTTTTTTGAGCATTATCTTATTAATATTAATCATACATACGCAATAATCATCATTTGCTTTGATTTAGCAATTAAGTATATCCTTAACTGCAAGGACCATGTCAAATTTTCAGTTTTAACTACGACCACAGCATACGTAAAATTTAGTGTATAAAAGTATGGAACAACCAAACTAACAAAAAAAAAAAAAAGAGAGAGGTGTAAGTTCCTCTTCTTCAGGATAATGCTAAATAAAATCTTATCAATTCAATGAAATACCACAGATTTCTTTTGTGATAAAAGTTGAAACTCTCCCACCAATTGCTCTTTTTCTAGAAGGAATCATACCCATTACTCCAACCTTTAGAATGGCCTAGAATAAAAAGGCCTTCTAAGCAGAATATGTTTTTATTCAAAATAGATTGGAGTGCTTATCCTTATTTTTCATGTTTTGTAATTTAAATTAGAACGAAATATGTGTTTTTTTCATTATTTGGTATGATCTTTTTTTTAGAAATTAAAATTGAATGGATTTTAATTAAAAAAAACTTTTATCTTTTTTGTTTTTTATACATGTTGTATACTATTTCTGCATTTAAGATAATCTTTAAGTATTTTGAGTTAAAAATAAAAAACTATAGAATTAATTAAATTTTTGTTTATATTTACATAATTTAATTATACAACTTAATTATTTGAACGTGAATAAAAGTTTAATGTATATAATTAGTTGTAAATTTTTAAAACTATATTGTATAATTTAAATAATTTATCAAATAAAAAATTATACAGAATAATTATATTACATACTAAAAAATAATTATATTGTACAATTTAACAATTTATCTTAATGATAAAAATTACAAAATTGCATATTAACTTCTCCTTTTTTACGTTCAATAATTAAATTGTATGATTTAACTAATTATATAATATCTTAGTTACTTTTAAAGCAATAAAATTAAAATTATGCAACTAAAAGATTGAATTAAATTTGAAAAGAATTAGATAAATTTGACATCATATAACTTTATCTTTTTAAATTGAAGTTGGAAAGTCATTCTTCAACTTTTTTTGAGAAATGGATTTTCAAGATACGGTGGAAATGACATTTTCTTATGAAATGGCTTTTCCTACTTAAATTTTTCATACCAAACACGAAATAGAAAGAAAAAGTTGAATTTTTTTTTCCATTTTAGACCTTTCTACGTACCAAACATGCGCATTTCTATAAAACAGGTGATAATAGAGTGAAAACTCAAATAAATTCTATCAAATTACAATTTCTTCTTTATTGTTTATGTTCCCTTTCATTTCATCCATAATAGATTCTTTTTTATAACAAAAAAAAAATAGAAGTTCTTTTTCCAAAATTAGGTAATAAAATATAACATTAACGGCACAAACACACGCAACAAAAAAACGTTAATATCATTGGCACGAATATTATACTATCCTATATCAAACTCTAATATTATATTGTTCAAACTTTTTTGAACCGTTCTCATTACTCTAGTACAAAACATACATTCCTTTAATCTACAATAAACTTACAAACTATTAGACTGCCTCCAAAAAAAAAAATCTACACCTTTTAAATCTACCATAGATCGTACCCTATACCAAAAATAAAAAGATATCATGATATTTATTTTTTTCCAAAAATAAAAAATAAAAAAAGAATAAAAGGGTAGTACTACCATAAAATCCAATCTTAAATTCCTTGAATCACAAAACAAAACAAAACAAAACCAAAACAAAACAAAACGTGCACGTGCACGTGCATCACACAATCACAAAGCTGCCCATTCTCCTCTATGAATACCCCATCCCACCCCATTCCTTATCCCTCTTCTTTCGTCCCACCAAAAATCTCTCCCTCCGCAAACCCCATCCCCACCCGCCCAAAAAAACTGTCCTCTGTCTCCTCTCTCAGTCTCCACACCCTTCCCGGCCAAGGTTCGTCCCTGTTTCCCTTTTCTACCCTTCCTTCTTTTTTCAATTTTTCTCATGATATCATAATCTTTTTTTTACTTGTTTTTCAATTTTTATGATGATACCATCATTTTTTTTTGTATTTTTTGTATATATATATATATATATATATTTTGCAGTTATTTTATTTATTACTTTATTTTGGTGGGTTTTGTGTATTTTTGTTGTTAAAGATGAAGAGGTGTACATATCAGCAGCAGCAAAAGGCAGCCTTGGTGGGATTGGGATTGGGATTTGGATTTGGAGGAGACTCTTCTATTCTTACCAAACTCTTCTTCTTCTATGGCTGCTTGTCCAAACGGTGTCGTTTGTCCCAAGCCTCGTAGACCTGCCAGTTTTCTTCCTATCATGTAATATATGTCTCTCTTTTTTTCCAATTTTTTGTAGTAAATTTTTTCTGGGATTTTTTTTTTCTAAATTTTTGGCTTTTTTTTTTTTTTTTTTAATTTGATAGTAATCCACAAGTGGAGGCTTGTGAGTCAAGGGCGGCAGGGACAGAGCTGCTGGACATTATTCTTGCAAAGGTATAATCTTTTTTCTTTTTCTGTATATTTATTTAGCTTTATAATTTATTTTATTTTGTTGGATTTTGTTGCTGATTTATTGTTAATTTTATGTTAGTATTTTTTAAACAATTTAGAACATCAAAGGGAAAAATGGGTTGTTTTTATTTTTTCGGATTTTGTTGTGGTTAATCAGGTAGGCCTTTGGTAAAAATTTTTCAGGAAATTTTTTTTTTTTTCTGCAAATACCTGTTTAGAGTAATTTCAGTAGGGAATCCTTAGTGACATCAAAGAGGAAAATGGTTTTGTTTCTGATTTTGTTTTGCTCACCAAACAGGGCTTTGTGGAAAATTTTCTGTGTATTTTTTTCCAGGAAATTTGATTTGTTTCTGCAGTGTTTGAACCAGTTTAAAGTAATTTCAATTGGGAATCCTTGGCCATGAAGTCTAGATCTTTGGTTTGACTAACGTTATTTTTAAATTACGAAAAGTTTCAATTTGAACATGGAAAGAAACTAGCCTGATATTTAATTTAGATTCCCTCCAAGCATTGTGCTAAATGGATCAATTTTGTAATGAACTTTTATGTGTAAGAATCTCGAGTCTTGAATAAGCTTGTAATTTTTTTTTTCACAGGGGAGTTATGGAGCTGAGAAGAACAGTTTTCAGGTGGCCTCATCTCCTCCGTTTTTTAATGGATCACCACCAGTTAGAGCTTCAAACCCTCTAATTCAAGATGAGCAATTTGTGATTGGGAAGGTGAGTCCAGTATCCTCTTCAATGGGATACATCGGCTTCACCCTCATCCCGAAAAACTGGCAGTGGAGGATCATCTGGCCGCGTTAAATGTGGTACTAAACCAGCTCCTGTGAGGATTGAAGGGTTCAATTGTCGCGGAAATTGCAGCATTTCAGCTGTGGTGGCCTAGAAAAGCTACTTCCATTTTGGTACACACCATCTTCACACCCCACCCCACAACATACGTGATTACCATAACAGCAGCTATAGAGAAGGAAGAGTATTTAGTCCATTTGGCAGTGAGGGAGAGAGATTGATGATGATCAAGAATTTGTTTTAGTTTTGTAAATAGAGAGGTTAAAGGAGAGAGTGAATGTGAATATGTAACGAGGGATGATCTTGATCATGATAGAATGGTTGATCTAAGGAAACAACAATAAAAAAGCGAAGAGAAGATATGACAATTCATTCTTCTCTTTTGCTGCGGTTAGTTTTTTGGTTTTAGGATATGGATAGTGCTTTGGAGTAATTTACTTGTGTTTTGATAGGGACTGTGTTATGAAAGATGAGACCAAGACCGGAACTTTGTAACTGACAAGGTTTTCCTACAGTCTTTGACCTTCATTGTAATTGTAATGTGAAGGCAAGGGGAAGATGGTCTTTTCGAAATTCTTGTTTTTATTTCTCTTATTTGTTGGGCGTGTTATATTAATTGTTAATATTTTTGTAAAAATCATGTGGTTTCACGTGGTACTACTGCCATTCTCAACTTTTTTGATATGCGTATTGTTTTTGGTTAATAAATGGGGATCGCTACTATTGCTTATTCAACTTTTGGTATTGACAATTATTGATAATGAAATTTGTGTATTAATTATTTTGTTTTGCCAACTTTAAAAAGCTCATTCTATGGCGTTATTATCGCCACTATTATGGAATTGATTAAATAATTACATATCAAGATTATTGTCTGGTTGAAAGGGGATGGGAAGATGCCAAATTGTCCAAAGGCAAGTGGGACTTTTTTTTTTTCCCTATTGAAGGGGAAGCATTGGAGATTATCGTGGGGGATCTGTTTTCCCTTCATTTTTCCAGTTGTTGAATTTTGTAATATTAGATTGAGGGCGAGACAGTGGGGTATTATGTTTTGTTGTTAATATTTTGATGGGATGCCTTCAGTTCTGATTTCTGACTAGTATTGTCTGAAAGCTTGGCTGGCTTTGCCGGTGGTTGGCCACCGCCTAGCCAGACAAACCACCACTAAAAGAGTGTAGGGGTCTAGGACTTGGACCATGTACTTTTCAATAATAAAAGGATCTCACTAAATAAATACTAGTAGTAGACTAGTAGTTGTGTATTTTTTTCCCATGGGTGTGAAGTTAAAATATCAACTTAAATGTGGTGGTGAAGATTCTCATGATCTAAAACTCTCAAGTCTCCACTCATCTCACTAAGCACCATTTCTCATCTGGGATATGACTCTTCCAATATCGTAGGTATATAATCCTGAGAACAAGAAAGAATTATCTGGTGTTCTATTTTTTTGGTACATGAATTATTCACTTAAAACTTCTCTCCTATTCACATATTACTGCCTGTAAATCTATAATATATATATATAATCGAACCTTGGCCGGGAAAGATATATATATATATATATTGGTATGACCTTTCTCTTATTTTGTTTTAAT
Organism: Cinchona pubescens; assembly: GCA_025175665.1. NCBI lineage: Eukaryota > Viridiplantae > Streptophyta > Magnoliopsida > Gentianales > Rubiaceae > Cinchona > Cinchona pubescens. Next base: position 1,410,833 of record JANKKI010000076.1, read on the forward strand.
TTTGTTGTTTCAGAACAACTGTTCAGTGATTTGCTAATAGAATATATATGCTCCTTCCTTTGATGCAGTTCCCCTGTTTATCTTATCAAGAATTGTTTAATTGCTAGCAACTTGGCAGTTCAATATTGCAGGTCAACAATTTGTTAGACTCTTAACATGTTAAGCAGAGTTTGATAATTAAGAATATCATGGAAAATTGTCATGTTAGGATTATCAATCCCTTCAAACCATTAGATAAGGTAGATGTATCTGCAATTTTTTTTTTTGGCTGGTTATTATTACTTGCACTTCAAAACTAAAACTTGTGTAAGTGTTACAAACTAAACTTTGCTAAGTGAACCCCTAAAAGCAAAAGATGCAAAACTATCAGCAGAAACCATTGGCCAAGGATTAGCTCTTCGAAAGAGCCAGTACAAATACTCACTTGTGCACGTAAAGTTCAGTTAATACACTGTACACTGTACAGTGTACATTTGAATCTAAATGAACATACAAAATAGTATAAATGATTCTTGTTATTGCCACCTTCTGGGTGGTTTAGGCGATAAATTGGTTCCGCTGGATGATTTTCTCAAACCTGAAAGATAGAACATCAGCAAAGCTTATTCTGTTGGTACAAAAAATAATATGTTCGTATAACCGGTTAAGCACCATTGTCCATACCAGTTGGGCCTTTTGAAGAATCCTTCGGTGTTTTTCCTGGGGTACTAGGTGATCCTGTCCTAAGTCTGCCAAAAAAATATCAAGACAATTTAAGGAGTGACACCTGAGCATCTCGCTAAATAGTTAGATAACAAGCACATTTATTGCTATTAGCAAGTAAATTCTGGTGAAAAGGTAAAAGACACTCGATCTATTTACATGGTATAAATATACCACATGAATAAAGCATCAATACTCCCAATCAAATTTTCGTCAGACAAAAGCAATTGATTTTGTTTAACATGTCTGAACAATTGGCAGAATTTAAACAAATACAGGTTCTTCTGAATATACTACGATTATGATGTTTCCGAAGCGTAAAGAACAGCTTTACTATCAAAAGTGAATGTTAAGACCACGTAATACACTAGGCACATTGACACCGTCAACTGTCCAAAAGGGCAACTTGAGACATATGTCGACTGATTTTTATACCTAGTAGTTTCCACTTGAAATTTATGAGTAAGTTGTAAAATATACCGTGTTAGGAATAGCAATATTGTTTGGTATAAATAGAAAAAAGCATCAGTAGGAATCTGTCGACTCTTTGATTCAATATAAAAAATCTGACCAAAAAACTGAAAGTTTGGTTAATCGTACTTACTTATCTATGTTATCTGATTGCTTTGCTCCTTCAGAGAAGTGACCGCTTTCCCCCGAGCCATCAGTTTCTGTGCCCAGAGAAACACCAGAATCAGATATGTCAATAATATCAACTCTTTTCACATTATCTGCATTGCTGGATTCTAAAATCTCAGCGTTTGCAGAAATGTTCTGACTCACATTCCCTCCCGTATTCTTGGATTGCTGGAGGGATTCTTTTTGGCATCTAAAATCATCACTAGGCTGTTGGGAAAAATCTATAGAATGCTTATCACTACACTCTAGGTTATCTCGATCTGAAGCTTCTTTCTCTATTAGTCCTGAGCCTTCCCCACCAGATAATTTCAAGCTTTGTTGAGGAGATCCACCTATTGAACTTTTTCGTGGAGAGGAAGACCCATACCTCAATGAATTTGTACCACGTGTCTCGTTATTGGCTCCGGCATGCATATTTTTGGTATCTTTAAGTTGTAACCTCTCGATCTCCTCATCTTTCTTAGCAATTGTATCTTTGAGGGACGCTACCTGCACCAGTTGAAAATATTCAGAAGGTACTACATTTGCGTTATGCTCTTGAATATTACCATCACAAATCGAAATGTTGAAGATGCTAACTCAGATAAGTGTACTAACAAATGAAGTGCAAACCTTCAGATCATGAATAAAATTCTTTCTCTATTTATCAGTTTTCATATAATGTTCATAGAATAACAGAACACTAACAATGTTTGAATAATCAGCCAAGACAATAGTTTTTCTAGCACAAACAGACAGCAAAATGTCAATGCATTATCAGAACCAGTGAAAATTTTTAGAAGTCACATACAATATAAGAATAGGATAGAAGAAATGGAATAGCACCTGTTCCATCAATTCCCTAACATCCCTGCCGTCTTTGCTGCTTTTAGCAGCGCCTAGCTCAACTCCAGATACCCGTTCAGCAAATTTCAAGGTGCTCATACTTTCGGAATGAGAATTAACTTCAGGGTTAAGTTGCACAAACATGAGAGTCTTTGCATTTCCACCTGAATCACAAAATGCAAAAACAAAAGCACTGTATCACTTTCTTTGGCGACCAATATAATTCCAAATGCCTGAAAAGATCTCGGCATGATTCTTTTCTAAGAACCCTGTTCACTAATATTCTTTAAGAATTTCATAAAAAAGGTACGTGGTATAAAAACCATTAGATCATAAAAAAGAGCATACAAAAATGCATCGACATGTTTCTTATGCTGAAATTTTAACAGATTCTCTTGCTATTAGAGACCTTGTCCTAAGGTGGATAGTTGTGTGTGGACCATTAAATTTTGGAGTTGGAGGGGGAACGGTAAAGGTGATTGTTGTGGAATCATATCCATGACATCATGGTAGCATTATTAGTCGGGAAAAGAAAAAGACTTGCAAGACCAAAATAGAATCCACTTTATAGATGCTTAAGAGTCATAATGAAGTACTAACATTTAGTGTCAAATTTCCCTATTAAGTTTCCATTTAAGGCACAATTAGACCTCAAAAGAAACCAAAGTAACCTGAACAAGTGATATTCTATCCATGTATACTTAAACCTAAGATCATTGGATTTTCAACCAAGAATGTACAATAGCAGACCTGGAGAGTCTCCAAACAAACAAAATACAAACACATAAAACATTCTTATAGATTTACAGGCAGTAAATGCATTGAATTAGACATATTTGCGGCTCATTATGAAATTTGCAAAAAAACAATTTACCCAGTGAGCTCTGGAGGACTTGAGTGAGCTTGCTGTTTCTGTATGGAACATGAGGACTCTTTTGTGCCAAAGCAGAGATAACATCTCCAAGGGCTGATAAAGATTTGTTTATATGTTGAGCCTCTTTTAATCTATCACCTGTGACCTCAGAGCGGTCTACTCTTTCACTTCCTGCAAGATCTACTAGATGAAGACTGCTTTGCATGGAAGATCCAGTTTTCTGATCTATCCCACGAACATGAATACTCACAATGCTGTATAATTGCATCCAAATCAACATCTTAACAATAACAGGTGAACAATTTTTAAAAAGGATTTTGAAATGATGGTAAGAAACCTGTGTGATCGACTGCTTCTTTCATTTAGTGCGGTGGAACTTTTAGCTCTATTCTTTAGCATTTATGTGTCCAACATTCATCAGATGCAACACATCAGACGTTGCTTTGACCGGGTACATGCTAGCATCTGGGACCGCTAACCCGTTTGGTTGGGATCCAGACAAGATCCCAAGTGTGTGAAAATCAAGGAAAAAACAAAAGATAATTGTTATGACACAGTTCAAGAGCCCTGGTTTTTCAAGAAAATTCTGTACTAGGAGAAAAGGTTCAATTTCCGCTCCAAAAAGAGATGCGTCAGAATTGGATGTTTAAAATCTAGAAACTGTGGAACAATTCTTTTTACTTCAATTTCATTTTAAAAAATGTACTTAGATAAAGAAGAAGATAGGATTCAAGACCAAACTGTAATTTGTTCAGAACAATGTATTGGTGAATGGTGAGTGCATTCTATAGCCAGATGAGGTGTTCCAGCATATAAAAAGGATATCTCTTTTGAGTACCATCACTCGAGAGTAAATCGCGAACTTGTTCATTATAAATTTCCACCATCTGAACAGAAATTTCATAAGAGCCATCAAATGTGCTCTCTCTATTCTGAGAAATTCGGAACAGATCATTCAAGGCTCTGTAGTTAACCCCCCATTCCTCTTCAGATACTCTATCAGGTCCTGTCTGGAGATAGAAGTATGAACTGTTCAGCAATCTAAACCACAATAGCATATATGAACTGTATACAAAAATTGCTTAAAAACAATTCATACCATCGTATAGGTTTTTCCTGATCCAGTCTGACCATAAGCAAATATACACACATTATATCCATCCAAAACTGACTGTATTAAGGGCTGTGTATCCAAATATACTTCAGCTGCCAATGTTCACCAAAAAAGTGAGGTGTCATTTTTTTTTTTAAGCAGAGAACAAAAAAAAAATATAAACAGAAATAGGACCAATAAAATCATACCCTGCAGAAACCTGTTCTGCAAAGCATATAAAATAAGATGAGTAGAATTCAAACCTTGTGTTGCAGCTTGACCATAAACCTTATTGAACTTGAATGAACGACGACCTTCTTTTCCTTGTATTTGGATGGATTTACAATGATGAGTTCCCCATTTTCACCAACGTATTCAACTATTGTCTGTTTTTCTTTCTGTCCAGGGAGAAATGGCCTTATCCGACAATACACCCTGATATTTCCTATTAAAAGAAGGTCATAAGAAAATAGATTGAAGAACAAATTTACCAAGTACTTAATCACTTAAAATATACAATGAATAAGTAGAACCTTTTAGCTCTTGGAGCTCATTATGTAGCTTCTGATTTTCAGCCAGGATTGCATAATAGTTTTCAGCTGCAAGTTGTAATGCTTTGATCTTCATTCCTGGAGTTAATATTGATCATGAGATCAATCCATGACATGTTACTTCAAACAAAAACAAACTAGAAAATAGTTCAAAAAATTGACCTAAGCTATTAAATTCCTCTGAGTAGCTTTTCTGTGTTTTCAGAATTTCTTGCTTTATTGACTGTGATGCAAACCTGAGTTCCTGAATATTCACATTCATATAGATTAAACATCATGACACAAATCTGAAAATGTAGAGTAATGATAAATAACATAATCAAAGGCATACACGTAGTGCACCAAGTTGGAATTCTGTAAATATTTGGTATATGTAGATTTCTTGTTCCATCCCAGATTTTGATTCAGAAAGTGACTCAAGTTCCTTCACTCTATTTCTTGATTCTGTTAGAAGGTTTGCAACTTCCCTCAACCTCTCCTCTAGCTCTTGTTGAGCTCCTCTAACTTCTCTTTCCATTTGTAAGCAGCTTTCCTCATTGGTTTTCCTGGCTATTTCTAGCTCTTGTTTCAAATTTGCGATTTCATGATTGTAATCATCCTTGTAATCATCCTTGTCTTTTATCAATCTAGCCACATCATGCTCCTCAACCTTCTTTTTTTCCTCTACTGTGCTCTGCTCATTCTAGCATGAACAAAATAGCGAACCTTGTTAGAATAGAAAAAACGTTTCTTATGGAGGGAAGATGAAGTCATTGCACCTATGCCATAAGTAACAGTGTTAATGGAAACTATGCCTCTCTCTAATATTCCTGAACAGGGAAGGAGATTTGTCCTAATACAAGGTATGGACATACCTAAACAAGTATTAAAACTCCAAAACCCTTGTAAGTACTAAAGTAAGTCATTGCATTCTCATTCGAGAGCATAAACTATTAGTTGTTTATCAACAATCTTAAACATGCCCCTATACAGGACAGATTCTTTTAAGACTGACAAGCACAAAGACAAGTGTTTGCATGGTTTGACGAAATAGAGATCCAACAGAAACAGGCCCTCACACTTAAATCAAAAGGAAGCAGATATCATTTTAAAGAAGAGCGAGATATTATACCTTAATATGCTGTAGCTGGTTCATAACAATCTGCAGGAGAGAGACTATAATAAATGAAAGGACCAAATTTTCATGAAAATTTTGGGATTGCTATAATGAGTACCTGAGTCTCTTCACTATTCCCAGCCGCAAGGGCTTCAAGTACTTTAATCCTAGACTGGTACTTCTCGTCTCACGAGCCTTGAAAAGATTATTTTGCTGCAGGCAGAACCTCAAAAGTTAGACTATATCTCTTAATCAATACAACTAAGAACTATCCACAAGTAAGGTGAAGAAGTCAATACTGTTTTCAAGTGTTCCGCTTGAGTAGATATCCGGCGTTCAATTTCTTGCACAACTTTTCTCAATAGGCATGCCACTCGCTGTCAGAGGGAAGCAGATAAAATAACTTAAATATTATGTTTTTATCTTGTAAATGCAAAATGGATTATAATGCTTAAACTGATCAGGATTGTCTCTCCCTGTCATACATGAGGTATCTCTCCATTCTTCCGCTCAATGCTTTCATCTAACACTCCGTTCACAACACTTAAAAGTGACTGTGTTGGTGCATTCTGTACAGAACAGAAACAGAAATTCATTAAAGAAGCATAAAATGGATTGACACGGACAAAGCAAGAACCAGTCCACAAATTCACAAAAGCAAGATCTGAGAGCATACATCCAAACTGATTTGATTTCATCATCTCTGAAATCTTTGAAGCAGGGAGATCTGTATAACATCCCTGTTTCAGCTGAAATACCTCATGGAACTTATGTCCAACATGATCTCCAAGGGCAGCTGATGGCTCTAAAGAAACAATGAAATAATTCGTACAGAAATCAAGAAAATAAGAACAATAGGTGTATATCTACTCATTTTGCCATGATTGAAAAGCAAAAAACAATGACCGCATTTTGTTTCTTAATTTCAAAAATGAATCCTTCTTCATGATTCTGCATAGAGTAAAAAATAGCATTATTACCTGCCATCATCACTGGACTGCGCAATCCACGGCGAGATGAAGAATCTCTATGAATGCTGTGCCCACTGCGAAAACAGTCTCCTAATAGCTTCCATTTTATACTCCCATCACCTCCAAAATTATCAGTTGAATGCATGTCAGAGTGATGATGAGCCCCGGAATATGACATATAGTGGGCTCGAAGATTTAAAAGGCACTCTAACACACGTTTGTTTCATGGACCCCTGTTTAAAACTGAACATGAGAAAGACAAAAAGAAACAAGGCAGAAGGGCAACAGGCACATTTAGGAATATAGTTGCTAGGTACAAATCACACTACAGGATTTTCCATTAATCAATTTCTAGTGAGATTAAGTTACCTTTTCCAGGTCTGATAACTTAAATCTTGGTAACCTCATTTGATCCATAGCTGCCAAAAACTTTTTAACATCTTCTGAACGTGACTCTGAAGACTGAAAAGAAGCGCCATACTATAACATGCAAATAACAATTGTTACTATTCAAACATAAACATTTATCTAACTTGAAATTTTGCACATGAAAAATTGTCAAAAAAACTACCTCTGTCACAGAACCAGGTTTTAATTTGTTTAGCAATTGACACAAGACTGTGCCATCAACCAAGAATGCCCGCAGTTCTTCATCTGAAGCATTTAGTGGCAAACTGAAATTAGGAAGAAGACCATTCAGCCATTCCACCAAGATGGCCCTCATTGCTTAGCTGTTGAACCAACAAGGGGAACAGATTTAGAACAATAAACATTGATATAGGAACCGATTTTTTTGGAAAAAAGAAAAAAAAAGAAAAAAAAAAAAATTGCAACTTTAGCCTCACCATCGGTCTTCGACATGGGCTCAAAAACATCACTATTGAAAGACATAGTGGAGCTGTTGAGTCTATCATAATCTTTGGATATCCAAAGAAACTTGGGACAGCAGGCCAGGGTTCCTGTCCTCCTTCAGATCTCAACTACAATATGATGTAACAAACAGTGCAAGGAAAAGCTTTAATTTCCATGAAAAAGAACAAAGGAATATATTTGTAACGCCATAAGTATCAAAATTAACAACAATCATGTGACCTTTCTGGTTACAAGAATGTTAGCTTGTAACACAAATTTATTTCTTATGATGCAACCATGTCCACAAACAATATTAGAAGGTAACTACATTAGTCAATGGTGCTGAATTCAACCTGTTAATAAGAAGTTTTTATGGAAACGATATATGACAGGAAAACTTGACATAGGATTTTAATTACAAGCACGCACAAATACAATCTTGTTTTCAATCTCAATAAGCTAGTTGTATCTTCCAACTAATATCACAATATTCTGATCAGCAATCATCCCATTGCCCTCTACAAGGTATATTCATACAACAACGTGCATCATACGAAATGTAATTTAGGTGATAAAAACACTTCTTGTGATCTATTAGTTATAATTCGAGTCATAAAGGGTATTGAGAGGTGAATTTTTTTTAATATATATATATGTATTTATACAGGATAACAGAAAAGAATTGACTTTTATAGCAACCCTTTGCAGAAAAAAAACTTGGAATTGGGTAACTCAGAAAATCAACAAATAAATGATTAATTGAATCTTTCTCAATGTCTGCCTTTACAATGACAATCAGAACCTGTAGCATAGATATGGTAAGAAAACACAAAGAAATTAAAATATTGGACTGATCATATTAACAACATATTGCATCAATTAAAAATAGATGTATAAGAAGCATTTGGAGTACTTATAATATCCAAATTAATCTAATCACCACACAGAATTTCACACATTTCACACATACAACATGATATTATATTAACATGCACTCATTCTTGATCACATGCAGAACTTGAAAAATAAAAAAATATGATGATCTATTCATACCCATAATAAGAACATGCAAATCAAGAATATGTTACTTTAATTAACCAAAGGGTCATTTCTAGTATATCAATTGTCGAGACACAAGAATAAGAAGAAGAAGGAACGTTCTACACCTTAGAGAAAATGTTGAGCCTTAAACGCGTATGCAAGTTCGCTAAACAAGGTGAAGAAACATGCACCCTTTTTTTGTTTTGGGATGGGTGTGGAATTTTTACTTGAACAATATCATGGACCCTTTATCTACGTGGATAATTATAAACTAAGAATCTGACTCACTTAAAAATTTTAAGTGCCTTAATTTTTAGTCTTTTAAGTCCGTATTTCATTTAGAAGAAATTCTTACATATATGTACTCAATCTATAGCATTGTGTCATGAATCATTTCGTCTATAATACTAAATAATTTAAAATATTATAAATTAAGAGATTCATAACACTATATTATATTATAGATTCGGTAAGCATTCGCTTGGGAGAACAATAGTACGAGACTCTGAAGTACCTCTGTCAGGTGAGTTGACCTCGTGACATTTGGATTTTTTTTCCGGTTTTAGAAAAAATCATTTTTCTTTTTTGAGAAAATATGTAGGGAAATTCAATTCATAGCAAATTAATTAAGAAAAAAAAAAAAGGAAAAAGTTGGATATTTCTAGGCTAGGGAGTAGGAGGGGAGAGATCCAAATTTTTTGTTGGGAAAATGTTAGTTTTGTGGTCAATATGAAGTTGAAGCTAGCGTATTCTCTCACTCTCTCCTATATTTTGTTTCCCCTTCTTTATCGCATTAGAAATTAGAGTATACCATAGAGGTGAGACAAAAATGGGTAAAGAATTTAGAGCCACACATTATAATTTGTTACTAGAAATCTAAATGGTCTAGATTAATTGTGGAACAATCTTTAGAATAGGGATATATATATTTTTTTTAATGTAGAAAAGAAATTCTGAAGTGTAAATATCAAAATATAAGTTGTACATTACTTGAAAACAAAAAAAAATTTATAGTAGTTAAACTTTCATGTATATAATGCAAAGTTTATTCTATTACGAAATCATTTTGTTATATTTTAATAGTTTAAAATATCATATTATAAATTTTAAAAATTTATATTGTATAATTTTTTAAAATCAATTTAATAGTTTCTCTAACAAAATTTCTCATATCGATCTTTTATAATTTTGCTTTATCTTATTAGTTTCTGTACTCTCTTATTAAGTTCATTAATCATTATACTGTGCTATCATCACCTTGGCCCACCAAATTGAATTTTAAATAATGGGTTGAGCTTTATTTGAAAATAAAGAAGGCATTCTTCAACTTGAATAATTGGCCCAACTTCGAAATAAGGCGAACTTCAGCTTTCCAAAACTTTCCTTTACCAATTCAACCTAGTCCAAGATTAAGTTCTACAATCTAGGTTTCCAATGTACTACCAAAAAAAATAAGAAAGCCTTTAGTACTATGCAGTTAATAAGGTTGTAAATGAATTCAAACTATTCGATATTCGAATCTAATTTTGGTCTTTAAGAGATTGTTCGAACTTGATTCGTTAATAATCAAGTCAAATTTGAATGAAATTTAGCGTTCATTAATTTTTTTTATTCGGTTTGAACACAGCTCGGTAAGGTAAAATTTTAAATTTATGTATAAAAATTTCAAATTACAAGAGTTCGATTCAAATTCGATTCGATTAAAATTTGTTTGAATTTAAGTCGAAAGATAAATAAACTAAATATGAATAAATTTTCAATCTTATTAAAATAATTAAACAAATTTGAACATTAGGATATTCAAATTGTTGATATTTATTTACATCCCTAATAGTTAGTTACAAGCTATCATTTGTACCTATTTCATAGTACTTAGAATGCTTAAATTTAAAAATATTTAAATTAAATTATTAGTAATTTATGATCTATAATATTATATTTTATACCATTTCCTCTCTCGATCACCTTCAAGAGCTCAATGTGTAACACCTCTCCCATAAATTACGCGTTACAATTACTTTCGTTCAAAAATTATACGAGATTCAATTTGATATTAACCGTAACATTTCAAAATTAGTCTAACTTAATAATTTTTAAATATAAACAAAAGATTCAAAATATTTAAACAAAATTCATAACTCATAACTCACCATATTATATTCAATATCATTTATCATCGTCTTTGAAAGATTATGAAATACTTGGCACCAACTAGGCGCAAATTGATATAAACAACCCTAAACTTATCAACATCATGATCTGAATTATTTAGTATACCTACCAATGATTTCATGGGAAATATTTAGATAGATCTGATTTTTTATTTTACTTGTAGATTCTGTGGTGTAAATTAAATATTATGAAATTTATGATATCAGTTGATGTAAGAAATATTTTATAAGATTTAATTTTAATCGCAAGATTTACATGCCAAAAATCGAATTTATGTAAGTATTTTATGTGATTTCATACCACAGAAGACCAGTTGATTGTCTTTCTTGATTATAATTATCCAAACTAGTGGGGGTCCTAGAAGAAAAAATCTCTTTGCTAGATGTACTAATAGATGGAAAATATTTAGGTAAATCGATATTTGATTTTACTTATAAATTTTGTGATCAAAATTAAATTTTAAAGAATTTTATTTACATTAATTGATATTATAGATTTTTTAAAATTTTTAAATCCATACTATAAGATTTATAAGTGGGAATAAAAATTAGGTCTACCTAAATCTTTGTCCTAATAGATTGGATTTTGTAAATCTAATCTGTAATTCGAAATTTTATAACCAATAGAAAATAACTTCATTATTGACTGGTTCTAATTGATCAAATCATGCACTTGACTGCGAAAGATTGGACGTGGACTTCATTTATTCACGATTGTCCTAATCTTTAAAAAAAAAAAAAAAAAAGGCTATAAATCACAAAGAACCTTTTTGGTTTGGCTAATGTTGTAGTTATTCACCCATAGCTTTCAAATTTATAATTCGTCTTTTTATGGTTTGAATTTTTTTTTTCTATAAAATAGATAGAAAATTTAAAACTTAATGAATTTGCACAAAAAAGTCTAAAATACCCTAACTCTAATACCATTTTACCACTCAAAAAACTCTCCCGTCCAAAAGAAGGGATTGCATTTAATATTAAAATACTTGATTAGAAATTTTAAATGACTAAAATAATATTTGTTAATAAAAATTTCCAACCTCCTAATAGTTAATTAATCAAATATTTAGCGATTTCACTTTAACCCAAACTATAAAGAGAGTAAATCGTATGTTTGAAAATAATAAGTGAGTAACGTAAATATTAATCAAATCACAAGGGGTTCGTTGTAATTTTATCCCCCAACGAAAACTAAATGAAAAAAATTATATTATGACAATAAAAACTTATGAAAATTGTTCATTAATTGGTGTTACAATAAATACTTGTCTCAAATAGACTGTTTTTACTTTCTTTTATGGTATTTCCGAAAAATAACTTTTTTTTATATTCAATATATATAACGTTTTTAAATTTGAATTTATTGGATTTTATCAAAACTTTAATTACATTTCTTCCATCTCATAATATCAGTGCACAGTACTTCAAGTTCAGATTGATGAGATAATTGAAACTATAAAGCACTAGTGACTAGTCTTCTTATGTTCAATGGATCTTAAATTATCTATAAATGTAATATTATCAATCAAAATCATAATTGTAATGTGCTTATAATATATAATTTGTGCAAGTTAAGCATTTTTTGAGAAATATCTTTAAGACAATAATTTCTTTGTTGAAAAAATGTATTCTCTTTGTATTATCAGCAAATTGGAGTGTAGTAGAACAAGAAAATAATTCTTTCTTTCCACGGGGAAATTATGGAAAATTGGAAAGAAAATTAATGGGAAAAGGAGTTGAAATTGAAAGGAGGAAAATAAGCTCCAGGAATTGAGGATAAGAACGGATGAGAAAACCAGAGGCCCAGTCCGAAGGGCGCCCACAGCCCTCTCTAAAACCAGTGTACGGATTCCACAAAACCGGGAGTTGTCCCTCACTTTCCCCTACCTAACTCTCAACCACGCGCTCATTACTTTTCCACTCTTTTTTTTTTTAAAATATTTTTTTTGGTAAGAAACTTTTCCACTCTTTACTCGATTATGGAAACACACGTTGTATTTGGACGGTAGAATTTGAGTGAATTTTAAATTGAATGTATTTGTATTAATCGGTTTAAGATTGATTAATTTAAGTTTCATTTAGCCCTAACAATTAAGTAATTAAATATATTTTGAATTTTTATAATGATAAAAATTGTTGAGAAACTAATATAAAAATTTGATATTTGCATATAAAGAAAACAATTGAATTGTAGTGCGTTTTGTTAGAAAGACTGAGAATGTTACTTAAATAAAGACTATCAAAAACTTAAGTGAAATTACGCGAAACTCAAAATTCAAGAACTCGGTAGAAAATATTAGTCATTTTGAGAAAGAAAAATGTAAGAACTTCCACTAGTTTTTAGTGGTCACAATTTGCATCATAATGAATGTATTAGTGCAAGACAAATTTCGAAACTTTCTTTTAAATGAATAGTTTCAAGAGTGAAGTGATGAATTATTTGCAAACACTATATTAGCATTCAGGCATCATTTATGTTTAAAAAAAAAATGATATAATAATTGAAAAAGTTTGTATCAAAGTGAATCTGGTTCTATAAGAGACATTGCTTGCATAAGTATTAAAAAAAAGAAGACTTAAGTATAATCCATCATTATTTACAATTTTATTTATAGCAAGTATTATAAAATTTTGAAATGTAATAAATTTAAGATGAATGAGATTGAAAAATATTGCAAAATATTATAAATTAATCTTGTTTATAAGTAGAAATTTTTTATATCAACGATTATAAATTTTTATATCAAAAAATGTAAAAAATACATGTCACATAATTATAATTTAATATCAAATATTAATTTTGCATCATATAGTATAATATATATAATTATACTCTATAATATAAATTTTTACTTAAATTTTATTTGAAAAATAAATGAATACTATTATTATCTAAACATAGCAAACCTATTTGCGTCTTTCTTGATAAGAAGCAAAAATAATTAAGGATGTGTATGGTTTGCATTCAGAAATCCTAAATCGGGATTTGAATTGAAGTCATAAATTTCACTATGGGTATGATTTTGTATTATTCCTTATTATTTATTTTAATTTGAATAATGAATGAATTTTATTATATTGATAAAATAATTAATTTGAAATTCAAGTAAAAATAAGGAATGAAAGTGAATATTTTTTAATATTTTTATTTCATAAATAATTTTCACAATAATTAATCAAACAAAAGTTACAAATAACATTAATTTTGATTCTTATTTCTGTGTCTTATACTTATAAACCAAATACTTGCTAAAAGATTTTTTATTTTTTATTTTTTATTTTTTATTTTAAAAAAACCAGGGAATTAATTACTACTTGTCTGCGCATCCGAATATAAAAAAAAAAAAAAAAAAGCGAAGGCAGCGCGTGGAATTTAGAAAATATTTCCAAGCTTATGTGGCGAGCCGCCATAACCTGAAAACTGATGTCTAAACACGTGGTCTCCCTTCGGCTTGCATGGCGATGCATCTGTATCAGCCCTTGAGAGACCTCGGAATTACCTTCCTGCCACCACCCATGTAAATTGTAAAAATTTGAAAGAAAAAACTTACATAAATTCGCTTATTTTTGATTACACCTGTAGATCCTGCGGTCAAAATTAAATCTTATAAAATCTTACTTACATCAACTTATGTCATAGATTTCATAACATTTAATTCATACCAAAAGATTTATAAGTGAGGCCAAGACTAAATCTACCTAAATCTTTCCCAAATTTGAACCTCAAGAAGACCAATTTGACATTTAATGGCATAATTTGATTTTACACCAAGATTGATATATAGAGAAATTTTGCAATCTCTTCTAATGAATTATTTATTTAATTTTAAGAGTTTGTACAGTATAAATTTTTTAAACACATAATATTATATTATACAAATATTCAAAATACAAAAAAAATAATTTCTTAAAATGAATCATAGAATTTCCCAGATATATAATCAAACTCTAGATGTGATACTGTATTCTTATTTTGAGGAATATGAATGTGGCACTAAATTTTACCTTGCACACTATAAGCAAGAATAGAGTTCTTATTTTAGTGTAATTCGAGTATTACTTTTCATTTTATACACATATTGTGATATAATTTTTTGAACAAAATACACGAATTATCATTAAATTGTTAGGTTATTACATATAATATTATTGAATTATTTGATTTACAAATTTGATCACTGAAGTGTATTTTTGGAGTCACTGAACTATTTATTTTGTAAATTTGATCACTAAACTACTCGTGTGTATTCCGGACTACACACACTTAAGGTCATTCAATGACCAAATTTTCAACAGAATGACTTCAAATACATATTTAAAATAGTTCGGTGACAAAATTTATAAAATAAATAATTTAATAATCTTGTATGCAACAACTTAATAATTTGGTAACCATTCATGTTTTTTTTTAAAAATCTTTTTTAACATATGATTCTCTCAATATATTTTTTATTTTCTGCTTTAGCTAAAGTTAACCAGTGGAATACTAGTTTAACAATTAGTATTATTTTAACTTTTTTCATTAAAAATGAATTATATAGAATGTCACTCAATAGGTCATAAAATTTGCTATAAAAGGTCATTGTAATTTAATTGTGTGTGCTACATCATCAATTTTTGACTTAATGTTTAAACAAATCTTATACAAAAGTAAGAGAAAATTAAGAAGCATAGTGGTAGAGAAAAGGAAAATGCAATTTTGTCAAGTTTCTCTTGTTCCAATTTAATGTTAAACAAGTACGAAAGACAAAAGAATTTAATAAGGTCATTTTAATCATTGGAAATAAAACACATATATTAGTCAGTTGGTCAATAAGGTCTAGAAAGAAAAAGAAATTAACTTTTTTTTTTAAAATTTAAAATCTTAGTTAGAATTTGATTCGGTTTTTTAACTATTTTTTTATTCAAAACTTTTGTTAAATTTTAAGTCGACATTGAAAAGTTCGACATTATATTTTTTATGTTCAAGCCAATTCTCATGTCATAATGCAACGTTTGTAGACTCGATAAAACATTACTGCAGTTAGTTATAGAGTTTATCATATATATATATATTGTTGGTGTAAAATAAAATTTACATTATCGGTGTGGAATACATGTTATGTGTGTATTTTTAAAATTTTAAATATTATTTTGACACATATAACATATATCTACGTCCGATAATGTAAATTTTTTTTTAAATCAATGATATATATAAGATTAACTTTTGGTAATAATATTAGTTAAGTAATTATGACTGGTATTGTCACGCCCCCAAAACGGGACAATGACACGCCGCACCTCGGGATCACCCCAAGCATGCAAGGCACAGTACAAGAGCAATATACAAACCATAATACCTGTCATTTAACCTCCAGATCAACCAATACAAGACCACAAAATATTTTCAACAGTCATATCCATAACAATCCACAATAACCAAATCACAGTCATATACAAACAACAAACCACAATCCCACAACAGTCCAAAATTCGATCACAAGACAAATCTAACAAGTCCATGGCACACAGGCCTAAGTATAAAAACTAACCTCACACTAGGATGATAAACAGGAAAATACTATCCCCAATAACTGGGTGCATACTATAATCCTCCTTGATTGAACCCTGTACCTGTCTCTTATACACATCTAGATGTGTATAAGAGATGCTTAATTCATAAATCACAATCTCTCACCACAGCACTGTATCCAGGTCTACCTATTATCCGCCCGAGTAGACAAGGCATAACGGAGTGTCTATCGTTTGTCTTCCGATGAGATTGGGTATAACATTTACATTTTAAATGCCTACCTATCATTTCATTCACTCACTCATAGCCAAGTCCACTAAAGTGACCCATTGAGTTCTTCACAGTAATCATTCATTAACACATAGTACAATAATGAACAATTGATACATTACATAACAAACATATAATTTATAAACGTACTTACCTTATAAATATTAATCGAAATAAATATACTTGTTTATTACCTTAATACCACTTATTCTATGATTACAATACCAATCATATACAGGGTATCGATAAAAAGGAGTAAACGTTACTTACCTCGAAAATCGATGTCGTAGACGTATCCTAATTTCGACGGTCTAAAACTCTAATTCCAAATCACCTAAATCAGGAGAGTGTTATACCATTAGGATAAAAATCGAGATAGGGATTTACTTTTGGGTATCACTCAAAATCTCAATTTAGTCATTAATTGAACACAATTAAGTAAGGATTGAGTTAAATTTGTGAAAATAAAATAAAAATCTAAGAATTAGTGTTTATAATTTTAAATATCTCACTAGATTAAGAATTGTCAAAACCCTAATTCAAATCTCACAAAAATAATAGTTAAAAAGTCATTTCAAACTATAAATCCAGTCCCAATAGCTTATAAACATATTTGGTAATCAAATCAATTCATAAATAATAAAATTAAACAAATTAATCTCTTGAAGAACTTGGAATTTAACATAAAAAATTGATATACAGATCTGAAAGTAAAACTTACTTTTGAAGTTGGATTAAAGGTCTACGAAGATTCCTGAATCACCAATTTGATTTGTGAGTAAATTTTCAAACCAAATATGAATTTTGAAGAATTGGTTGATTGGATTTTTCAAAGTAAACTTAATTCTGAAGGTTACTTGGAGAAGCAGAAGAAAATGAATCAGGAGACTTCGAGACGGCGTTTTAATAAACTTTTAATATTTTCACTTTAGTCCCTGAAGTTTTGTAAAATTATATTTTGACTCGAAAATTTTAAAAAATATTTTAAAAGGGTAAAACGATTATTTAATATTTGAAAGGGATATTAATGAATATTTAAAAGTATAAAATCAAATGCGAAAATGTGTGAAATAATTAAAAAAGTCGGGTATTACAGGGATAGTGTGGTTAATTCATAAATGAAACACCTGCTGGTGTAAGGTCAATTTATTTGGCCGATTTATTAAATTAATGCAAAGTTCTGTTTATCCCAAAAAAAAAAAAAAATAAAAAAAAAGTTTAACTAGTTTTAATTTTATTGGAATTGAATTGGTCTTGATTCTTGAATATATTTATAAAGTAAAATGTCACTCCATTTACCTTTCCACGCGGATGAAAGGTTGTTGGAAGGTGAAAGAGTAAAAAATTTTGTAGCGAGTAAGAATGAATGACGAGGACGGACCAAATGGTAAATTCACATAAAATCATATTTTCTTGGGAATAATGGAAACCAGCTAATGTACTCGAAACGCTTCCCCTACAATACCACTTCCTGGGAAAACCACTTGCGGCTTCTCCTACAAATACTCCGAATTAAACGAAAACCCAAAAAACCCATCCAAAATTCTCAAACTCCTTCTCCCCATTTCTAAAAAAATCCTAATTATTATATAATAATTTACACCAAAAACACGCAGTGAAAAGGAGAAAGATCAATTGGCAGTGATGCGGATGAGCTGCAATGGATGCCGGGTCCTGCGGAAAGGGTGTAGTGAAAAATGCACCATTAAACCCTTGTCTTCATTGGATCAAATCCCCTGAATCTCAGGCCAACGCTACCCTCTTCCTTGCCAAGTTTTACGGCCGCGCCGGCCTCCTCAACCTCATCAATGCCGGCCCTGATCACCTCCGTCCCGGTACTCATCCTATCTTCACTATATATATATATATTTAAAAAAAAAAAAAACATTTAACAATTTATTTACTAAAAAACCCCGAAATTTTCTTTAAATTTCACTAGTTCCCCAAGTCCAATACACATACTTTTTTGAATCAAAATATAATCTCTGTTGGCAAGACGCTTCATTTATGATTTAGATCTCAAGTTTTAGTAATAAAGTGCAGTTTTGTTGATAAAAGGCTTCATTTACGGTTTAAAATGCAGTTCTGTTGACAAGACAACACTTTATTTATTTATGGACAATAACATGATCTTAGGCTTTGGTTTAAAATTACCGATGTAGGTGGAAATTGTTTGTTGATCATTTAAAAAAAAAAAAATGGTATCACTAAAATTTTTCCTTAAATTAGAAAAAAAAAAAATGCTTAATCCCTTTTAATGCTGTGTAATTTTTGGATTGATAATTGAATTTCTTGAGGGGTTTGGTAAATTTTTGAATTGAATTGTTGTAGGTGTTTTTAGATCCTTGTTATACGAGGCATGTGGGCGTATTGTGAATCCAATATATGGAGCGACTGGGTTGTTATGGTCGGGAAATTGGCACTTATGTCAAGCAGCCGTTGAAGCCGTGCTTAGCGGCTCGCCAATTTCGCAAGTTTCGGCTGACTCGGCTGCATGCATAACCAGCCCACCACTCAAGGCAGGCGACATTCGCCACTTGTGGAAAGACGAGAACTCGGCTGCTTCAGCCGATACAGATCTACACAGGGTTAATAAGACTAAGGGCAAGTTCAAGCGAGCCGGGGCTAAGCCGAAGGTTAGGGTCGAGTCGCCTGATGTTGACCACGCGGCTCGAGTCATGTGGAGCTGGTCTCATAAAGAGGAGGTTGTGGGCTCAACGAGCCGACACTTGACTCGGGTCTGAGTCAGCTTCGGGAGCCGCGGAGCCGAGGTGGAGAGAGCGGGGAAGCTGATAGTGATTCGGTGGAAACTGTGGAGGCGTCATTGGTTAAGCCGGATGAGCCAGCCGATGGGAGTGATGTAGAGTTGGAGCTGACTCTCGGCTTTGAGCCTGTTCTGAGTAGGCAGGGGAAAGTGGGGTCCGTTGGATCAACAAAAGGAGGAATCAACGGCTCAGATGATAATAGTTGTAATATGGAATTCGTTTTGGATGGCTAATTACGTATGTGAGCTTAAGTTAAATTTCAAGAGTAGAGATCAATTTTGGGTTGGTAAATTGTGAAAACTGCAAAAAGGGCTTTTAATTTTGGGGTTAATTTTACTTGTTTTGGGCATTTGAGGGTGTAAAATTTGATCAGAATTAAGTTTTGGTTGTGAATGTACATTTTTTCCTGTCGACAAATACATTGAATTCCGTTAATTCCTTGCAATTTCAATGTAGTTGCAAACTGCTGTACAATGACTAGTATTAGTAAACTCTGAAAAAGGCAATTTAATGTAATGAATAATTATTTTATTTTATAAGTTAAATATATTCCGTACGTAGGACGGGTTTTCTGGCTTAGTAATGATTTGAAACATGAATGGAGAAATTTGATTCTACTTTGCTTCCTTGTTCTCCTCAATTTGATTTCCTGCAAGAGTCAAAGTTGTTTTTGATGGTTAACACCAGTTAGTTACCATCTCAACGTTGATGATTGAACATTTAGGGAAGACAACAAAATTTTAAAGTTCAAACTACGTAAATATTTATAAGATCACGAATTAAAATTTATTTGTTAAAATTAATTTATGTTTAATTACTAATTTTTTAATGTCCACTGCCAAACTTAATTGAATTACAAATTTCTTTAATTTAACATAAATGGTTTGATTTAATTTTTTTTTTTTTTATAATATAATAATTCATTAATCACTTTTTTCACTTTATTACTTTGCTTATCTAATAATGGAATTTTAGATAGACACATCACTTACCAAATGGGATTAGTATGAACAGAATTAGAATTAAGGAACCTTCCGTAGCACGGGCTTCTTATCAAACCACCCAATCCCTGTTGGGCTCTAGGCCTCAGTCTGGAGATCTTTAACAATAAGTTCGTCTTCTTCATTTCCACTTTAAATCATCAATCAGGGCCCACGGCCCAATCTCATTCAAAGCCCATTAGGTCCAACTCCTTTCTTCAGTTTCCCAACCTCACCACACCCTCTCAGTCTTCTATTCATTCGATCAGAAAAACAAAAGAGAATTTTCTTTTTTTGAAAAAAAAAAAAATGGGAAGGAAGAAGGGAGTAGAATTCGATGAAGGAGTTCCGGATGACTTCGACCCGGAAAACCCATATAAAGACCCGGTTGGTATGCTGGAGATGAGGGAGCATTTGGTGAGAGAGAAATGGATCGACATCGAAAAGGCCAAAATCCTCCGTGAAAAAGTGAAGTGGTGTTATAGGGTTGAAGGTGTTAATCATCTTCAGAGAATGCCGCCACCTCGTCCTTCAGTATCTTGATGCCACTCGCGGCGTTGGATGGGGAAAAGACCAGCGCCCCCCTTCTCTCCACGGTCCCACTTCTTTCTTCAATTTCATTTATTATTATCAGTTCTTTTTGCTTTGATTAAGGTTTTTTTTTATTTTTTTTTATTGTGTTGTTAATTTTTATGGGATTTCAGGGCCTAAGGTGGAGGCTGAAGCGGCAGAGTGACTCGCGGGATTTGAAAGGTATTTCTTATGTTTTTATTAACAAAGATTGAATCTTGTTAAGGTATTTGCCGGAAATCGGATAATAGGAAGGTCTTTTTGGCTGCTTTTATTCATAATCTGAATATGGAAATGAGGTATATAAGTTACTTATTTAACAAATTTTACTAGGCAAGTACCTCGTAGATGTACTGCTGCTATTGAAATCTATTTTGTAACTGGATATGATATCTGTTAGTAAAGGATAAATCTGTTCATCAAAAAGTTGAGATTACAATTTGGTATGCAACCAAGTCCCGGAAAGAAATAGGTGTTGGTGTCGGGGTGTTTGACAACTTTACACTTCGCAAGAGAAATGCTCTAAATGGATGGAGGATTGCCTCTTTTCGAGTCCTTTGTCGGACGTAGTTTCTGTCTTCCTTTTGAGATGGTATACAGCTTCAGTGCATAAATCCTTTTGACATCAATGTTGAAATTTGTACTTACAGCAATGTTTACACAATTCCAAATTTTCTTTTCGACAAGTTCTCATGGATCCCCTGCAATCACTGCATATGATTTTGATATGTTTGAGTTATATATAATTGTGGCTAATGACTTTTTTCTCACCTGTTCAAAGAATGCCCTATTTTATTTGGATCAATTTACAGTTAAATATTGATTTTTGAGTGCTCATCTGTGCAACTTAGTTACTTGAACTATTGCCAAAGCCATTCCTTGTATATTCTGGCTATTTTTACTGAAAAGGCACATAATTGAATTTGTTTCAGAAATTAAAATTGCAAATGTACCAAAACTTGCGAAATGTGTATAAGAGACAGCATTGTTCTTCATGAATAGCTGAATTTGAATTGTTAATGACTTTTTTCTCACCTGTTCAAAGAAAGCCCAATTTTATTTGGATCAATTTACATTCAAAAATTAATTTTTGAGTGGTCGTCTGCGCAACTTAGTTGCTTGAACTATTGCCAAAGCCTTTCCTTGGATATTCTGGCCAATTTTACTGAAAGGCACATAATTGAATTTGTTTCAGAAATTAAAATTGCAAATGTACCTTGTTCTTCATGAATAGCTGAATTTGAATTGGTTCTTGGGTTGTTCAATCTATATTGTTTACTTGATATTTTGAGTCGCAGCTTTAATTTGGAGTTTATTTCATGAATGAGCTAGGGAGATGAAACACCGACGTCACTTGCTTAAACTCGTGAGTTGAGTTGGTAGATACCTTCTGTGGAATTGCTTCTTTTCTGTTCGGGACTTTTGCCAGAGTCATGTAGTGACTAGTTCCCTAAATTCAAAAAATACTCTTTATAATTTTGCATCATATAACATGTGCTAGGTTTTGATTGAGCTGACCTAGGGAAAGAAATGAAGCATATGCAACACTTGCCCATATGGGAGTTTTGGCAGTTTAACGCATGGTTTAACTTGTTCCATGCAAAGCTGTAGGATAAGAAGCTTGGATACAC
Source organism: Cinchona pubescens (assembly GCA_025175665.1). Lineage (NCBI taxonomy): Eukaryota > Viridiplantae > Streptophyta > Magnoliopsida > Gentianales > Rubiaceae > Cinchona > Cinchona pubescens. Next base: position 1,433,379 of record JANKKI010000076.1, read on the forward strand.
ACAATAACTTGCAGGCAAATTGACACAAATCTCACAACAAAAGTGTGGGTAATCACACAAGTTCTACTGTTAGGGTTTGTAGTACTTCAAGTTTGTTTTATTCCTACAGAAACTAAACCCAGTTCACCAAGTAGTTATGGAACCTTAATTTCTGCCGAAGTTGTAAATTTGAGAGGCGTAAGTTCTGTTTTCTTTTAGTTAGTTTTTTTGGCAGAAAACTCCACCTTTATATTCATCTTTCTGTTGTCTTTGTCAGCGAGTGTATGGTTGTGGTTTCCTGTTGTTGGTGGTGGGTGAGGGTGCAAATCTTCTTGTCCCAAGATTTACGGGCCTGCACTCATCTGTTCAACTTTTCTCTTATACAAATATCTTGATGCTCTGCTTATTTATATATTTTTTGGGTAAAACTGTTTAAGAAACTAGATTCTTGAAAATGATATTGAAAAAATCTAACTGAATATTTGTGTTAATAGTTCTGAACATCAAACCTATAGTAGAAAAGGATATTCAAGGATGCTTTTCTTCATTTCAAACCCTCCTTATTTTTTTAATATAAGAAACACTTGAGCTTATAACATAAGTAAATAGCCAATGAGAACACCTCAAAACAGCTTTTAGCATTAGAAAGTTGGAATAAGATAACTTTAAACAAATGAGAATAGAACCTACCTCTAGACAAGGAATTGATTTTTTTGGTGAGTGATGTGAATGAACTTTTCTGCAGCTCCACTTATGTTGCAGAGTATTTATTTTCTTAGTAGTTTGGAGAGATGTTTCATTCGTGAAAGCATTGTAGACTCTGGACAAGTTTTGCTCATTCTCATGGTGAACACTACTACTTTTTCTTTTTTTTTAAAATTTTTTTAAGGAGCATGGAGTGGCAAAAATTTGATGTTACAAGAGAACAACTCTTTAACTTCTAAACTGATGGTTTTAGAAATTGGTGCTAGTAATTGATAATTAGTTTTCCTATCAAATAAAGATTTAAGGATGGTGATTGCATCTTTGAAATCAAATTGATAACTTACTAAAAGATTTAACTGAAATGAATTGATGTGTCTAAAGTGATTGGCATTTGTTGCAAGCCTTTTAATTTGTGGAGTCTATGATTTTTGAAATGTTCCTTGTGCATGTGCTACATATATACTAATTTTGCGAGCACCCAAAAGCTTCACTGAGCTTAAAATATTTTAACGAGTCATCCCATAATTATCCTGTGATCTCTAACTTGGTTTAGCCCAACCTTTGTTTTCTATATTTGCACAATTAATTTTTTGGATTGACGCATGAGTTGAAGAAGTTTTATCATTTGTAAACATGTTCATAGCTTCAACAGATTTATATTTTGTCACTTTTATGCTTATGCCCTTAAGAGATTGAGAATGAGACAGAAATCTAATAGAAAAGTATCAAGGTGGTTTTTGCAGGTGATCGATATCCTCTATAGGAAGATGTATAAATTTCTGCACTGAATAAGATTAGATCTCTTATGGCTGTGGTGGTGTTATTTTCTTTTGCTGCGCTAAGACCTTCTATATTTGTACTGTTTTGATTTGTATGTATCGCTAATCTTGATGGCTTTGGTTTAGACTTTTGGTTCTCTCCTATTACTATGGAAACCAACCAGCAACTTGAATCAAATGAAATGGTCCAGGACAAGCAATAAACATCACTTTGTCCATTGATTTCTGCTGTTGTTTTTGTATTCTTGAGCCTCTGAGCGGTTTAAATAACAAGTGAAAGAAAGTTGAAGCAGTAATTTTTCTTGAAATCAATTGTCATTTTGCCTTTACCAGCATCAGAGGGACCTTTATATCAGTCCTGGGATTGTTTTAGGCAGTTGGACAGTGTGTGTGAATTTGGGAAGATTCTTAACAGTGAGTTGGGTTACAGAAGAAGTTGCTAGGTTTCTGGGGAAATGATTGACAATTTACCATAGCCACAATCCAGAATGGATCTGGTAGCACATGAGAAGTCTTTAGTTCCTTTTGGATATCAGCATTTGTTCTTACTTGGTTTCGACTGCATATCTAAATATTTGCAAATTAAGGCACACAGCTTGATAGGGGATGGATCAATAATTTACATTTACGGTTGTAGTTGATATGCTTCCAAATATGAAATGTAAACAAAAATTTCTCCTGGGATTTCATTTTCTTTTGCTCTTCCAAACTGGAACCAAGAAGAGTTTCTCTTCGTCATCCAACTCCGACTGTACGTAGATTGATATAAATACTTGCTAAAGTCAATTGCCAGAAAGATCATAACATGGAATTGAAGGATTGAAAGCTGTATTGGAGACAACATTGCAAGTTTAATTTTGGTTACAAAAAATTATGTTTGAATGGTAAAAAATTTAGTTTGAACACCTTCACAGTTCATAAAAGCAAGAAGCAGCACACAAAGAGCCACCAAATGACAATTCCCTGCAAGATTGTTGCGGTGTTCAACACTAGTAGTTCCATTCCATTAGCAGCATGCAAATCACTCGATCCATCTTTTTATCCTTCTCTCCACCACGGAAACTGTTAAATTCAAACAAGCATACGAAGCAGAATTTCATCAAAATTTTTATACACAAGAACATGTATTCACGAAAGAAAAATAAAATTTAAAAAAAAAAAAGAAGAAGAATTTGATGCAGATCACATATAGTTAGTATTGTCTTTCAAGGTGTTAAGAAGTATATGGAGTGGGTCTGTGATGGATTCGCGGACGGGACGGGAGCTCCCTTCAGTCCAATAAGTGGGCAAAGAGAGCGGGAGGAGTTGCTCCCACGCCATGCATTTTGGTTAAACTTGACATATGTAATATATCTGCAGTGCTTCAAATTGATCATACAATCAAGCATAGCCAAATGCATGAGATGGCAGCTCTATCCGCTTCCCAGCCCTCGGTCTTGGAAGACCGAAGGGAGCTCCGAACTCCTCCTCTTAGCCTCCATAGCTTCTACGTACTAACCATCCATCAAATGTACTCTCTCTTTTATACATCTAGCGAAAGAGTTAGATGGAGATGGACCCATATACTGTGCTCATTTTTTTTCTTTTTTTCTTTTTTTGTGTGCGGAAGAATATGGGATCTCACTAATTCTTTCTCCTTTCTTATATAAAAAAGTCGTGGTTATTTTTATATTGATTCGATTCATGAATATTATAGTATAAATTTTTTGATAGTTTATTTCAATCAAGAGGTTATATCATAACACCGTGAATATAGTATATTTTAAAATTTTGTTATAAAATTAAGGGTTGGACAATTTTTAACCATGATGACCTTCTTTAATTTTTATTTTTTTTATTATTTTTTATTTTGACCAAAGAGGATTAATTGTTGTATTTGATGAATTGATCTGCTACCAGGACATATACAAATTGGTCAACAAGATATATGTACCCAATGCAATTCACTTGTAGTATTCAAAAAGAATCAAACTTATGTTATGATGTTGTCTAATTAAGTAATTATCCTTCAATTACCAACCCAGAAAAGTATACCACTAAACTTTGCCTAAGGGATTCTTAATTACAGGATTAGACAATCATCTTTCGGGCTTATTGGATTAATTACCCGGGTTCCATGAATCAACATTCTTAGTCCTCTTCCTAAATCCTGATCCTCCAGTGATGGATAACAGTCGCGCGTATAAAGATCACTTGGCGTAATTTGTCAAATCCTAACCGATGAACTTACGCTGTGTCACTGCGGAAAATTTTTACATAAATTCGATCAATTATAGGTGAGATGGACCCTTTAACTTATATTTATTTACATTATTCTAATTTATTAAAAATAAATTTTTTAAAATGATATGAATAAATATGATTCAAGAGATTTATCTCACTTATCGTGAATCATATCTATGTAAGAATTTTCTCGTGCCACCACAACATAGGCAGGGACAAAAAAAGCCATGATTGCTTTGTTTCATTCGTAGATTTTGGATGATGAGCTTTACATCACCATGACGTTCCATATTGTTTCCTTCTCAATCCTCTTTTCAACAGTTTCTCCAAATTCCGTTACGCTTACAATTGCTAAAAGCCAACAACAAGAAGAAAAACATTTGGATTTGGATCTAAAACATGAATGGATATTGAGGGGTTGTTTGGTTCAGATTCGCGAATCAAAATCAAAGTTAGGATGAAAATTATAAAATTTATATTATTATTTTTTACTTGTTTGGTTTGACTAAAGAATGAGTTTTATTATATTGATAAGTTAATAAATTTGAAATTCATATCAAAAGTAAGAAATGAAAGCGGATATTTTTTAACACTTTTATTCCTAAAAATAATTTCTATAATAATTAATTAAATAACATCTATAAAAATTATTAATATTTATTTTCATTTTTTTCCCTCATACTTTCAAACTAAACACCTTCTAAGTAGTATTTGCATCACTTAATTTATTTGATGATACAGAAATTAGCTCTTCAATATACGGGACGAATTCACTTGACATGTAATTAAATAGAGACTACCTCTCATGTATAAATGGACTCCCAATTCATTTTAAACAAATCTCAATAATAGGAAGTATCTCTCTAAAATTACTCTCTGCTATCATCTACCTAACATTTTTAGGATTCATCATTATTGTTTTTCTTCCCTTACTTTTCTCTGTCTTTATCTCGTAACAAAAAATTTACGGTCGTTTATCTAGTGAAACCATAACAAGTTACAAATTTAGAATGATCTACACGTTGTCAAGATATTTAATTTATGGATTGTTAACAAAAAAAAAATTGTTAACTGTAGATAGACTAAATTAGGAGGAACCATCGTCCCACAGCAAAGAATAACCTCCATGGATTGATATGTAACAATTTATGTAGTTGTTAGAATGATAAACAGAGTTTGAAAAGAATAGTTTATATTGATAAAACGGTGTTTAAATATATAAATACAATAAATTTATATTTATAGATATATAAATACAACAAATATAAACAATATAATAAATATAGATAATAATCAATATGATAACTACATAATCTAAATAAGGTAATTATACATAATTGATTGAGTTACATTAATTGATTGGCATTAACGCCCTCTTAAAACTTGAAGAAGTTACAGAGAAACCAACTTGAAATTGTAAATGAGATTCTTCAAACTGTTTTGAAACAAGTGAAAGTAGGGATCAGTTATCTTAGAGGAATCATCGTGAAACAGACGATAGGCTAATGATAAGGATTTTACCCGTGAAATATAATATCACTTTAAAAAAAAACATTAAAGAGATGGAAAAATCCATAAACGGAATTGAAAGTACATCGTCAATGGAGGCCGTGAAAAAAAACCCTTGTAAAAATAGTGACTATATACTTGAAAGGGATTGAAAAAAGAATATTGTTAATTTGGCATCTATAAAAGGATTGAATACACTAATTGAATCCATTATAAGAGATTGGAAAAACACACATGAAAGGGATTGAAAGTTCTGATACCACACTGTTTTAAAATGATAGATAGAATTTGAAAAGAATAGTATATATTAATAAAACTGTATTCAAATATACAAATATAATAAGTTTATATTTATAGATATAAAAATATAATAAATATAAATTATACAATGAATCTAAACAATGATCAACATGATAATTACATAATTTAAACTAAAATAATTATACATAATTGATTGAATTACAGGTTAACCATAGTTAATATATGTGCGTGGTACATGCATGTTTTACATAATTGATATATACTAAGAAATATAGTCAACAGTTCGTGGAATTAATTTAATTAACCATGATAATCCTCACAATCTGAGCAAAGCTAGAGGACATGAACAAGCGGCACAAAATCAAGAAATCTTTGACGAGATCTAATCGTACAATTCTATTCACATGAGATTACGAGTCTATCAAGATTCCTGATCAAAGCCTGAACCCCTCTAGTCTCTCTTTCATTCATTCCTGTTGTCAGCAGCCGCAGCAAAAGACGAACCAAATAGACAAACTACTCCATAATCTTTTATTTTATATTTTATATTATTTTTTATTAGATTATTAAATAAAAAAATAAAATTATTTTACAAAATTTTAATTATTTATTTAATAATATAATAAAAAATTCTGTGCCGTATTAACTTTGTAGCCTAAACAGAATACTAATATAGAACGGATTATTCCATAGGACTAATAAATCCCCCTCCATGCAGGAAACACGCCCGGAAAAACTAAGAGAAACTCAATTAACGTAATAATACTACGAAAGGCACGATTTTATTATTAAGTACTGCGAGATATGAGTATAACATTTGTTGAAATTATTAAAAATAAAAAATTATTATTTTTTAATTATTTAATAATTTAAAATATCGATTTTACCATAAAATATGAATGGTAAGTTTGGCTCTTTCTGAGATCAGTTGTCAGCCATATGGGTGATTAAGACGTGTGCAAGGTGACGAAAAATATGTACTACACTTTTCTTTCCATGGAGAAGGAGTGACAATTATTCGAAGAGGCTTATGATACGGCTCCTGAATTTAGTATTTGTCGTCCCATCAACTTTTGGGATTCGGATTCTCCAATGTTTCTTAGATCTCCATTTCAAAAAACAAAAAAAAAACAAATCCTTCTCTTTGTTGGGTAGAAATGTTAGCACTCTCCCATTTGTTTTAACAGTTTAGTAGGAGAAAATTTACCTACACGATAAATGACAATCATTTTGAGCGGCTTCAATTAGTTCTTATTTATCACTCTGTTGATACAAAAATTTTGTACTAGGTTAGTCCGTGTGCATTATCGTTCAAAGTGAAAGTTGGATACCGCGCGCGTAATACTCACGTCTGGATCACCTGAAATAAAAAGGGCCGGGCTTCGTCCCCGGGTTAGGCTCCGACACTAAGTCAGTACTTAGACCAGAGAGTAAAATTTAATAAGAATTCAGAGTTTTAATAATTAGGAAAGTCAATTTTTGAATCTGACCTGTCACTTTGATATTTATACCCGAAACTAATGGATTGGATTATCTCGTGGGTCGAATATATAATACCTGATCCATTCGGGGCTATTTGAGCCACATAAATATAATTACTAAAATACCCTTAGTAGACCCAAATTCAAAATCACATGTAATATTGTCATTAGGTATAATATTTTGACATCATCACACGCCATTAGATGGGAAAGTGATACAGTGAAATTCAAACCTAACTGGCTAACTACTATTAGACAAAGTATTCGATCTTTGTTATATGATAAAAAAATGCTTGGTATTCTTTGAAGAGGCATCATATATATATATATATATATATATATATATATATTTATTTATTTATTTATAATTTATCTTTATGTGTATAAGAGTCATACATTCTAGTTGGACAATGTTACACAGTTTTCATACTATGAAAAAGGTAATTGTATTATATTCTCTTTTTTCGTTTTCCTTTTTTTTTTTCAAAATTATCTCTTTTTAGTGTCTTTTAATAATTTGAACTCATAATTAATAATTCATAGAAGAAGCGTGTTACTATGCAATTAACCTGCATTTTATGATCATATTATACTCAATTTTATTTGTTGTCTTACCATGACCAAAGAAAGAAGGAAAAAAAAAAAAACAAACAAACAAACAAAAGACAGAACAAAGGTGCCAAATCTGGATTGAAGTTTCAAAATATGTCCTTTGTCACCATAAAGAAATAAGGGAGCGGGGGTCTGGAATTGGCAGAACCATGCCAATTAAGGCACTATCGATCAATTTAAGAAATTGATCTCCATTGTATGGCAGATATATTCATGATACTTAAACTCCGTTTGGATGACATTTTTATTTAAAAAAAAAAAAAAAAACCTCTTCTCCTACCCACCCATGATCAATAGGAGAAGGTTTGAATGACATTTTTTAAAAGAATTTTTTAGCAATTCTAGAATAAGCATGTATAATTAATTCACTATCAAGAAAAAAAAGAAGCAATACAATAATGTTTAGAGAAGTCGTGTGAAAATTTGTTTAAAATTTTCTTTTGAAAAGCAATCATCCAATCTTTCATACTTAATTCACATAGTACCCTTTAATTTGTAGTTAAAGGGTACTATGTGAATTTGAAGTAAATACATACATACCAAGTCCACAAGTGATCAACCGACTGATCCAATCATGTTGTATCTGATTATTAATCAAAGGCCCAAATTAACTAGTAATGGCCAATGGGGCAGCCTAGGCCCAAGGCCACTAACCCATTATGAGCTATTTCTTTTCGTTCCCTTTTAAATGACCATTCACTTGTACTTTAAATATTTATATAGTATAATACTATATGTTTTAAAAATTTATATGGTACAAATTTTTAAAGTCAAAGGAATAATTCTCTAAAAAAGACTGTAGAATTTTTCAAAATTTTCTGATGCTCAAGATATTATTTATTTATTTATTTATTTGGAGGAGGGAGAACTTAGTGCTTAATCAAAATTTAACTCCAATGAACTGAATTTATATACTTATATTCGTACAAGTATTCACGTCTGCCATAAAAAACATTCCTTATCATTACAATCAATTATCATGAAGCAGCCCCAATCCCCATTTTTTATCCTCTTCAACCAGTATCCAGCATAATTAATTTTTTTTAATAAAAAATATCCACATCTCACCTTACCTCTAATAATTCAAAAGTCAAACTTATGAATAATAAATTATAAAGAAAACGTCTTACTAATTAAATTATATTTTATTTTTAATTAAATAAACTAATATTATTCAAAAAAATAATAATAAATAATGCTCCTATCAAAACGATAATCCTAATTTATACTATGAGGTTCACAATATGTATTATGTTAATTTCTACGTAGTAACTAATGGTGCAAGTTGGGAAACGCAACATTTTTTTGCTTCGGTGAACAGTAAATGGATAAGCGCTTTAACCACCCAACGGGTTCAGAAACATTTATCTCGGTTTCGGTCCTCTCGCAGTGAACTAATCATAACGATTCAACTATGTTTCTCGGCCGCGGCCGGACCCAATTTTGAACGGAGTTTAACCTTTTCCACCATGACCACGACGGCGACACAGAACATGCATGGGCAAGTTGCACCAGGCATACTAGTTAGGAGTTAGTAAAAGAAAACAATCGATTTATCGCTCTCAAAAAATGTATATTCTAATTCTACACACTTTCTATTGTGGTAACATTCCCATAATCAAGTCGACCACTCTAATGCTCAACTTTATTTGATTATGTTAACGAATTTAAAATTTTGTTCAAAATTAGCATATTTATTTTTTGAATCGAATTCAAACGAATTTTTATCGAGTTTGAAATTTTATATATAAATTTAAAATTTTTAATTTATCGAGTGAGTTTAATCTGAATAAAAAAAAAAAACTAACAAAATGTTAAATTTTATTTAAATTGGACTTGATTATTGACGAATCAAATTCAAAAGAACTCTCATTGAATTAAATTCGATTCGAATTTCAAATTTCAAATAGTTTGTATTTATTTATAACTCTAATCCTGCGTAAAAACTTTCCACCTTATAAGTACCTTTCTTGAGTTGATGAGGAACAAGATAATTTCAAAGATTCTTCATCTTTAGATTTAGGCATAAAGTTGCATAAATGGCAAAGGATATTCAGAAAAAGTTCCATTTATTTTACTAATGTATATATATAGTCAAAAAGGACTTGATTCCATTTCTATAGTTGCTAGACATGACAACTAGCTTGGTTGTGGTGCATCGTTAGCTATTTCTTTGTGCATCATGGATTCATGATGATTTGTTCATAAGGCAATTAGGGAAATTAGAATGCCCTGCAAAGGAATAGGATGTTGTTCTCTTTACAAATCGACCTTTCATTCTAGGTCTCTTTTCTGCATTCAATTTCCTAACTTCATATCGAATCTTCTTTGAGAACAGTCTTGTCCTTCTCTTCTCCCTATACCTTGATACTCTTGCTTCTCTTTCTTCGTCACGGCTGCCTATTCGGCAGCCTCCAGCACCGTAGAGATTATGAAGTTCGCTATGGCTAGTACCCTGAAAGATTTTATGAAATCATCAGTTCATGATCATGCTTATCAATAAGCTATGTATGCATGGTACAACATGTTTGTGAGTTGTGATGTATCAATTGTGACTCTCAACTGCTCTTATTCAATTGTAGTAATATATATATATTTGTGCAGTGCACATCATCATGTACTAAATATTTGAACCAATTAGTCGAAAGAACCAGAATAAGCTTTAAGATTTCTATGAGATACAACTAATTTGTGGGAGGATTTGAATACGAAAACATTACAAATTAACATTCTTATAGGACTGAAAACTGGTTTGGCTTTATCAGTCAGTAGGTTGTAATCGAATCTCAACAAGTTGGATAAAAATATGTTCAAGTTTGATTTATTAAATAAAGAGAATTGTTCGTATTCAGTTCAAGTTTAAGCCAATCTCAAAGAGTGATGATTAATATTGGCTTGAATGCTTGATAATTTGTTTGAGAAAAATTTAATTTGACTCATAACTTTTGAACCGAGAACGAACAAATTTATAGTTAATTTATTTGTGACTTTTACTTCCTATTTTGCTATTTTTTTGCTCTATAATAATCTGACGTTCGATTATGATGGTTAAAGGATTTAATTATTTAGGAAAGTGATTTACATCTTGTTATTCAGGATATATGCAAAAAACAAGAAAAAAGAGATTCAATAAAAGAAATAACTAAAAGATATAAAAAAGGAGATACTTTGTGCAATTAAATTGCATACTTCTTATTTTTTATTTTATATTCAAGAACTTATTGAGGCAAATAGCTTGATGCTTGTTAAAAAAATCAAAACTCAAAAATTATACAGGATTATATTGATAATTCAATAAATAAATTTTAACGAAATTGTCTCGATCCAAACTCAAACCTACTTAAGTTCATTTACAACTCTATCGGCTACACTATGATTTTTCATTTGTGTGTACGAGTTTCTTCCTTCTCCACTTATCATTGCTATCAACAATGGAAAGAAAAAAAAATTGAATATAGTGAAGTAGTAGTATAACCTAACCTTTATGTACTTTGGCATAAATAAGGCTAAATTTCTTCTTTTGGGAAGAAACGGAGTGTTAATTACCTTTAAATCAGGCCAGCAGCCATCAGGGTTGAACTCAGGTTTAGTTCCATCTGCCCATGGGGAACCTTGGCTGGCCCAAGCAGTGATGATATCCTCATAGTTAAGCTTCAAAAGAATCATCCCTTTTTCTTCTTTTTTACTTTCACTGTCCATTAACAATGGTGTTTGATCAATTGTCACCTTCACCTGATCTTCTTTTCTAGTCATTTGAGATAAGTAATCAAAATCCCAATTCAATGATTCCCTAGCAGTGTCCAAAGCTGGATCAAAATGACAAGCTATAACTGCTTGTACTTCTTGATGATCATCTTCATCCTCAACCTTTACTACTCTTTTGTCTTCAATATTACTAACATCTAAAAGACTATCCTCCTCTTCAAGTCCTGCACCTAATAAGCTTTCAACATCAGCTGCAAACTCAGCAAGTTCAGCATCAGAAACAATCATCTCAGGATGATCAATATGTCCAAATCTTGATGATCATCCTTCAACAAAAGATCCAGTTCATGATTTGCACTAAAACTTTCATCAACTTGTATGTTTTGAGGATCAAAAACGGGGACGCGAAAAAAAATAAGCTGTTCTTGATCACTTTCATAAGGAGAATTATAATTTTCATCACTGATAGTCTCTGGAACTAAAGGAAAAGAGTTCGAATTCGCCTTCGCCTTCGCCTTGGGATTTCGTGGAGTCCTGGCCTTGCGAGTGAAACCTTGGTGCCAAGTTGGCTGAGAATTACTACTCTTTTCATCCTGCTTGGTCTCCACAGCTTTAGCTTTAAAAGACGACGTTTCAAGTCGAACCCTTTCATGTCGACTTGCCAACTGATTTGCTGAATGCACTGAACTATCACAAGCTTGGCAAAGAAAAGCATCATCCGCAGCACAAAACCATCGTGCCCTTTTCTTTAAACAACTTTCACATGCCCTAGCCGTCTTGCCTCCTAGGGCATTTGCAACTTTTCCTTACCTCAGTCATCATAGATTACGGATGCCAAGGACACTTGAAGAAGCTGTAGTACGAAGATTTAAGACGAAAGAGCTCAAAAACTAGGTAATTTAGTTGGTAGATTGTGACTGAAAGACTACAACTGAGCTAGAAGTTTGCAACATGAAAGATTATTGTCTGCTCAAGTATTTATGCAGAGGCCAAATGGGGTACAATGATTGTAAGGGCCGAGTGAGTGTCCCACGCTCTAGGTGCTTTTACTCTTACACTAAATTAATTGCTCTGTAAGCCTTTGAGGTTGGAAAAACTTTTTTTTTGTATTTACACTGTAATTTGAAATGAATATTTTAATCTAAAATTTTTTTTACTGTTAATAATATATTGCGAATTGGGTATTTTAATTTAAAAAATTATTTGTTATTCAACTTTGTAATAACGTGAGATAAATATTTTAAATTATTATTAAAAAATAAAAAAGTCTTTTCAATTATTATAATATCTAGAGTGATAGACTAGGTAGCATAGATGATGTCCAAATACTCACTTATTCTTGAGATAGGGCCAGGCAGTTTTGGATGTTTTGTACAGTGAAAGATTAAGCTTTATTTGGAGTATGGACCCATGACTTAGTCTTATCTGGCTGTTGATTGGCTGGGATTTAGAGGTTCATCTTCAATCTGAATTCTTATTGGCTATGTGTTAATATTAGGGATTCCTAGTGGGCCCAGCCGGGTGTTGACACATCCATAATTAATTGAGAGAGTTTCTATTCTTTCTTCGAACTTCTAAGGGTCATGGATGTATATTTCCATGACTTGGACCTTTCTTGGTCTTTTGCCTTGTAGTTCAATGATTCCTTTAAGAGAAAACCTAAAAACCTTTTGTTGTGGTCCTTATAAAGTTACTTTCATGGAATCATGTTTGCATCTCTCTTTGTCTCTCATAATTCATCATACAGTTACGGATTTGTTGCGCCATTTTGCATTTAATTTCCTTTTCAATTTCCCTACCATAGCTTGTATAAAACGTAGATGGTTCATAGATTGTATAATAACCGTTTCGAACAAGAGTAGTTTTAGCATTACAAACTCTATTTTTGAAAGTCAAAATTATTTAAACTAACTATAGTTATAATTTTCTTGATTGAGTTTTAACTTTAATAGAAAAACGTCTAAAAGATAAGGCGAGATTTTGAGGGGTTAAATATATTAAATAGACATGTATGCCAAATTACAATGCATTATGTTATCTTTCGAACAATAGACGCTCTTAATATATTCATCAAAAGATAAATTTAAATATTTAGTACGTAATTCTTAAGTTGAAATAAAGACGAAGATCTCAACCATGTATATTATTTACCTAGATGGAAATTGGTTTGAACTTCTTATTAACATGTAACTATCTATTTGCAAACTTATTAATCGCCTTTGAATACTTGAAAGAGTAGCTAACATAACCAAATGTCGATAAATCAGAAAAAATGACATATAAATATTTAGGTTCTCTAATACAATAAAATGTACTGACATGTAAGCTATGCATTTCTATCAAGTGATGATTTCTCTAATACAATAATATGTACTAACATGTAAGCTATACATTTCTAGTGATGATTTTAACTATATATTCTTTCTTCACTTGATGCAATAAATTGGACATTTGTCTGATGCAAAGATGGCCTCAAATTCGTGGTGAAACAACTCGACGGGGAGGATGAGAGGATCCCACAAAGATAACCAAGTACCACAACATTTTCTGCAATTCTCGGCTACGAGTCGAGCAATGATTCGTTAAGTTTGTGTACCTCAACCACAATGAAAACCACAAAAGATGGAAGAGGACAAAGGAGGGTACGACTGCAACTACAATTTAGCTTTACAAGAAAAAACAAATAAGACATTAATAACAAGAAAAAAGTGCTGATGAAATTGGTGGTTTTGCCTTCTCTGATTTTTTTGTGGTTTTCTTCCACTTATTATAACCTCAAAAATATAATGGGGAGTTTGGGAATACAATAATTGAATAAATATAGCCAAGCCACAAATTCCAATTTTAATTTGTTTTTGACTGTTTTAGTTTCTTTAAGGGCAAATCAAAAGAACTACCTTTTTTTTTTCAATTAATACATGAAAGAGTGAAAATAGGAAGTTTACCGTGGGTAACCTTCTACCAAGTTAAGGATGCTATAAATATTTATCTTCTATTTTTTAATTTTAGGTATGACTTCACCCCTTAGACATTCAATCTTTAAAATAAAATAATAGTAGTAGCATCAGATTTTGAAAGTTACAGACACTCTTTATAAATTTTAAAAGAAAGATTTTATTTTAACAGATGAGTGAAAGGAGTTTATAACTTATTAGATGAAAAATTCTTCTAATAGAAGTTTGTGATTTTGAAAATTATAGTGTTACTACTACTACTTTTAATATATATAAGTAAGAAATATTTTAGAGTACACAAAATTTGCATTCATGGATGAGAACATGTGCCGAGTGTTAATCTAAAATGATTAAGTATTAGGACATACTTCTATTTGCATTTTAATTTTCTACAAATTCCTTAAGCACATGTTTAGAGGTTGGCATAATTGCATTTTCACCTTTTATTTTCCCTAGGCAAGAACACTAGTGATAAAAAAAAATAATAAATTTCCTCCTCTCTTCCCTCATCCGGACTTGAACAAGCAATTAAATTAGGGTTAATAACACTTTGCCCCCTGAACTATATGAGTAATTATACTTCGCCCCCTGAATTATAAAATACACACTTTATCCCCCATTTACAATATTCATCTTTTAAAAATTTTAAAATATCAAGAAAATTTAGTTAGATGGCTAAAATACCCTTGGTACTATATTTTAATTTTTATATATTTAAATTTTGATAGTGATGTGATAATTATTTAAAAATAAGCACAAATAAACTATATAATTTTTCAATATAATCTATATCAATATATTTCTTGGTTAAATTTGTAAAATTTTTAGATTTTACTTTATATTATTTCGAATTTGAATGTTTAACTGTAGTAGTAGAATATTTTCAAATGGGCTTATTTTCTATGAAAAAAATTTTTTCTGTAAAAGTATTGTATGAAAATATAATTTTTATAAAACTTAGTAATTTTTTCGATATCTTAGTAATTTACAATTTTAATATTTGACTTAATCTGTGCAAATTGTGATGTCAGATATAATATAATTCAACAATTTCTCACATTTTCATTCGCTAAAGTTCAAGATATCAATGTGTTATTATATTTTATTTTTTTCTAATTCTTTTATAACAGTTGAAAATCAATTAAATACATGAAAAATCAAAATATGATATGAAGGGTATTTTAGTCATTTAACTAAATTTTCTTGATATTTTAAAATTTTTAAAAGATGAATAATGTGAATGGGAAGAAAAATGTATATTCCTATAGTTTAGGAGGGGCAAAGTGTAATTACCTATATAGTTCAGGGGGTAAAGTGTTATTAACCCATTAAATTATTTAGGTTTGATGATGGTGGTTGGGTTAGAAAGAAACCTCAATCAGTGTCATCAAAGTCGCAATATGAAGTAGGCCTTATGTGAGAATCAATCTTCCAGTTTCATTTGGATCACTACGTTATCCACCTAAAGCCGAAACAAAATCTGAAAGATTATAAAATCTAAAGCAAGTAAACTAATGTTGACTTTGGACGACAGTTATTATCAGCTAATTCTCTAGCTATGAAAAAAACCCCTCATAAATGGTCCTTAATTTGTATATATTTTCCTTATTAACTCTTATATATATTGCTTCTTTAGAAGAGGAGGTGTGATAATGGAATAATGAGAATCGAACTCTTATTACAATCGGCTAGTCACGTGCATCATATACAATTAGAAACGAAAAAAAGATTCATTTGATATTTTATTTTTAGGGTATCGATTAATTTAATTTCTTTTTTATTATAAAAAATAATTTGGTCCTGTTTTCTTTAAAAAAATTAATAAATCAAAGCTTGTGATAAAAATTGTGAATAAATTAATGGAATCATGAACAACATATCTACATAAGTTAATGGCGGATTGCTTTGTTAATGGTCTAAATGCATAATTTCTATCATAAGGGTTATATTGGTTAATTTTTTTAAAAGTGAAAGACTAAATTAGTCTGTTAGAATAAATTATGGATCAAATTAGCCGATATCCCAAAAAATAAGGGATTAAATTGATTTTTTTTCCCTAATTGACATATACTTTTACTAGCATTTTATTGATATCTACACTATATATAAAGCTTGAGGGTTTTTTTGGTGTCCGTCATCTTTTACTTTTCCACAATTATCCCATCAAATATTTAAACTTTTTAGAACTTCCAATAACTTCCCCTTAACTTCCACTCTTTTTTCCTAATGCATTTTTCCCTTTTATTTGGTACACACATTGTTGTTGTGCCCTTTCCCCTAGTGATAATGAAATTGTGTGTAAAATGTTTGGCAGATGACGAGTATTTATAGTCAAACCGAATGTGTCGTGCGATCGAAGCCTTGTAGCAATAACAGTTCACAAAGCTGCACTTACATCAAAGAACACAGTGAAGTGATCAGAACACAAACATCTATCTTAACTAACTTCAATTATGCAACTAACTACTCAAAACTACATAGCCACTGCAGGCTGACTTCAACTATGCGTAAATTCATCATACTGTTGTTTGAATTGTTTCAAATATTTGCATTTCAAAGCCCTATTCAATACAAACTTGCCAATTAGATTTGGTTGTTGTGCTTAAATTTAACCGGAACAAAAGCTGTGATTTGGTCTATTTTTTCCTTGACAATCATCTCAACTGGCTTGCAATTTCTTTGAAAAATTCCTGCTATTCCCTTCCCTCTATGTTGCATATGCTATGGCTCCGAGGACAGTTTTCTCAATTGGTTAACAAGGAAATCCCCTTTTGCATGTCGGATTCAGCAATTCATCTAATCGTCATACTGTCTATATATAATAGATTGTAAGTTTGGATCCTGGACCAGACATAGGTTGAGTAATTGCAGTGCAAAAATACTTGACCACCTAAATTAGTTAATGTGGATGTAATTTTTCAAGCTAAGGTTTGTAACCAAGTATAGTAATAGAATATTTCAAAACTAGGTTTAAATACGTACGGTACGTAATATTCACATTTGGGTTACCTGAAAAGAAAGGACGAGACTATATTCTCTGGGTAGGCTCCTATGTTTAAGTCAATATTTCGACCAAGGAGTAAATATTATCGAAATCATCAGAAATTATGAAATTTTGGAAGTCATTTATGAATCTAACTTGTTATTTTGTTATTTATACTTGTAATTGATGGATTGTATCGATCAGTGGGTTGAAAATTAGGTCCTTGATCCATACAGGCATATTTTAGTTGTGAGGATAAAATTACCAAAATTTCTTTGGTGAACCGAACCTAGGGCCACATGTTCACTTTTTGGTAGACATATTATTTTGACATTATCAATTAATTAATTATCAACTATTATTAATTACTTCCAAAGCAAGTCCATTTTCAAATTTCTTTGCCAAAAAAGGGAATAAAGAGGGCTTTTGCAAATTTTATAAAATAATTAAAATTTTCTCCATGGACTAGACTACTATTAACAATTAAGGGAAAAATATAATTTTGACTCTCAAAGTTTGGGTTGAGGTTCATCTTGGTTCCAAAATTTTAGGCAAAACATATTTAGTTCTCAAATCAAACTTTCTAATTTCAACTAATTTATGACAAAATTTCGTCATTTAGAAATGGAAAAAGTCATATGTAAAGCACGTGACTGTTAAATCTCAAGTTTCAAACGTGAAAAATACAATTTTGACTCTCAAAGTTTGGATCATGGTCTATTTTAGTCCCCAAAATTTCAAACAAAAGGTATTTAATTTTCAAACTTTTTAATATCTCCCAATTTATGACAAATTTAAAAGTTCTGTCAATTACAAATGGGAAAAGTCAAATCTATCCAGGGATAAAATATTTTCCAACCGATTTAACCATATTTTCACTTTTTTCTCTAACTATCAACACTTAACCATTCATCATTCTTACCTATATTATAACATTTTCTTATCGATTTCAACCTATTTAGGCAACAAATTTAACAACGGATTTTTGATAAAATCTATCACTAAACAATTTATCGACGGATTTAACGAAAAAATCCATCTGTTGAAAAATACATCAACAGTAAAATATAGCAATGATTTTACCGATAAAATATCAGCTACGAATTTTTTTGTTGACAAATCGGCTACTAAATTTGATTTTGAGACATTGTGGAAACCTTAAATTAGCGACATATTTTCTTTTCTTTTTTTTCTTTTTGCTAAGTTTATTGATCGAAAATCCGTTGCTAAGAATAATAGTTGCGACGAGAAAATTTGTTAATGATTGATATTTTAAAATATTTAAAAAATACTAACAACGGAAAAATACGTCACTAATTTAAAAATTTTATAAAAGAGGTTGCTTATGAGCACATGAAGCATAAATTTGAATTAATGTATTAATCATTTAATCTTGTTCAACATTTGCAACTAAATATTGAGTTTTTATTTACTACACCAACTTCAACAAATATTTCAAAGATTAACTCCATTAATAAATAAGTCCCATTATACTGTAAAATATGAATTATTATTGTTTTATTGTACTCAAAGATTAATTTTGAATTAAACTATTTTTTAATTTATTAGTAAATTATTTATTATTATTATTATCATTATTATTTTGTATCTAACTTTTTCAATACCAGACTAAATGAGTTTAAATTAGTTAAGAGGTGTTATAACCCATATTAGATTTAACAGTCACGTGCATGGGAATTGTAATAATGTAGAAAAGAATGGTGAATAATTAGATGTTGATAGTTAGAGGAAAAAGTGAAAGTATGGTTAAATGGGTTTTAAATCGGTTGGAAAATGTTATATCCCATGATAGATTTAACATTTACGTGCAATGTCCGTAACTTTTTTCCGTTTATAATTGACAGAATTTTTAAATTTGTCCTAAATTGGAAGACATTAAAAAGTTTGAGGATTTAATGCATTTTAATTAGAATTTTAGGGATCAAAATAGACCATGACCTAAATTTTGAGAGGTCAAATTGCATTTTTTTCACTTTTGAAACTTGAGATTTCACAGTCACGTGCTTTGCAATGACTTTTTTCGTTTCCAACTAATGAAATTTTCAAATTTGTCCTAAATTGGTAGAAATTAGAAAGTTTGAAAACTAAATATATTTTGTCTGAAATTTTAGCGATCAAGATGGATCATGACCTAGACTAGGGATAAAATTGTATTTTTTCCTGACAATTAAATTGGTAGGGGAAAGTCGGAAAACTTAATAGTGAATTCACAATAGAGGGCAATAACCGCAATTTTCCCAAATATACAATGGTGTCAATGTAATTCTAAAGGGCAATGATCAGCAAAAATCTTATTGCCACAGCTGATTTTACTTAAATACCAAAATTATCCTTGCACCAAATCACTTTTTGCTGTCAATACATTTTACCGAGTTACTTAAGCTTCCTGTTCTGGCTGCATTATTTTGCCTAAAATCTCGATCAACAAAGGAGACCATTAATGATAATCTAAAATCAATCTTGACACGTCAGGGATCCAATTTGATATCACTTTTTTCTGTTGATTATTATTGACTCCGATTAAGAAGGATTTGCATAGGTTAATTTGTACATGAAATTAGGGTGTTCATTCGGTGTTTGATTTTTTAACTTGTTCGAGTTGATTTATTCGACTTTTGAATAAAAAATTTTGAAGTTAAAATAAAATCATATAAATCTAAAGTCGATTAAAGTTGAATAGTTTAAATTATACTTGTTCGACTTATAAGTTGAATATTTAATCTTCTTTCATTCTATATTTTAATTCTAAAATTTAGTACATTCTCCCACAAATTCCATATCATTCCATCAAAGTGTATTAGATTTATATATATACAACTTATTAGTATAACACTTTTATTTTAATTATTCTAATTTACACATTATCATCTTTATATTAATGTGTGTACAAAATATAATTTATAATATACATACATACACACACACACACACATATATATATATATATATATACACACACACACAACAAAGTTACAAATCTTAATAAATGAATGTGTATTAGTATAGCTATTAAAATTGATTTACAAAATTTCAAATTCAGAACCACTTACCAAAATCAATTTATATAGAAAAATTTTATTGAATCACTAACCCCTGTTAAGTTATATCCTATAATTATATAAAAATATATATGATTACCTAACTCTATCTATACTAATAATAAGTTAATAATCCATTTAATATGCTTGATAATAGTAAAAATATTATGTTAATAAATTATATAGTATAACTGTATAAGTATAAAAAATATATTTTTATTACAATTATAAGTTATACAAGTCTTAATATATGAATATAAGAACATGTATGTATAGATATATTATACGTAGATATTTCATTAGATACTTTAGTATATATAATTACATAACTCTAGTATATATGTGTATTAAAAGGAAATTGATAATTTATTTAATTAGTTATTGAAACAAAAGTGTTACAATAATAAGTCATACACTTATATTAATGTATAAGTATATAAATTTTGCGTAACACCAACAACTATACAGAGAAAAGATATTTAAGTATTAAAAAAAAATAATATTATCAGTTATTAATATATTTAATTATTAAATATTAAGAATATTATGTACACAAATACATTAATATATTATTATAATTGTAGATCCTCATTCAAATATATATATATATATATATATTTGTTAGACTTATTTAATCGGCATTTAAGTGGCCAAGTTGAACGATTTGTTTGACCAGTAAACCAGTTAATCTATAGATCGGTATTCGACCGGTAATTTGATTTGAAAGTTGAAATCAAAGTTGAATTGATAAGTCGTTTAGTTAATTTGATTTCAAGTCGAAAGTCAAACAAGTCAAAAAAAATTTTCACCTTGATTCGATTCGACAGTTCGAGTTGACTGGTTTTTAAACACCCCTTAATGGGCCTCTTGTGCTGAAGGAAAATAAGAGTATTTTGGACAGCAATTTTCTCAATGGTTGTAATATTATTGGAGTTACCTAACGGAGGACGAGGACGAAAGAAAGGAAAAGTAGAAGAATTTTGAGGAACGGAGATGGATTTGGAAACTAGGATAGAGCAAATAGATTTAAAAACATCAGGTAGTTGAGAAATTGGTTTTTAACTATGAAGTTTTTGCTATAGAGGTCATTGATTGGAAATAAAAACGAAAAGCCATTGACGAAGCTATGGAAAAGATAGTTCGAGGCGGAGAAAGATTCCAAAAGGAAAAGGTAAAGGGAGACAAAAAGCTTACATTGTGTCTGAACGGAGAGATTTGAAATCTTAATTTATAATAAATTATTTAAATAACATAATTGATTTAGTTGTGAATTTGAAATCTATTAACAGATACGAGCATGATTTTAATGATTAAATAAGTGAATTTAAAATTCACTCAAATTTCATATCATTTCAAATTCATGCATTTCAAATCTTTCTTTCAAATCAAATTCACCCATACAAATACAATATATATATACACTATTTTTCTGAGATCGTGAATAGGTCTCTTTTTTGAAAATTTGTCAAGTTAATGAGACTAATCTTGACATTTTACCAAAAGCTAAGTTGTGGCAATAAGATTTTTGCTGGGACAGTATAATTGAACAATTCTAAATTTACAATTCGTGCTAGTTTTTTTTTAGGGCAAATTGCCGTACAATCCCTTAAACTTATATGTTTGTATATTTTTGGCCATTCAACTATTAAACATATCTATTTATCCATTAAACTTTTTAAAAGATATATTTTTTATCATTTCATCAAAATTTAGTGTTAAACTTAATGGCGAGGGGATAAATATATCATTTCACTACCCTATTATGATTTTTTCTGTTTTATTTTCAATAGAATTTTTTTTTTCACACAATTCTTTCTTCTCCTAGATGCTCATCTCCACCCTTCATCACCACCCCTCCACCCTTTCCTTCCATCCTTCTTCCCATGCAATTTCCTCTCACTCACAGGTCTTTCCCTCTCCTTCCTTCCACACAGCCTGAGATTTCCAAAGATGAAAATCTTGTGGTAGAGCATGGTAATTAATCAGTCCCCTTCTCCACAGATTCTTCCTCTCCATCTCTTCTTCATCCCCAGCCCCTCCCTCGCAGATCCACCATCTTTTCCCGCCCAAGTAGCCTTCCTCCTTGGACAATAAATCTCTCTCTGCCATCTCTTCACCTTTTCCCCTTCCCCGCATGTCCTTTTCCTGCCCTCTCTAGTGTAGATCCCATTGGAATTTGAAATTTTTAATACTACTAACTTGTATGCAAATATTTTTAAAGTTGGAATCTTCACATAAAGATATATATGAAATTGACTTGTTGCAGGTTGTGTTATGGGATTGGAGGACCATGAAAAATGTGGCTTGCATGGAGGAATCTCATGTCTTTGTTTCTTTGGTTTATGTTTGCTTATGAAATTGAAGAATTTAAGCCCCATTTGAATGGTTTTAATTTGGATTTATTTGAAGCAATAACTTCAGTGTGCATATCCTCTTCAAGCAATATTCATGTCTCCTACTCTTCCAATTGTATAAGTGAACTCCTCTTCCTTCTCCTTTCCCTGCTCTAGTTCTTCTTCTTCTGCCCCATCCTTTCCAATTCCCAACTGTATGGGGGTTCTTTTCCTAACCATGCATAATTGGCATTAATCCTTCCCTTGTCTGCTTTTGTGAGCCTCTTCTTAGAGGTTGTGTTATGTTGTGCAACCTTTCTCTTACCATGTGGAGGTTGCTGCTCAACCTGGTAATGCTGAAAATTTGCATTTTGTTGCCGGAAATCTCCATTTTGTTGTTGAAAATTTGCATTTTGTTGCTGAAAATTTGGATTTTGCTACTGAAAATCTCCATTTTTTTTGCTGAAAATTTGCATTAGGCTGTTGAAAAATTGAATTTTGTAGCTGAAAATATGCACTAGACTGCTGAAAATCTGCATTTTGTTGCTCATTTGCACTTTCTGGATGATGATGATCCACAAATAAATTTTAGAAATTATGTACAGATGAGAAGTTAGGATTTAGGGTTTTTAAACATACCGTAAGACAAGATTTGGATCAAAATAGTGCTTATTTTTTTAGGATTCAGTCGGTTGAAGAGAATGGATAAGGGAAAATCGCTGAAATAGTCCCTCAACTTTTGCACTTTAGCCAAAATAGTCCCTCAACTTTTTTTGTAACTAGAATGGTCCTCTAATTTTTATTTTTTAGCCAAGATAGTCCTTTCATCTGAAATTTATAAAAATAAATAAAAAAAAATTTATGGTGACTACACCATAAAAGGACTTTTTTGGCTAAAAAATAAAAGTTAAAGGACTATTCTGGCTAAAAAAAAGTTGAAGGACTATTTTGATTAAAAAGAAAGTTGATGGACTATTTTGGCGATTTTCCCAATGGATAATTATGCTTTTTACTACATTAGTTATTTGTCATTTTTGCCCTTCGAAAAAAGTTTGTGCACAGTACATGGAGTTTGTTCTGTCAGAGTTAACCATAAATACGGATGAAATGGCCAAAATTATATATTTTTAAAAGTTTAATGGTCAAAAAGATGGAAAAAATACAACTTATATAAATTCGGTCGTTGACCACACCTGTAGACCTTGCACTCAAGATTAAATCTTATAGAATCTTACTTACATCAGTTTATTTCATAAATTTTATAATATTTAATTTACACTATAAAATTTACAAGTGATGCCAAACACCAAATCTTCCTAAATTTTTCTCCAAAAAAGATAGTTTAATAGTTTAATTGTCAAAAAAATACAAACTTAAAAGTTTAATGGATTGTACGGTGTTTTGGCCCCTTTTTTACTATTTAAAACGTCTTCCCACGCGCCACCAAAATTTAAAATCTAACAAATGGGACGAGGCTGCGACACCCGAACTCAGACGGCGGAGCTATCCGCTCCGCCCAACTCCGCCAAACGTAAAACTTCTCATCATCATCATCACTACCACCACTTGAGTAAAAAGGAAAAGTTAATAGCATTTGATAGAAGCGAGGCCACGTCACAAACTGGAACCAAAACCCTAACCCGAATTTGCAGTTCAACTGCCTCTTCGCATCAGATTCACCGGAGTTTGCAGCAGAAAAACCGTAAAATAAGACGAAAAACAAAATTCGCAATTACTGGAGACCACCATCGCCGGTGGAATTACTCCACTCGTGATTTTTCGAAGTGCAAAGGTAAAAATCTGTTTTTTTTTTTTGAATTTTTTCAATATTTTAAGTGAAATTCGATCAGTTTTTACACTTTCATAATTGATGATTTTTTATCATGCTAATTGCTATTGTTATTGTTATTGTTATATTAACATTTTTTTTTTTTGTGGGTTTCTGCAGATAGGGTAGTTTTTATGTCATACAATATATTAGGTGTGGGGAACGCAGAGAAGCATCCAGATTTGTACCATAATATTTCACCAAAATATTTAGATTGGGATTACCGAAAGCAGCTTTTGCATAAGGAAATCAAGAATTACAAGCCAGGAGTTCTATGTTTTCAGGCAAATTCTGATTCTTGAGCTTCATTCATATTGTTTTGTACTTGGTGAAAACAAGCAAAAAGAAAACAAAAGCAGAATTTATATCCTTTGTAGCTACTACTTGGAACCACGAGTTTGTAGCAATATTGCAGCGTGTAAGATGGTATTTTCTGTTTTGGTTAGCAATGAGACAATATAAAGAGGTTTTGTGATCTGAATTTAGTTTTATCTTTATATTCTGGAATAAAATTAAGGATTTTGTGAGGGTTTTGAAGTTTGATGATTTATCGGAATAAAGGATTGTTAAAGCTTGATTCTTTGGCTGCAGGAGGTTGATCGATTTGATGATTTAGATAATCTTCTTAAAAAGGATGGGTTTTGCGGAGTATACAAGGTACTATGGAATTGATTCTGATTGTATTGCATAGTTTGACACGTGATGACAGACTGTAACTAACTAGTTCTTTATTCATTCTAAGGCTCGAACTGGAGAAGCTTCAGATGGGTGTGCCATATTTTGGAACAATGAACTGTAAGATCTCAGTTCTCTATCCATAACAGACTTACTGTTTGCTTGTTGCATTTTTTTAATGCACCATTTCTTCTTTGTTTTTTTGACTTATTCTTATTTACACAGTCTAAACTTTGATGACTCTGAGGTATTTCTGAATCTGAAATTTCTTTTTCCTTACACTCCATAATTAGTATCTTCTCGATACACCTGCTTTTAAGAACCTTTGGCCATATAAGAATTGTCCCTTTCTCTTCTGGGGAAGAAAAGGGAGGCTAAGTTGGCAGTTGGTGTACCAATTTTCTTTTCTATTTCCCTCGACTTTTTCTCTTTATTTCTTTAAGTTGCCTCATTATCTACCCCTACATTGCGGACCGCATATGCTGTAAAATGTTTGACAAAGAAAAATATATTTGGTTACAGGTTTACCCTACTGCACGAGGAGAGCATAGAGTTCCAGACTTATGGACTTCGCAATAATGTTTCACAACTTTGTGTTTTCAAGGTAGGGTGAATTTGGTCATAGTGATTTATCTAAAATTTCAAGGCTATATGAGTACTTCTAAGTTGTTCTATGGAGTTTATGCATGCTTAATTTATACATTTATACTCTAATAAATATTTGTTTTTTTTCTTGGATATTGTGGCGTTAATTTCTATATACCTCAGTTGTATATTCAGCATGAATTCTGATATGCTTTTGGTTTAACAAAAGTAGTTATGCTTTATTTGGTCAATTGTTTTTTTTCCATGTGGCTAATTCCTAATTAACACACGGTACTATATTTACCCAGATGAACCAAACTCAGCTGCACACAGACAAAAATTCTCAATTATCGAAGTACGTATTGTTGTGCTATATTCTTGTATTTGATGCATAAGGATTCAGATGAATTATGGTTGCTGGGATATCTTAGCAGCTCCCTGTTGTAGTAATTAAAGTTACTTTGAGTAATTGGTTTTTACAATTTCCTAAAGTATTCACTTTTACTCAAATAACTTGTGTGTTTGAATAATTAGGTTTGTGTCCTCTCGAAGTTTTCTTGTTGGCAATATACATGTACTTTTCAACCCAAGTCGTGGAGATATTAAGCTGGGTCAGGTAGCTTATATCATCTTATTCCCTGTATCCATGTCTTCCAAAGTCATGTAATGCTAGTGCAGTTTTCATTTAACCAAGATCGAACAGCACTCAGGTAGACATATGTCACATATCAATATCTCTAGGTTAACAGGGTACATATTCATCTAGATGTGTGCAGTTATTTCTAACTTTTTGTGCTTCATCTCTCTCTGATTTTGCTTTTTGGGCTTTTTAGAATTTAACATTCTTCTATTGACTATTCCAGTTGGTCATTTGTGTGGCCCATTTCTTCCAGTTGACCAGGGAAAGGGGTTATACTTCTGAGTGCTATTAATGGTGCATTTTAGATATATGTGTGTATGCATTGAAGTTTATGGTTCTACATTCATTTTGTGCTTTGGTTATATAATTAAAAGTCTCCACTATTTTGGTAATATTGTTTATTGTGCAATGCATGGATATTTTCAGATGCGACTTTTTCTTGAAAAGGCTCACAAACTATCACAAGAATGGGGTAACATACCAG
Organism: Cinchona pubescens; assembly: GCA_025175665.1. Classification (NCBI taxonomy): domain Eukaryota; kingdom Viridiplantae; phylum Streptophyta; class Magnoliopsida; order Gentianales; family Rubiaceae; genus Cinchona; species Cinchona pubescens. Next base: position 1,460,174 of record JANKKI010000076.1, read on the forward strand.
TTGTGAATTGCTGGGGACCTTAATAGCATGCCACAGGTTATTTCAAAATTCCCAGTTTACTTTTCATGTTTTTGTTTCCTTTGCAGCTTATCTTGATGTTTCCTGTTTATATTTTTTTCTCAGAGTGCTATGTATCAGTTTCTGACTACATCTGAGGTGAGCTTTGGCTCTTTGACTTGTAAGCATTTTGCCTATAATTTGGGCTATTACTGTTAGCTCCTTGATTTGATTGTTTTTCTTTTCTTCTTTTTACATTTGTTCAAATTGTCACAGTTGGATGTCCAACTACATGATCGAAAACAAATATCTGGCCAGATTTGTCCGTTCGAGTACCCAGGTTTTCAGTCTAAGAGTAGCCATGCAGTGAAGTAAGCTTGAAGCTTTTATTCGTTATCCCTTTCTTCTGTGGTAGGAATATTTTGTGCACATTGGAAATGGAAATAAGATTATTTAACTGAAAAGATTGTTTCCTTTTCAGTTGACATCTCCATTAGGCCACAATCCATTTAAACTTTTATTTGTCATTGCAATACTAGAGAAATGCACAACGATATGGCACCAAAATGAATGGCACATTTGTGAAGAGCTCATTATTTTGTTCATGGAAGATTCATGTCAGTTTCTGACTACATCCGAGGCTGATTAGTATCTGGGTTGTTCCAACTTCCAAGCAAGGCCCAACTCAGCTCAGGGTATCCATAAGCACAAAATGTGTAACCTCATAGGTGTAAATGGTGGGTTTCAGCAGGGAAACACGAAAATAGCGCACAACTATATCAGTTTAATTGATTCGGTTTATGCAGGATGGAAAATCGTTGCTTTTTTCCCTTCAGATTGAGTAATTTATTGTGATTTTAGTGTAGCTAAATTTGTATGCAGACTGAGGTGAATTTGCTGACTAATTTGAACTGAAGTTTAGGTTTTGAAAGAATGGTAATTGATTTTCTGTGTCATGTTATCACATAGCTTTTCCATACAAATGAATTGAACAGGAATACACTATCCATTAATCCACTTGTTTACATATTTTCTGTGCCATGTATTTTTGGGATGCCCATATGTAATATTTTGTGGATTTGATTTGCCTAATTTGAGATTTGACATGCAGCTTTTGTACATCAAAAAAGCCATTAATTCATAGATGGAGTGAAGATGAACTTAGGCTTGCTACTGGATCAGCAGTCAGTCACCTGAGGCACCCTTTGCAAATAAGCAGTGCTTATGTAGGAGTTCCAGTGAGATTTTTGCCCCTTCAGTTCCTTGTTCCAAAATTCATGTATAGTGTACTCTTCAATTTCTAGAGGAAAAGCATGATCATTAATCAACTTTAGAAGTAAATTTTACGAGAAAGGTGCCACCTTTCTGTTCACATGCTATGTGCGAGTAGTTTTCCCCTTGCAATGCTTTTTTGTCTAAATTATTCAGGGAAGCACTAGAACAAGGAATAAGATTGGAGAACCCTTGGCAACATCATACCACTCAAAGTTCATGGGAACTGTTGATTATATATGGTTACCTGTATACTCTCACTTTCTTATAGAAGCACATTATGGAGTTTTCCTAGGTCATTGACCTTATGAGATTTTGGATTTGAAAAAATATGTTGTGGTACCATATGAGCTCATGCAGGCATACAGGCGAGCTACTTCCTGTCAGAGTCCTTGACACTTTGCCCATCAACAAATTGAGGGAAACAGGAGGACTCCCAAGTAAGGTATCTCACATCTAACTTACAGGCAAGCAATTACTTCGATTTATAAATATTTAGCTTGTTTGACATTGAGATGTTTTATGAAGAGATCCCTTTATCTTCTGTGGTAATTTCCACGCATTCATCAGTGGTTAAAGTTGTCGGAATTGCAGTTTACTATTTGAAGCGTAATCCCATTTTGCAGATTTGGGGGAGTGATCATTTAGCTCTTGTAAGTGAACTTGCCTTTGCTGATGATGCGACTGAGGAGTGACTTGCAACGTTATATCCGACCTTCAAGTATGTTCCTTGTTCTGCTGCAAATATCTCTCTGATACGGATAACCACGCATGTTCCATAAATGTCTTTGCTGTCAGAGAAATGTTCTCACCTGTTTCGGATTACCATCATCAACTTGCAGACGAAAGAGGTTGCTATCTTGGTTTCTACGTGGCTTACACTGTAAAATTAAATTTAAAATACTTTTCCGTTAAAAGTCACTGGATTAGCCTGCTGAATGTTAGTTATTATTTATTTACTGCTTTCCTAAACATATAAAGTGGATAAAGTTCATCAATTTGCATTCTTGTTTTACCCTGCCTGACTATTATCATCTGTTCATGTGAAAACTGTTGGAATTGTAAGCGAAACGATGTGTTATAACTGCCTAAATAGGATGTCGAGATAGAAAAATGGTCATGAAAGCTATGCAGAATTTGGTTAAGTTTAACAGCAAAAGAGTTCTATGAGAAAATTTATGCAATAGCAGGCTAAAGCAAAATAAAGTAGGAACAAGTTTCTTGTAGTATTTGTTGAGCAAGCTGTAGTATAAGAAAACGGGAAATTGCTCCTACTAAGTCTATAGTATTGGATTGTGTAAACTTTTAAAATGCAACGAATTGTTTCCGTCACAGAAGAACAGTTTTATTTGTTTTAAAAACTTATATAATAAAATTTTTAAAATTCTGTACTGTGTAATCTTTTAAAATACAATAAATTAATTCTATTGTGAGATCATAGAATTTTCCTATATTTAATTTAACTATGTTTTTACAAGTACAAACATTACCACTTTATTCTTCTCAGGCTTTAAAGTGTTTGGAAAAATGCAAGAAAAAACTTCTGTCACGTGTTCGGTTAGGTTTATGTTCTTCAGAAAGCTATGCAAAACTTGCATTCGTTTATAAATATCCCCATAAATATAGGAAAATTGCCTGGAAAAAAATGTTTTTGACTTCGAAGATTCGTTTATAAATATCCCCATAAATATAGGAAAATTGCCTGGAAAAAAATGTTTTTGACTTGGAAGATAAAAGCCAAAAAGAACAAAAAGAATATCACGACGAAGTCCCGGCAGAATATTGCAGTTAAAATTTCAACTTTGTTTTGCGGATCATTTTGACGGTATTCGGTTTTGCAAGGATTTTGGAGGCAATATTTGCAAGGATTTCGGAAATGTCGGTCAAGAGGTTTACCATCCCCCACCCAAAAAAATTAAAAAATAAACAAAAGCATATTACAAGTAGAAAAATTGACAGCTCGCAGTTCTTTCAACATGTTTGTTTGCAGCTTCGACTAGTATTACTACTAACTACAATTTTCCAAAGAAAATGCCTGTTTTAAATCTCACTTCCCTGGTTCCTATTTTGAAGTAAGGAAAGGTAAAATTGCCAAAATAGTCTCTCAACTTTTGCACTTTAGCCAGAATAGTCTCTCAACTTTCTTTTTAGTCAGAATAGTCCTTCAACTTTTATTTTTTAGCCAGAATAATCCTTTAACTTTTATTTTTTAGCCAGAATGGTCCTTCAACTTTTTATTTTATTTTATAAATTTCACATGAAAGGACTATCTTGGCTAAAAAATATTTAAAGTTGGAGGACCATTCTGGCTACAAAAAAAGTTGAGGGACTATTTTGGCTAAAGTGCAAAAGTTGAAGGACTATTTCAGCGATTTTCCCAGTAAGGAAAATATTATCATAGATCCGATTTTTGTCCTCACCTGTAGAACCTGCGGTCAAGATTAAATCTTATAAAATTTTACTTACATCAGCTTATGTCATAAATTTCATAATATTTAGTTTACAAGTAAGACTAAAAATCAAATCTACTTAAATATTTCCTTGAAGTAAATGTTTAACTTCAGGTTACACTTGACCCGACAACAAAGTGCCTTTGACATGACAATAAAGTACAGTTTAAGTGGTAAAATGCTTCTTTTATGACCTATTGATTATGAATTCTGAATTTGAATCACTAAAGAGTAGGCAAAGAGAGAAGTGAATTTTATTTTTTATTTTTTTTTTAAAAAGGTTACACTTGCCATTAATATCAACATCACAAAATGTCAACCCATTCCAATGTTAAATCTTTGGATTAAGTCTCACTTAGTACGCGCGATGTGTATGTGTAAGGATAAAGAAAGTGCAGTCCCATCAAGGCTTGGGAAAAGATTTCATCAAGTGGAGAGACTGGTAAAAGGCGAAATTGACTGCTTTTGCAATCAAGCTTACAAACTTTGAAGACATTCCCCTGACTAAGATCAGAGAAAATGCCCAATGCTGATAAGCTGAGAAGTGAAAAGTGGAAGAATAATGAAGGCTTGTTGCCAAAGCCACTTATTTTCACTATTCGCCCCAAAGTCAACTTAAATTGCAATGGCTTTTGCCATCCAACTTTTCTAGAGCTGGAGGGACAAAAATCATTTAGGTAAAGGTACAGAATAGAACACACGAGAAAGAAAAAGTTTTAAAGGCATGTATAAAAGGTTAGCTATCTTCCACATCCTCCACCAAGAATCAATCCACCACAATGTGAAAAGTGCACAAAAAAACAAGTTGGGGTTCACAGAATCACAGATATGCAACTCTACAAAGTTTCTCCTGCTTTCTCATTTCTTCATAGAAAGAAAAAATAATTCGTTAGCGAAAGACATGGTGATTAGTAGGCTACATCAAATTGCATAAGCCCTAGAGAGACTAAGAAATATCGGATGGCACCACGAGCATAGAGATTCCAAGAACTTCCCCTCATTGCTCATTTTCACAATGGATTATATATTATAAATATTTAGACTAATCAAATTACTTATCACAAAAAACAGTCGTCGTTGAACAGATTCTCATTTAACCATTTAAGCTCCACTTCATCAAGTTCTGGCGAATCCAGGGAAGCGCTGTCTAGACAGTCAAAAAGCTCATCTGCACGATTACTGTACGCAAAATTCTCATCAAAGCCCAACTGTTTCAGATCATTGCATTGCAAATGTTCCTCCAAATTTAGTTGTAGACTAATTGAAGGTGAGATTGCTGGATCAGCCAGTGATTTTGAGACCTCCAGCCCCCCTGCATCATTGCCATCATGCAACTGGTCTTTATCCCTCAGAATGCAATCTGTGGCAACTGATTGATTTTCCCAGAAAGGTTGCCATTCTTCCACTGCTGTCACTGCATTGAGATGGTTGGATAATTCACCAATGCCGCTAACCATGGGATGCCCTGTTGGCCCATCATCCACTAATTTTGAAATGGCTTGCTCCCCCATGTTACTACAATGTAACAATTCCTCATTAGGCCCGGTATAGAATTCCTGACAAACTAATGGCAAGGTCAATTCATCTTTCAAAGATCCCGAAAGATGTGGTTCAACATCCACCATTTTCTTAAGATTTGATCCATCAGCAGAGTCGACAGTACCCTTGGCAAATGGAGCTGATCTAGCTAGATCAAGGACAGATGACGGAGATGGATGCGAGCACAAAGGATTAGTCTCCTCTGAAGCAGAGGCACAAGCCACAGAACCGTTAACAGCTGAATCTCCAGAGGAACTTAAATTCCTATTCCTCTCGATCATCCTATCAAACTCAAGCTTCTTCGCCTGATAAGCCCTGGCAGCATCTTCTTCATTATCATTAAGTACCAAGCCATATTCTTTTCTTTTTAAAAGGGTCTCGGATTTCTGCAGCATATTTCCCCCACTTCCTTTTCCTAACTCCTTTGTGCAAGGACGATGATTTCTGCAATTGCTTATGATTCTCGCCAATCTTGCAAGAAATCTCAACTGCATTTTCAAAATGCTGTTTCAAAATTTGTACACATTTTTCCTTCGGATGATCACGAAGAATAACAATCTCCTTCCGTTTATTAGCTCCTCTTTTACCCTCATCATCATCACTATCAGAATCAGTAGCATCAGGATCAGCATAAATGATCCTGATTCTCTTAACAGACTTGAATTGCTCCTCCATGTTTCTATCTTTTTTACTATCTTTATTCATATCTAGATTCATCAATTCAACACTCAATGGCACATCATAAATGAATCTATCAAGCAAAAGCAAGAGAATTAATCAACAGCAACCAAAAACAAAAAAGATTTGCACCTTCCGAAAACCTTGAGTGATCCTTATTAGTCCCGAAGAAGAAACACCCAAAATTGAAAACAATCAACAACCCTTTACATGAAAAGCCCCAAAGTATTCCACTCCAGAACAATTCCTGCATTCCACAAACACCAAAAACCCAAAACCCCTTAAACCCTTAAACAGTCATCTCAACAAAAATCACCACAAAATAAATTAAAAAATCACCATAAATAAATAAATGGACACGAAAAGTTCAATTCTTTATCAATCTTGATAACTTGCAAATACACATACATTCAGTATCATAAATAAATGATCATATAAGTACAAATTACAGATAAAGTTCATACCTTTTTGGTCTTAAACGCATGGAAGAAGATGGGGTGATTGGTTTTTTCCTTAGGAAAAAACAAATTTGTTGAAAAAATACAGAAAATGCCAAACGACATATAATCAAATCACCTCTGGCTTTATTTCACTTTTTTTTTTTTTTTTAAGTTGAGTTGAGTTGAGTTATTTTCCTCCCAAACAAACAGCCCTTATCCCGAGAGAAAGAAGCGCAAGAATGAGAAACTACTAACGTATAAATCGCTGATAGAGTTCAAATAAGTTCTGATATAAGGGAATCAAGATTTTTGTTGATTTTCTTGTTTAATGCGATATACATGGGACAGTTTGTATACAACAGAAAGTTTAAAGCAAAAAAGATTACTAATTAAAGTTAGTTTAGACCATTAAGGATTGCAATTATGTAATTACCAAATATTTCCTACTTTCTTTATTTGCAACCTTGTAGCCAAGTTCTTTTTGGCTTATTAGCAATAGCTATAAACTTAGGTGGATTGGATTTTTTTTTTTTAAGGAAAAGATATTTAAAAAAAAAAAAAAAAAACTTGGTAGAGCCGATATAATCAATTATATAAGAGATATAAATTTCACGTGAAATAAAAAGTGAGTCAATATAATGTATTAATAGTCGAATAATTGTATATTTGTGATTTCATCTAAATGGTCATTATTTAATATAATAATCATTAATTTTATTTAAAATAATACTATTTTCGTTCAGACAGAAAGCTGCATTAATTATTTTCAAATATATTTTTTATTTAATTTTTATATATCACATATGAACTATTAGAAAAATTATTATCGTAATTATTTTAAATAATAATTTATTAATATATGTAAGATAGAAAATAATTAAAAAAAAATTGTTTAGATAAGAATTATAAAATATTATTTATAGCATTCTGAAATATGGTACAATCCAAAAGAGCCAATATTATTATGTCACACAATCTATGTTCTCTCCACCTTTGGATTTGGGTACTTTGATGAGTTCCTTATAATATATTAGAAAATTTTATAATTTTTTTAGAAAACTATTTTTTTTTTCATAATTTTCAATGTTTATACTCTATAACATCACATATTTTAAAATTTTATATTATATAAATTTTTAAGGTCAACAGAATAATTCTCTCAACGATACAGTATAATTCCCCGTATATAGGGGTATTCAAACCCGACCCAACCTAAATGAATTTAGGAATAAATGGGTTGGGTTTTTGGGTTTCGATTTACTTGGGGTCAAGTTATCCGACTTTAGTAAGGTTGGGTTTTACCCAACCCAACCCGAATAACAAAAAAAATTCAATTATATTTTTTTAAAGTTTCATTTTTATTCTAATTATTTCATATACCTTATATTATTTTTCCCTTTTATTTTTTGAAATATCATATTTTTAAAAAAATTATTAATTTAAATTTTTAACCCAAATAACCCGAAACCCGAGTGACTCCGCCCGACTAATACTTGAGTTGGATTTACTTAAGTTGCTATATTAGTTGAGTTGGGTTGAATTTTATTTTTTTAACCCAAAAATCCGAACCCGAACCCGAAAACCCGACCCATGAACACCCCTACCCGTATATATTCCCGCGTGCTTGACTGAAGGACCATCTTTCCATCCAAACCAATCTTTAGCCTGGGGCCATAGTCGCTTGCTTTGGTCTTAAGGCGGTTTCAGTTTAAGTGGTCCGATATTTGGAACGTCAGAGAACACATAAAGAATGGGTGGGGCGTGGGGCTCATGATTCATGCAATAGGGGGTAGTGTGGCAATTTTGTAAAATATAGGGGTTTATACATAATAATGAACCTTGGTTTTTAGTTTTGTTTTATACCATTTTGCAACATAGAACAGATTTTTTTTTTCTTTTTTAATTTTAACGGGAATAATAAGTTTCAAAGTTATAATTGAAGTCGAAAATAAGAAATTTGAATATTAATTTAGCTATTTTTTGGCATTTATCAAAAGGATGATATTTTTGTTTTCTTTCAATTTTTTTCCACCGCCAACATTAGAGATTTTAAAGGAAGTTTTTCTATTTAGTAGAAAGATAACTTTATTCAATGAAAAATGTAGATTCTTATATGTATTTACATCTGCATTTGTAACTACTAAATAAATTGAAAGCATTTTATCACCATAAATGACACGTTTAACTCTTCGTGATTCAAGCACAAGCTTATCTGTAAATGTCTCTTTTATTGCGAGAATTGCATGGGCACAAAACTTGGCGCCTGAGAAAGGTTTTTTCATGGTGTATTACAAAAATTGCACGAGCTTACTATACTAATCTACACATATATACTATACGATAAATTTTAGCTGGCACCAACAAGTCTATACACTATACACTATACGTCTATAATTAGTAATAATAAGGATTAATCTTACTTATATTAACGCTGTAAAAAAAAAATTATACTATTGAGTGTAACATAAAATTTGTTTATTCACTCACCTTGTGTACAAGTTAGTCTATCTATTTGAATTTGTTCTAACTTCTAGACATATACTATATGTTGATAGGTGTGTCAATTGAGGACAGTAGATGCATCTGTCTAGATTAAAGTGAGTAGATTCATATTAATTATGTGAACAACATCGTTGAGAAAAATGAGAAGATTCGTTTCTCTAAAAGAATGAAAAAAGGGCAAGGTCTAGCAAGGATGGGCAAGTGAAATCAAGACGTTGCAATCTCTTGTGTGTCCAAAGCATTCTTTGATGTCCACAAGATGTATGTGAACCAAAATAATCCAAAAACCGAACTAATACAAACAGATTTTTTTCTTAAAAAATATTCAATGTCATAACTATTTTAGTTTAATTTTCATTTTCACAACTACATTTAGGGGTGATCATTCGACCGGTGTTTAATTTTTCAACTTGTATTATTTGACTTTCGTTTTGAAAATTTTAAAATCTAAATCAAGTCATATAAATCTAAAATCAATTAAAATTGAATAGTTTAAATTCAACTTGTTCGACTCGAACAAGTCAAATAAATAGAACACACACATATATATATAAAGATTTACATATATATATATATATATATATATACAAAATTTTATTGAATCACCAATCCTGTTATGTTATATCCTATAAACATACATACATACATACACATATATATATATATATGATTACCTAATTCTGTCTATAATGATAGTAAATTAATAATGCATTTAATATACTTGTTTATAGTAAAAATGTTATATGAATAAGTTATATAGTACAACTGTATAACTATGTAAATTAGAAGGAATTATGTAAAACATATTTTTATTATAATTATAAATTATACAAATTTTAGTATATGAACATAAGAATATGTGTGTATAGATATATGATATACAGATATTTCAAAAAATACTTAAATATATGTAATTATTTAACTCTAGTATCTAATGAATTAAAAGGAAATTAGTAATTCATTTAATTAGTTATTGAAACAAAATGTTACATTAATAAGTTATACACTCTTACTAATATATAAATACATAAATTGTACATAACGTCAACAATTATATAAGGAAAAGATATTTAAGTATTAAGAAAAAAATAATATTATCAGTTATTAACATACTTAATTATTAATTATTAAGAATATTATGACTAAATATTGTGTATACAAATACATTAATATATTATTATAATTGTAGATCCTAATATATACATATATAAATACACATCACACACACACCCACATATATATGTATATGTATATTTTATATTGTTCAACTTATTTGACCGGTATTTGACCAACAGCAAAGTCGAATGACTTGTTCGACCGGTAAACCAGTCAATCTGTAAATCGGTATTCCACCAGTAGTTTAACTTGGAAGTTGAAATTAAAGTCGAGTCGAAAAGTCGCTTAATTAATTTGATTTTGAGTCAAAGTCGAGTCAAAAATCGAATAAGTTAAATCAAATTTTTTTTTTCCCGACTTGACTTAACTCAACCGTTCGACTTAACTGACTTTTGAACACCCCCAATTAAATCTCTTCTTAAGATACATGGCTTAATTAGTCATTCAATTTTTTTCTTAAAATACTAATAGTCCTCAAACTTTTTATCTTAGCCAATTTAGTCCTTAAACTAAATAGAGTAAAATACTTTAATGGTCACTAAATTATTATGTCATTACATACAAAATCACTAAATATTTGTTTTGTAAATTTGGTCACCGAACTATCTTAAATGTGTGTCTGGAGTCATTCTTTTTATTTCCATGATGACTACAGACACACAATTACAATAGTTCGGTAACCTTAAATTTATAGATGGAGTGACTTCAAATATACATTTAAGATAGTTCAGTAAATAAATTTACAAAATAAATAGTTTAGTAACCTTATATGCAACACTTTAATAGTTCGGTGTACATGACTGCATTTTGCTCAACTAAATATTTGTAGCAAGTTTTATCCTTTACCCCCTTCTTCCACCATTTCACCACTAGAGACTATCATCACCTCTGCTATCCCTCGCTTTCAGTTGCCTCTCCTCTATCACAAACCACTATCTTCTGTCTTCCCTCCTACCATTCCACACCCTTTCTAGTAACCACTTCCATCCTCCTACAACCCGCAACCCCTTTTCCTCTCCCTCCCTCTCCTTTTGTTCCTCTTTCATGCATACCACCACTATTCTTAAACCTCACACTGTTTTCACCAAATATCACCCTCACACTCTTACTGACGCCCCACAAACCAAGCCCTCCATCTGCACACACGCACAAATTACATCTCCACTATCGGATTCTGCATGAGAAGATGTAATAAAGGGGAGATAAAAGTTTTTTGTGTTCCTAAAGATAGTTATGTGGTTTTATGGCTTGGATGTGATCGACATGACATGAATCGATGGTCGACAGTAAATTTCGAAACCTAAATTGTTGTATTGACATGAAATAAATAATGGTTATGCATGCTCACCAAATGTTTCATAAATTGCCTCTATGAACTTCTTGGAAGAAATTTGATTTCTGATGGGGATTTTACGTTTTTCTGGCCCATTAGAAGCCTAATGACGTTTTATATGTGCCTATGATGATCATAAAGCCATTAAAACAAGAATTTGTGCTCGAAAAATTGATGAACTTAGCTTTCAAATGAACCTCGATTTTGCACCTATATTTTGGCCCTTTTTGTTATTTTTCTTAAAACCTTTGATATTAAATTTGTGTTCTACACAAGAAATAAAGCCCGGACATGTAACTTTTAAATTAAATCTCGGCGATGGGAGATGGAGGGCAGCAAAGAAGATGGTGGTTCATGGTGGACATAGAGGTTGAGGGATGGAAAGGACCAAACCTTCCGTAAAATTTTAGTTGTTGGACTAAATTAGTCCAAATCATAAAGTTAGAGGACTCCTCATGTTTTAAGAAAAAAATCAAGGGATTAGCCGAGTCATTTTCCCCTCTGTAAAAGAGGACAATTGAACCATAATTGAACGTCTAATTAATGAGAAGTTCTATAGTTTTGTTGAGCAAAATATTTTGTTAGCTTTAAAGTCTTATATAGTAAAAAAATTTAAAATATATATTATTATATTGTATAAATATTTAAAATATAAAGGGACAATTCCTTAAAATAATTGTAAAATTTTTCTTAATTACATAACATCATTTTAATCATTGGAATTGAATGATTTAATGCAAGTGATAATTCAAGCGGGTACATAGAAACAATATGTAAAAGGCTTCATAATCTCGTTTGTCGATTTAAGCTAAATTTTCCTAGTAGACTACCTGTGAAAGACTAGTCCTCTCCGCATGCAATATTCTAACCCTCATATCATATAGTAAATACTTGTGTAATTTTGGGTTGCGGCCCCATTTCTATAAGTTTGGTCGGCAGCCCTAGTGATAAGATGTACAGTAGTTATTAAATAATTAGTGATATTTTAATAGTTGTTTAATAATCAATATAAGGAATTTATTTATTTTTTATAGTGCCGTTACCACCAATTTTTGTTGGTTCTGATGATGTTTTGGAGGAAGACTTGGGAAATATGAAGAATACTGCAGCACTTCATTCTCCTCCCAACCCGGCCATTTCGACTTCTAAATGGCCGAAAGCTAAAATCTCTAAAGAAAAAAGAATTGAATCATGAAAACCTTGGAGAAGAGCATTGATACTAAAAGTACCGAGTAAAAATGTGCCCTACAAGTTTTTAGCCAACAAATTGAATGACTTGTAGACACCTACTTATCCTGTGGAGCTCACTGATCTTAGTATGAATTTTTTCTTAGCAACATTTAGATGTAAGGAGGACTATGATCATGTAGGGCTCCATGAAGGACCTTGGACAATAATGAGACATTATGTCACTTTTAGAAAGTGGAGTCCGAACTTCAAACCAAGTGAAGATACCATCAACACCATTTTGGTATGGGTACAGTTCCCAAGACTTTCGATAGAATATTTCATAGAAGACACCTTGTTGCACTGTGGTAATGATATTGGAAGGGCAGTGAAGGTTGACAAACAAACTGCTGATGCATCTAGAGGAAAATATGTCGTGGTTTGCATAGAAATTAATGTAAATAAATCATTGGTTCCATTTATTTGGGTTGGGAATGTCTTACAATCCGTGGAATATGATGGATTACATCAAATCTGCTTTGAATGCTAAGAATATGGTCACCGGCAAAATGTCTGCCATAGAACAAAAGAAACAGATAAGTCAAAAATAGAGAAGCCGGAGCTGAACAACATAGACATAATTATGGAAGGTGGTGATTGCTAAAAATCCATTGACAGGATGATCCTAAATTGGAAAACCTGGATCAAATATATTGTAGAGAAAGCACCATTCTGGCCTTGGATGATGGCACCTCCTGCCCATAAATCTCGCCAGAAATTACAAAGATCAATTGGAGACAATAATATTATACTCTCCAATTTCAGAAAAAAGAGCAATATGGGGGACAAAGGGAAAAATTCCTTGAATGAAGGCGTGATTGAAGGAGGTCAATTTTTAAATACACATTCAAAACCATTTATGGTAGGTTCACATAAAGGAAGCAGGTCTACGTCTGTGCCACAACATATGGCAAAAGATATGGATAGTCCACTTATAATTTCTAACTCCATATTTGCCTCTTTGGATATGAAGTTGGAGGATGAGGAAAATCATGGAAAGTTTGCACAATTGGAAAGAAACAATATCCCGCCAGTAAGTGTTGGGATTGGCCTTAATGCTATAAAAGAAAAGATTCGCTCAATTCCTCTACCCAAAATGTTATTCTTGGGAAAGCCATAAAAAACTAAAAAAGCCCTGAATAAGGTTTGACAAGTACGCAAAAAATAGTCTCTAGTTTAAGGTTAAGTCCTCTCAATCTATTAGACCAAAATCTTTAGATGCTTCCGGAAACTCGAGTTCCAGTAACAAAAGCTCTATGGATGCTTTTGCAATAATCTTGTCATAATTTAGTGGGATTTAGTCCTCCATTAAACCGAAAAAAAAAAATGTAAGGAAGCCATTTAAATTGAATGGCCTACTTTACTAATAATAGAGGGTCATGTTTTTTAAAATAGGAGTTTACTATTGGTTCTTTACCAACTATTAGGATACCTAATAATTATTCATTGACCAACATTAATATTACCCCTATTTGTATACCTCGTAATTATTAAAGAAGTCACATAAATAATATGATATCAGATGACATTACACGTTTGGGATATGTTGATATTATTTGACATCATATTTCCCGTATAATTTATCTAGGAAAAATGAGCTTAATAGTCCCTCACATTTTACATTTGTATTTTTTTATTCCCTCACATTTAAAATAATTCATTTTAGTCCCTCACAAATTTAAAATCACGCACCATTTTGATCCCTCGACACAATTACGGATATATTTTGACTTGAAATACTCACATGCATATAAAATATAACATATTCAAGTACAAAATTGACAATACATAACATTAAACAATAAATTATCCCAAAAAGAAGAGAATTGGAGCGGTTAGAATAAAGTTGATAGGGGAAAAGTGGCGAGTAAGGGGAATAGGAGTAGTGATGGAGATTCTAGATAGTATCGTTTAATATTTAAAATTTATATATTGTCAATTTTACATCATGAAAAATATAACATTCAATATACGTATGTATATTTTAAGTTAAAATATACCGATACTTGTGTCAGAAGACTAAAATGTATTATTTTTAAATGTAAAAAATTAAAAAAATATAAATATAAAATGTGATAAACTAATAAAATTGTTTTACCATTTATCTAATGAATGCGACATTTACGAGTAAGACAATAGAAACAAACCTATTATTTTCCCCATCATGTGATATCATTGCCTACAAAATACTGTATGGTACTGTACTTGTTTTTTTCAATATTTTCAAAAGAACAACAATAGTTACACTTACATTGCATTTCACGAGCTATAGTGTATTTTTTCTAAACGTGGGTCCCAAGATTAGACCATTTTAGTCACCATATTCCGATCTACCCACTTTTGATTTAATTTATCCTTTTTATTTTTTGTGATTAGTTTCTTTTTAATTGGTCCACGTCGAATTAGGAGGACTGGATCTAAACTATGCTGGTAAAAAAGAGCCCAATATGAAATATATATATATATATAATCACAATCTAATTACTTTTTGATACTGCCAAAGTGAAAGGAAATTTCCCCAATCCTTGAGATGGTAAAATCCCTGTTTTGAATTATTATTTATGAGACCCAGTCTATCGTGGTCGTCCTTAAAAGTCTTCGGGAATCATTTTACCACAAACAATAAAAAATTAAATAGAAAGAAAATAAAACAGGACTTCAGGGAATCGATCATCAAACCGCAAGTAGCCGCCATGCGCGTAGTGAAATTCACGTCATTGTCGAGACAATTTCAATTTTGCCTTTTGAACCCTAGAAGTTGAATAATTGGATTTTCCGGTTCGATTATTTTTGTCCTAGAGGAGAAAACCTCTAGATATATGCTAACTGAGAAAGCACAATTATGCTAATTTTTAACTTTCATGGATATGATTTTGATTTCAAAGTTCACTTTTAATCGAAAGTGACTCTTTTCTCCTGTTACACAAAATTAAGAAATAAAGAGAATTATTATTATTAATTTCATTTGAATTAATTTCAAAATACAAACAAACCATATTCGAACGCTTTCATGAGTTTGTTAATTAAAATAATTAAACTAAGTTAAATACTTAATATTCTACTTATTAAAACTCTTTAATGTCCCTACTTTCCCTAATTATATACTATATATTTTTTCCTTTTGGGACAAATAATACTCCCTCCTAGTTAGTAATTACACTAACTTTTAATATTTAAGGATTTATGTGTAACAAGAGAGAATGTGGTATCGAGAACAATATGGAAATTAAATTTTCCACACTACAGAAAGCGTGAGCACTAAGCAACTAAAAGAGCGTGGCGGCTGGTTTGCTTTACAGAAGACGGTCCGTCAACCTTACAGTGATATCACTCACATGCGGATTCTCCGTCCAAACATACGTCATACTATGACATCATTCTCATAACGAAATACTTATATACGATTCTTTATTTAACTTCAGTTGTAAATAATGACGTAATGCAAATTCGATTTCCAGCGTTTGTAAATATTTATTAAATTTTATAAAATAAATAATATTAATTGATACCGTGTAACTAAAGTTTTCGAATCTATATAAATTTTTTTTTTTTACCGTCGCGTAATAGCTACAAAATCCAACGGCTGTAAATTCACCACCAATAACCATCACCGTTACAAATATTCCACTCTCTCCATTTTTTTTTCCACCCTTAAAAGCAAGACCAAAACATATGTTCCATAGTCTCGTTGAGAGCCTCCGTTAAGGATAGCCTATTAACGGAGTCAATGGATGCGGAGAAGAAGAGGAAGAGAGGTGATCACGGAGGTGATGGGGAGAGGAGGAGGAAGCGGAACGAGGTGGCGCAGCCGTCGGAGGAGGAGGTGGAAGAGTTTTTTACAATCTTGAGGAGGATGCAAGTGGCAGTTAAGTATTTTGAGAAAACGGGAAGTAATATTAATGAACTTAACGGCGATGTCGGACGTGAGACGACGCAGTTTGCTGAGGATGGAGGAGTTGACGGCGTTAAGATTGGTGGAAAGAGAGATGTAGTGGTAGAAAATGGTGGTTTGGATCTTAACGTCGTTCCGGAACCGGAGAGTTAACGACTTAACGGTGGTTCTGGTTGGCCACTATAAGCCGTCAGGTATGAGATACTATTATTAGTTTTTTAACTTGTCTTTTGTGGTGTTTAATTTTTTTTCTTTTTAAATACTAATTGTCCTAGGAAGTACTACTAGGTTTTTTTTTTTTTTTTTCATTTTTAATGTTTTATTATAATATTATTTTTTTTTTGGAAAATAATTTTATTTTCGGTTCTTTAGTTTTCATGTTTTGGAGTAGGTATCATTTTCTTTATAGTACAGTATGGAAATATAATTAAATTTTGTAATATATACCTTTCCAGCTGATTTTGAGATTTGATACGTGCACTATTTTTGTGTGTGTGTGAATTAGATATTTTTATTTTTTGTGGCTATTGCTTAGAAACAATCATATTTCCCTCAATTATTTGCCGACAAGTTGAAACACGTGATGCATAAGTGATATCTAACCAAAAATACATGGCGCAATAAATTTTGTATCAATTTTGAAATACGTAAAAAATTATTCTATTATACTTTAAAATTTTATATAATAATATAATATTTTATATTTTAAAACTTTGAATTATACAATATTCAAAATGATGGTTCTCAAAATCTTTAACATATGGTTTAAATAATTACCAAACGATTTGCAGTTATGGGTGGGGGCTTGTTTTTGGGAGGAGCAAAAGAAAATACAAAAATTTCCTTTTATTTGATCAATTTTTCTTCCTTCTCGTGAGATAACTGTTTCCAAAACCAAGTTGAAATCTTGTAATCTTACGCTGCGATGTGCAATTTTTTTATTTTTTATTTTTTATTTTTTATTTTTAATGCATGAGAAGGGACAATCTGCAGAAGAAAAGGAGGGGGGAAAGTCAAGTTCAATATCTCATGAGCTTTCGGTTTTCTTGATCCAGACTGAAAAAAGCAGCTCGAATGGCTTTGATCATTCAATAATGGAATTTTGTAGTAACCCTTTTTAGAGTTGCTAGTTTTTTCTCATTCCCATGAGTTATAAGTCAAAAGTCAAAAGGTTGATCTATGTATATACTTTTTCCTTTTTCTTTTATGGTAAATCTTTATTATTATCTCAACAAGAGGTGGAATGTTAAAATCACACTAGAAGTGACTTTTCTTTCTTTCCTTTTTTTTTTTTTTGCAATTCAATTGTTATCATGAGCTCAAAATTCTCATGGAAAACTCAGCAAGGATGCAGAAGATATAGTTGATTTGAAATCCATCAGACATATATTGCTGTCACTTCAATTCCTTCCTGTTCTTTACTAATGTTGATCCATGGTTTTATATATATATAATGTTGACATGTTATTGTGTTATATGTATATATAGATATATATATATATATATATATATATAATTATATTAAATCTTATAACATCGTACAAACAACATTCGATAAAATTAATTTTAATTATAAAATTTATAAATAAATTTAAAATGGAATCTAATTAAATATTTTTTAAATTCCCATGGTTCTCCGAAGACAAGAACATCCATCAATCACGGAATAATAACAACCACTTCAATTGTCTTAGTTAAAAGCTATAGTACAACGTAGTGTATGTGTATCTACAATACAATTGAAATGTAATTTATTTGCTCTATAAATACAAGAAATTTCCATATACTTCCAGAGTTTACAGTTTTACTGTTTTTTTTTATCTGGAAAGTCAGTCATGGGCCAAAGATCTATCGATTAATAGACAACTGTATAAGCCCAACTATTTAAATTATGTATTATGGGCTATATTTAATACTGAAGAGCTGTGGGCCGTTGGAGGTCTATATAACTCTAGAAGGCTGTTGCCATCTTTTGCCTCTCGGTTTTAAAGCGTCGAATATTTAAAAAATAAAAAAAAAAATGGTAACACTGTATATGTTGAGGGGAATTTTACGTTTTCTTTTAAGGAATTATTTTTTTAGTTTTAAAAATTTATACAGTACAAATATTTAAAACGCATGGTATTATACTGTATAAGTATTTAAAGTACAAAGGAATAATTTCTTAAAAGAAATTGTAAAATTTTCAAGTATGATGATTAATATTATTATGAAATGAAAAAGCTAATGATAATTTAGATAAGCTTGGTTCCACACCAGCTCAATGTAATAATACTTATGTAAAGGGAGAAAATAGTGAAAATGAATGTGAAACTACAGGAAAAGGTATTGGATCATGATGATGTCAAAATATTATGGTGCACTAAAACGCCTACATGTGGTTTCGAGACCAATGCCTTCATAAAAGTATTTCGATAATTTCGACTTAAATATCAAATAAGGCCTAAATAGGTCAAATTTTTAATCCCGTTAATTATTCGAACCCATTACTTTTCGATATAAATAACCAAATAGCAAAGTTAGTCAACAAATTTTTTTTTTTCTACACAAGATTTGTAAATACTTCAATTTCTAAATTCTCTTTAAATTTTTTATATTGTCTAAAGTGATGGATTTGTTTATCGAACGGACGTGTACCTTTTCTTTTTCTTTTTTTAACAGAATAAAAGCAGCCAAATAATATGATTCAATTTCCTTGTTTGGTGGCTAGCCTTGTCCGTCTGCATTTGTCTTTTATGTTGAATCAATCAGGTTAAAATTGGAAACTAATTTATTTATTTATTGGGTTAAAGTTCTTAATACTCAACTTTATAGCAGTTACATGCAGTCTCGTCGTAATAAATTTCTTTTCCAGATAAACTCCGTCAGAACGCGAACTCGTTGAAGTAAAACGCACCCATTAGCGCTGCAAACACATAATAGTAAAACTTGTTCTTGGATGGTTTCATATGTCTTAAAAATTTGTAAAGGGCCCATTTGGATTTTTTTTTTTTTTCATTTTTTCCCCACTTTTTACTTTACTATTTATACTTTTATGAAATATATCTAATTGGTCAAAAAGTTTTTGATCAACTTTTTTTTTTTTACTTTTTTTTCACTATTCATTATTTATACAATTCAAATTTTTCTTTCACTATTCATTACTATTCAACCAATTATTTTACTATTCATCTATATGCGTATTATACTATTCACATATATTAGTATTAATTTTTTTTATTCTATCCATTACTATTCATTGGTCTGAATTTTTTTTGGACAAAGAAAAAATGAAAATGTAAGTTCGGACTTTCGAACCTAAGTTCAGGAGTCCAAAGGATAGGTTGGAAAATAAAGTTTAAAATAGTATATAAGATTCAGACTTCCGAACTTCGGTTCGGGAGTCCAAAGTATAGGGTGGAAAATAAAATTTAAAATAGTATATAAGGTTCGAATTTCTGAACTTAGGTTTGAGAGTTCGAAATATAGGCGAAAAAATAGAGTTTAAAATGGTATATAAAGTTCGCACTTTCGAACCTATGTTAGAGAATTCGAACTATGGGTAGAAAAGTGTAAATTTTAAATTACATTTTTATTTTGTATTAAATAAATACATGTTCAGCATACGAATATGGACATATTTCGTTTTTCAAGATTCGGATTTCAAACGACGAACACGTAACTATCTTTACATATGGTTTTTAATACGTGATTTGTTGGTATAAAAAAAAGTGAACGGAATTATATATTTTGATATTAATAATTTTATTCAAATTTTATCTACGTATTTTATCTTTTAGTGCATAAAATATTAAGTAATTTTTAAATTATATTTTTTTTATTTTATATTAAATAAATACATGTTAATATACATGTAAGAGTATATATTGTTTTTTAAAATTTGGATTTACAAACTATGAGAAAGCAACTATATTTGTGTATGATTTTTAGTACTTAATTTGATGGTGTGAAAAATATAGTGTACGAAATTATATATTTTGATATTAGTAATTTCGTTCGATTTTCGCGTATGTTTTTTGTTTTTTAGTACAATAAACACTATCCAAACACTTATTTACAATAAATTATTTACAGTATTCACAATCCAAACATTTATTAAAATTAAAAAATATTTTATTATTTACCACATCACTCAAATAATTTCTCGAATAATCTACTAAAATAATACTCCAAATAATACAATCCATAGGAGCCATTGTTATTCCAACAAACAAGAAAGCTATTTGTGCTCTAATCGGGACCAAATGTAGGTGGCCCTCTTCAAGTTTGGTGTCCCAAATGTAACTTAATCTATCAATATTTCACCTACTTTATTTTTAGTCCTTTTGGACTTTCTATTGTTTGGATCATAGTTATCAACAATGCGGTATGCTTACGGAGTTGCGATTAACTACCTTTTTAAAGCATTAGATATATAAGAGTAGATTTAAATGATACGTCGCGATATACTACTTCGTAAAAATAGTTGTTATATTATAAAGATAACAAGATATTTTGTAGTAGATAGTATTAAATTTTTAATAAATGTTAAATTATTAGTGACTAGAGAAAAGAAAATGTTCAACTTTCATGTTGCAAGAACTATTATTTTAAATCAAATACTAAATAGTTTTAATTAAGTAAATTAGGTAAAATAAAGAAACATATAGAAAAAATAAAAAGAAACAAAGTATCCTCATTCTTATAAACATTCGCTACTTTTGACATTCAAAATTTTGAATTATCACGTTTCGAGACGTAAATAAATCGTATTTTGATACGCATGAATCGGCATGCAGTTCATATGGATGGGAACGATTTCCAATAACTATTGTTTGTATTTACCAATAGTCCCAATTTTCTACCAAAATGCTCGGGATCATTTTCGTATTTTTAAATTTATTTAGAGAATCACAAGTTATATCAGAAAATTTGGAGAGATATCCTAAATCCTTTTCCTTTAATTTGAGCCATATTATTGAGAGAAAGCAACGAATAGATCCTTAATTTTATTCATATTATTGAGAGAAAGCAACGAATAGATCCTTTTTCCTCTCTTTCATTTATCTCAAGAGAACAACATAGTACATAATATATAGTATTCAACAAAATTTTGGGGATTTTCCACTACTTCACCCACTCACTTCTTGCTTTTATAACTAGTGGAAACTTTCTCGATAAAAAGGTGATAATTGAATTTTTTTCGAGTGCCCACGAGTATTTTTACTATATTATAATCCTCAAACACAATGATGTCAAAATACAAATTTTATTATGAGGTGTAGTGCATTTTGATCTTGATGGGGTGATCACGTATTCTTTCCTTGGCAAATATACCTATGATAGTAGTAATACTTAGTCAAAATTCTTATATTATGAGTTGATTAATTAAGTGACGTGCTTAATTTGATGATAGCTTAAAGCTAATGTTCTCATTTTTTCTTAAGCATCCACTAATATGGTATCTTCTTATAATATAGAGACAGCACAACCATTCCAATATTCAAAACCAGAAATGCACGCCAACAAAATCAGACTATGTCAAATTGCTGATTATCATTATCTAAATCTTGAATCTTGATTAATCGTTTCCTCGTACTCTTCAAATGTTCGTGGAGAACATTGAAAATAGCTCAACTTTTTTTTTTTTTTTTTTCCCGAGTGCATCTACACAAATTAATAAATAAAAAATAAAAATTATGAATGTGTTACTAGATAAATAAAATAAAAAAAAAATAACCGAAAATATAAAATTAAGAAGACGTGATTTGATAAAATTTTACCATATAAAATAATTTTGACAAATAATTATGAATTTATAATTTTATAAATGATTTTCCATTTCTTTTTGCTTGCTGCCACTATTTTATGTATACTTCTTTATGACTTTTGGGCAGCATCTTACTTTGTACCAACATCTTGCACATATATGGGAATCCAATTCTCTATATTATTAATGTCCACTTCTCTTATTGCACACATTTTGTTATTTTTCTTTGGACAATCGTGTGAGAATTAGGGATGTAAAAGAGTCGAATTAAACACGAATATTGCGTTATTTGAATTCAAATTCGAAATTTTTTTTGATACTCGAACTCGAGATCGAGTTCGAAAAATTTGACATAATTCGAGCTTGATTCAAGTTTGCTTGAAAATAGGTAAAACAATCTCGAACTCGAGTAATTCAATTTTTTAGTAAATAAAAAATGTAATTTTTTTAAAATTTATGAATATTTTAGTAATTTTACATATAATAAAAAAATTATATGATGTTCGAAAAACTCGAATATATTATACATATACTCGAAATCGACTCGTCAGGAGTTTCAAATTCGAGTAAGTTCGACTCAACCTCGATAAATTAGAGTTCGACTTGGATTTTTGAGAAGAGCTCTGTTCTTTTATTACCCTAGTGAGTACCAATACTTAGAATACACAATTACCTTGGAGCAGGACTGTACATGATATTACTAGACGTCTAAACTCATCAATAGTTGTTCCGTTCGAACAACTGTTATTCAATATATTATTTAGAATAGTTGTTGTAAAAAAAATTGAATATGATGTAGTGAGATTTTAAAAAAAAAAAAAAAAAAGGTGTTGATTGAAAAATGCAGTATACAATTATTACTACAAAATATTATTATTCTAAAATTATAACACAGTTAGATGTGTCCAAATACAGGTTTCCATTTGGACGGTTTCATTATTTGTTATTATCTAAATAATATTTTATAATTATTTATTTACATTTTTAATCATTTTTATCTCTCATATATTTCATTTCAAAAAGTTATTATACTATTTTTTTAAATTTATATTTTAAATAATGATTGTGCAAATATTGTGTACCTCAAAATCGTGTGGACATGAGAAGATTACGGATTACAACACTGATTAAAAGTTCAGAAATGAAATACAAAATCTTTACGAAAAGTTGAGACTTCGAATAATGAATTTATCTAAATCAAGTCTAAGATTATCCACGTATAAGCTTTTTAAACCTCATGCTGAGGTTGGCTTCAAATTAAGCCAAGCCATTATTGGTATTACATTAGGAAAATATTCAAGTATATCCGATTTTTAGTCTTATTTATAAATTTTGTGGTTAAAATTAAATTTTAAAAAATTTTACTTACATCAACTGATTTCAAAAATTTTTTAAAATTTAATTTACATCACAAAATATACAAATAGAGTTGAAGACCGAATCTACCTAAATATTTACAGTTACATAATCATGGTGACGTTAATCAATTGGGTTCCTTGAAAGGACCATTTCATTTCTCCATCCCATTTTTTTTTTAAAATATTACACGACAAATACAGAGGCCCCTCAAAACAATTTATTTTTCTTTATTTATTTTTTAAAGGAAATTAAATACCAGCGCTTATAACTACATAGGAAAGCAAACTGAGAATTTGACCATAGTACTCTCGTTTTTAAAGTTTGATGAAATGGTCCTTTTCTTGCTTTTAACTTCGGATAATTTGGATCCTTACTTTTGACATCAAGTAGGAAGTTGTGATGAAATTGTAATATTCGATGCTTCCTCCATGAGGGTGAATCTCTCTTCTTTTTCTTTTTTTTTCCAATTTTTATGAGGGCGAATCTTTCTTATTTTCTCAAAATACAATTGCGGTACTATACAAAAAACTTACTTTTTGTGATTGACATTATTTTAAAAATCATAAATACAACTCTTTTGACCAAATTTACTTTTTGTGATTTACATTATTTTAAAAATCATAAATACAACTCTTTTGACCATTTACACGTCTCAAATGACTTTGTATGGTAATTTTGTAGATGACGATCCTGATTTGAGGACAAAAAAATTATTTGGGACTCATATTTTAGTTTTCATAACTTAATTGAAAAAAAAATACTCATTATTAAAAATATGTTTAATAATTTCTTTCATGAAAATTAAGAAGTTTCACACGTACTATTATGAAAATTAATTTTTTGCACGTCAAGCATCTATATATCAAGTGTAGTACATATTAAAGTCGAATATCTTAGTCATATTTTTTTTATATTTTTTTCTAAATTAAATGTTGTGCCTCGTATAGGAAATAGATTCAAAATAAACAAAAGAGTTTTTTTTGATCGATAGGAAATAAACATCTGATGATAAATTTTTATATGGATTCGATTTACGATTGGTGAGATGAACCCTTTGGTATGCATCTATTCATATTACTCTAATTTATTAAAAATAATTTTTTTTAAAGTGATGTGAATAAATATAAATTAAAAAATTCATTCTATCTATCCTCCATCAAAGCCATATAAGAATTTCTTCATAACTGATAACATTCCAAAAGCATCTCGTTGGCTAGAAAACATTGAGATGCTTGCCACAAATATAAAGGGAAGTAAAACGTGACCATAAAGAAAAAAGAAAAAATCTCAAGTTTTAGCCCTTTTATTGATACTCTAATTAATTGTTGTTGTAGCTTGATGTAGCTCAAGATCTACATCTGCAGAGGCAGGCAAAGACATCATGTAATCTCAAACTTGTATATTACTTGATAGAAATAGTGATTTTTTTGGCACACATCAAATACATGTGATAATTGCTTCACGATCAGCCTCGCTAGCTGTTTTCGTAATG
The DNA here is from genome assembly GCA_025175665.1 of Cinchona pubescens. Classification (NCBI taxonomy): domain Eukaryota; kingdom Viridiplantae; phylum Streptophyta; class Magnoliopsida; order Gentianales; family Rubiaceae; genus Cinchona; species Cinchona pubescens. The sequence continues at coordinate 1,485,220 of JANKKI010000076.1, forward strand.
CAATACATGGTTGATCTCACGAATGATGTCCTTTGTGCTTTTTTTAAAAAAATAATAACGGTCTAATTTATTCTTATATATCTGTATTTATTATTGAGAAAAAAAAAAAAGAAAGTCCAACGAAACCAAAAAATAAAAAACTTGACTTCCATCCTTAAAAATATAAGATGAAGATTCAAACATTTAACTTTATATCTAAATAAAATATTTGATAAGTAATTCATTTAAAGTAACTTAGTTGAAGCGCTTTCGTACTCAAAGGGATAAAAAGAGTCGGATGAATTGTCAATGTTACAAATTACTACGTAGTATACACTAATAAATTTAACTTGAGAAGTGAAGTGTTACTTCGACAATGAATTGTCAATGTTGTTTTGCGCCATTATTCTTCATATTCAATATTTTCGACATTGCACCACAATTTTTTTATTTTTTATTTTTTTTACAATTTTTTGTCGAACCAAAATATCTCAAATCACAATTTCTTCCCTTCTTTTTTTTTTTTTTAATGTGGACCAAAAACGCAAAATGTGTATAATGTTAGCTCCGTTTCAATGCCTCTTTTATTTATTATTATTCAAATAATATTTTACATTCATTATTCATACATATTTATCTTTTTATTTCACATATACCACATTTCAAATAATAATTATAATATTTATTCTAAATAATAGTTATCGGAGCCAATTGCTTTTCATATCCACTTTTGACAAAAAATTTAGGTAGACACGAATGTTAAACGTTCTTCATTTTAATTAACAATGTGTAGAATTACATGATTCGTAACAGTTTTGATAACTTTGAAACATAAAACGCCTAAAACTTAAGTTTTGATGGGAACGAACTCGATTTAAAATTAGCAAAATCACATTAGTCCCAACTCCTAAAATGGATAAATGTACTTAATTTCAGTCAAACCTGTATTCTATCTTAATTGAGTGGCTAAACATGCCTAATAGAATACCAAAAGTGTGTTCATATAAAAATATCCACATGCATGTGTTATTATCAAGAACAAGTTACAAGTACCTCAACAAATATATTTTGGTGGGACTATGGGTATAAGTGTAATGACCAAAAATAGAATAAGTAATGACCAAAGTTGTATCTCTCTGTCATTGATTCCGCCGTACTATTATACTATTATTATCGAGGAATAATAAAATAATTCCTTCATACTAATCGAGATAAAGGGGCATAGTTTACATGGATAAAATCTTATTTGGTTTCTTAAATTGAAAAGAGCCATATTTAGTTACTATGAGTTACACAAGAATTACCCACTAATAGGGTTAATAACACTTTACCCCTGAATTAGGTAAGTAATAACACTTTGTCTCTTTAAATTAAAAAAATTACACTTTACCCCAATCACATGATTTATCCTTTAAAAATTTTATAATATCATATATAAAATGACTTAAATACCCTTAGCACTATATTTTGATTTTTGTATTTAAATTTTGATAATGATGTAATAATTATTTAAAAATACTGAAAAATAAATTATATAATATTTTAATACAATCCATATCAATATATATCTTGATTAAATTTTTAAATTCTTTTAATTTTATTTTATATTATTTTGAATTTAAATGTTTAATTATAATAGCAGAATAATTCATAAATGGTCTAATTTTCTGTTAAAAAATCTTCTTTAAAGATATCGTGTGACAATATATATATTTTTTAATAAAATTTGTGATTTTTTTGATGTCTTTTAATATTTTACAATTTTAATATTTGGATGAACATGTGCAAATTGAAATGTCAAATATAATATAATTCAACATTTTATCACATTTTCACTCCCTAATTATTTTGTTATTATATTTTATTATAATAATAATTTTTATTATAATGTTAGTTTGATATTATATTTTATTTTTTCTAATTCTTTTATGCATATTCAAGCATCAAAATTAAATACATGAAAGATCAAAATATAATATTAAGAGTATTTTAGCATTTAACTTGATATTATAATTTTTTTAAAAGATGAATCATGTGATTGTGGGTAAATTGTAATTTTTTTAGTTCAAAAGGCAAACTGTAATTACCTACCTAGTTCAGGGGGCAAAGTGTTATTAACAGCCCCGCTATAATTTACTAAGAAAAGAAAAGAAAAAGTTACACACGCTAGAAGAATTGCCCATGTTTTATAATTTAGATAATTTTGATTATTACAAATATAATTACTCTGTAACACGACAAGTTATAAAAAATAGTAATTTCAAGTCACAAATGATAATGTGACTTCCATTAATAAGTTACAAATGAATTTTGTAACTTTGTAGACGGTAACCCTCGTTTGAGAGTTACAAACTCAGATGCAAGTTACAATTAGATTTGTAACTCACCAATGAATGTCACCGTTTACAAAATTATAAAACAATTTATGAATTGCAAATGAAAGTCACCAAGTTTACAAATTATAAAACAATTTATGACTTGCAAATGAAAGTCACATTATCATTTGTAACTTAAATTTATTAATTTTTGTCTCTTATCGTATCACAAAATAATTATATTTATAACTTTTAAAATTATGTAAATCACAAAAGGTAAGTAATTCTTGTAGTACTAGTCACAAATAATAATTTTTCTTGTAGTGAGATTTCTTTTGCGAGAAAATTTTATACAAATTTACGTATAAAGTGCAACTAACAAACATTAGTATGCAGCAATCATGTGATTATGTTGTATAAATTAAATATTATAAAATATATGATACGAGTTAATATAAATAAAATTTTATAAAATTTATTTTTAATCACAAATTTTACAGGTGTAATTTAAAATAGGCTCCATATTAATATTTTATTTTTGAAAAAGTCTTTTCACGTATTAGGCGCATCATGCACGCTAACATTTATTAGTTTATGAAAAATTGGAGAAATTTTATTACGGTAGAGACTCATTCTATTCAAAAATAATAATCCATCTACTCCAAATAAAATACTAATACTAATTGAGAAGACTGCAATAAAATCTTTGTAAAAATTGCATGGGTGATCAAGTATAACTTTAAAAGTGAAATATTAATTTAAAGGACAAGTCGAATTTTCAAAAGTTGAGGACTATTCTAGTCATTTTACCAAAAACTAAAATATCTAGAGGTGGTGGTGGTGCGTGGTGGTGGGAGAAGTATAAATCGCATCACCGGTACAATCGTGAAAGCCACGGCATACAGCACGTGACGTCACACACACCGATAAAACTGACAAGTCAATTACACCTTCTGCACGTGATTGGTCCAACCTAGTGTCAGAGATTTACGTACGTGGCCCTTCCCAAGCTAATTTCTTCAGACAGTTTAATTGATTAGTTTACCGGATTACCCGGTTTCTGGAAAATTGCAATCAAACTTCTTCTCTGATTTTGTTTCGTAGACGTGCACCGACAAATTAGATGGAATAAAATTAATAAAAATATTTAGATAAATTCGATTTTAGATTTTACTTATAAATTTTATAATTAAAATTAAAATATTAATAAATTTTATTTACATTAATTAATATTATTTATTTTATAATATTTAATTTAAATTATAAAATTTACAAGTATAATAGTAAACCGAATATATTTTAAACCTTTCTCTACAATTTCTAGGTGGTTTATTTTTTAACTTATTTTAATGGTAGGTGTAGTAGCTGAAATTTCTAGCCTTTGAGCAACCACCACCATTCATCGTGACAAATTAGCGCAACAAATAAGAACTTCCTACTTGATAGTATGTTACTTGGAATTTTGGGGAGAAGAGTAATTCTCTACTAGGAGTCATTTTGGATTTTTTTTTTTTTTTCTCTTTTAACAAAAGAGAAGAAATTACTCTATAGTGAAAATTTGACTAAATTAATTAGTCCTGATTTGACAAAATTCTTAACTCTTTTCAACAGCTATTATTATTTGATACATTATTTTGAATAAGTTACTATAACAAACTTGATATGATATATATGTTATAAACAGCTATTATTATTTGATACATTATTTTGAATAATTACTATAACAAACTTGATATGATATATATGTTATAAAAATATAATTAAAAAATGTGTAATAAAATAATTATAAAAATAAAATAATTCTAACAAAAATTCGAGTCTAGATTTAGTTATTAAAAAAAAAATTCCATTATGCCGAGAAGGCACCTCTAAGGGATTTACCGCTAAAACTATTCAATGAACTTTATGAGATTCCATTATTTAAAATTAATTCAATAGTTTTATAAAATAAAAAATAATTAAATAGAATTTATACACATCTTTTTTATAAATCTTATAATGTAAATTAAATATTATTAAATTTATGTACCAGTTAATATAAATAAAATTTTATAAGATAGAAGTAAAATTTAAAATTAAATATATAATAATATTTTCTTTATCAAATTGGGGTGGAGGTACTTTTGTGCCATTATAATTTAGGTAATTTAACAAACTTTAAATGGTTAGGTGATATCATGAAAAGAAGACTTGTTAGATAAGATTTGTGAAAAAACACGTGGGGCCAACCATCAGACTAGCCGTTGTTGATCAACCGGAATAGCGGGTCACGAAATTCGAGGTGGGGTGGGATGCGGTGCGGTGCGTTGCGGTGCGAAGTCCAACTAAAAAGATCTGAACAATACGTTGTGCAGTGTAGCGTAGTAAATGATTCCAGAGTTTAGACTTTAGATGGTGTACGTAGGAAAGGTGCGGCTTGCGGCTCCATGGGCGGCTATCATGGAGGCTATGCCACGTTGTGATTGGAGTTTTGAGACGTGGCGCCGTGCATGCTAGTATAAGCTGACGTGGCTCCAGAGCTTCATTTCACACGTTAATACTTTCCCCACTTCCAAACCTCCGCGCCGCCCTTAAAATTAGGTCGGCTTATGTTCGTCAAATACCAACTCGATTTTGTATATCACTTATAAATCTTTTAATTAATATTAAGCAGATTTTATAAAATATTATTTATATCAATTGATATCATAAATTTTATAATATTTTTAATTTATATAATAGAATTTATAAATATTTTATTTTTTAATGCTCTCTACTTATTTTGTACAAAAATTCTACAGTATCATTGTCAGAACTATTTTATTGACTTTAAAATCTTTTACAATATAAATTTCACTAAAGATATAATATTATTCTATAAAAAATTTTAAAATATATCAAGATAATTGCGACGACCTTGACCGAGTTATTTAACAAGGGAAATATTTATCTTTGATCCACTTGTAGACACTATAGTGTGAATTAAATGTTATGAAATCTATTATATAAATTGATATAAATAAAATTTTATAAAATTTAATATTGAGCGCAGGGCCTACTGGTAAAATAAAAAATTGGATTTATGGTTATATTTTCTATTTAACAATATTGTCTTGTCATCATGTGATTGGCTGGAAAGGCAAGTAGGGTGTTATTAGTCGGTTATAGGTTATTCGGCAAAAGCTTTTTAATTATTTTGGACGTGAGAAAATTAAGTTTAAGTTTAGTCTAAACTCTTTGTAAGGTCGAATCGGACGGCCGAATTTTTTTTTGGTTTATGTATCTAAGGTCGAATCGGACGGCCGTTTTTAATTTTAGTTTTTACGTAACGTTGTCTAAAACTAGCAAAGACATTGTTGTAGTTTTAGATATTTGTACATAATCTCTGTACGGCAATAAAAGTTTTAAAATGCCAATGCACGGCACCCTTCCATTATATATAATTAAATAGAATTAATGGATTAAAAATTCATGCCATTAAAATTAAAGGTTGTATAATGTATATGGGAAAATATTTGGGTAGATCCGATCTTTGATCTCACTTGAAAATCCAGTAGTCAAAATTAAATTTTATAAAATTTTGCTTAAATCAACTGACTTCATAGATTTTCTAAAATTAATCTGTACCACAAGATCTACAAGTGAGGTTAAAGATTGAATCTACCTAAATATTTACCATGTATATGAGATTCAACTAAAGATGTAGGGACTCTTACTTAGGAGGTGTTTGGGTTATAAGTTCGAGGGAAATAAATAAAAATTAAATTTAATGATACTCATATATGTTGTTTGATTTATTATTATGACAATTATTCTATGAGAACGAAAATGTTAAAAAATATTCAATAGTTCAAAATCATTCTATGTTGTAAAGGGGAATAATATATACTTAGTCAAACCAAACAAGTAAAGGGAAATAATATGTCCTTAGTCAAACTAAATAAATAAAAAAAAATGATATAAATTCATATCAATAGTAAAATTTACTATTTTTTTTTCGATTTTAATTTTCGAATACAAACCAAATGCATCGTTAACCTTCCTTCCATTATAATAATTCAAATAATAAACTCGTTAATGTTTTGTTTAAAAAAACAATAAGGAATACGTTACCTTTCTTATTACTCCAGTCGCTTTCTTTCTGTAAGCGTAGTTTGAAGTTGTACTAGGGTGTAAACGATTCGAGCTGCTCACGAGCAGCTCACGCTGTAAGTAGCTCGGTCAAAAACTCGACTCAATCTCTAGTTGATCGAGCTCGAGTTCGAAACATTTGACGAGCCGATCTCGAAGTATATGTATAATATGCTCGAGTGCTCCTCGACCTTTTCGAAGCGTTATATAATTTTTTTAATTGAGTATTATTAGTAAAATTACTCCTAATAAAATCAACTTAGAAAAAATTACATATTTTACCTACAAAAAGTCGAACTACTCGAGTTCGAGCTCGAATTCGAGCTCGTTTTACTTATTTTCAAGCGAGCTCGAACTATGTCAAAATTTTCGAGTTCGAGCTCGAGTTCGAGTATCAGAAAAAATTTCGAGTTCGAGTTCGAGTAGGGCACTATTCGTACTCGATTCGGCTCGTTTACACCCCTAAGTTGTACTACAGAAATTAAAATTACTATTAATTATTTCATATCTTAAAGTTGTACTATAGAGATTAAAATTACTGGAGTATTAATTATTACGTATCTTAAATTTTAAATAAAATTGATGTTATATGATTAAATTATCTTTTTAAGTACTATAATAAATTATTCACGCTATCTTATCTCTTCAAATCTCATGTCCCGTTGTATTCGATAATTAATGGAGTTAAAATGAAGTACGGACAAAATTAAAAATAATTAATATATTATTAAATTTCTAAAGTAATATTTAAAATTAAATAACTTATGTTTTTTGAAAAGATTTAAGTAGACTTAATTTTTGAGTTTACTTGTAAATTTTGTAGTATGGATTAAATATTATGTAATCTATAACAAGCTGATATAAGTAAGATTTTATAAGATTTAATATTAACTACAGATTTATAAAATTTACAAGTAGAGTCAAAAATCAAATTTACATAAATATTTATTTTTATTTTTTTTAAAGTAACACATTAAAAAACCGAACGAGTAATCTTATACTTTTGCGTATTGGAGAGTGACGAGGGAAAAGAGAAGAAAACATGGCGTCTAGAATGGAACATGCTATCTTGGGTACAACCGTACAAGTACAATAGGTAGCATGGTGATTTGGTTTCGGTGTATATCAAAAGGAGAAAGATTCAAGTCACGATAGACATCATCCAATAAGCCATCATTGCCCGTGACACCCTTAAAAAATAATATTCCTTTCATCTCAAAATAATAATCACTATTAATTAGTGTAATAAATTAAAAAATATATTAAAATATATCAATTTTATAAAAAAATAATTTAAAATAGTTAATCATGTTTTTATATTAACATCATAATTCTCTTTATTAATACAATATTAAAAATTAAATTCAAAAAAAAAAATTATTCTAAAAATATTTTAATTTTAATAAATAATATAATACAAAATAAATTATCTAAATTAATAATTATTATTATAAAACAGAAGAGTAATAATAATAAACATGATACAAAATAAATTATCTAAATGAATAATTATTATTATAAAAAAAGAAGAGTAATAATAATAAACAAGTAACAACTCCATCAAATGCCGTATGCGATTAATAAACCTAAGAAAATCCTTGTGCTCCTATTGGCCATGCCACGTTGTTTGGCCAAATAATTGATCGCACTGATTAATAATCCGCATATAAATCGTAATATTTTGTCCACACCTCCAAGGCCCCATGTTATCATATGTATATTTGAGATTGCTTGGTATTATGATATTTGCTCCCTTCGAAAACTTGTCTTTTCACGGCTTTAGTTATAAGTTTGGTTAGCAGCTCATTGAATTTATTACAACTTAATGGATAATGACAACTCTAGAATAGTTTAGTAGTAAGGATTTTTAGTGCCGTAGAAAGTTCAAATCCAGTTACAACCAATGTTTTAAAAATCGGACTGGACATTGATTTGATGTCTTTTCGATTTGTGATTTAACTAATCTAGATTGATGAATCGATTAGTACATTATTTTAGTTTTTTAGTATGGTATAATTGAAAATGATTTAAAATATATTTTTATGAAATCAAAAAAATTAGAAGAGAAATGTTTTTTTTTTGAAAATTTTTGTCCTAATATCTAAAAATAATAGTCAAATTTTCAATAAAAAAATCAAATTTTTGCATACAAAAATAAATATAAAAAACTCAAAAAAATAATAATTTAATAGTTTAAGTTTTGATGTGTTTACCATTTTATCGTTTTAGAGTTTGTTTCATGATTTTTTTATTGAAATTGTTTTTAATTTAAAATTTAAAAACTTGCAAGAATCGGTTAAACTAATTTTCTTTCGATTCTTAATTTTTTACAATTTTGTTTAATTTTTAATGCATATTAGATATATAGAAGAACTAAATCGATAACTCTTTTAATTTTCGATTCGACAGACCAATCCGATCTAATTTCAAAACACTAGTTACAACCACATGATACTTTCTTCGTTCTAATTTTGTTGTAACTTATGGGTGGACGTGTTATTTGACAAAATTTAATGTTATAATTTGTATATCTGTGTTATCCTTAATATTGAGTTGCAACAAGTCTAGACCGTTTCATTTAATTGTTTAGTAAAATTCGAATATAATATAATAAAGTAATATTAACTCTCTTTTTTTAAAAAAAAAAAAAGACTCTGAAAAGAAAAGAAAAGTAAAGCTAACACTATATTAGAACGATTTAAAATAACAAGTGTGCTAATATAAATAATAATAGAAAGAGTACGTTTTTATGGATGAACCTAAATCTTTTAAAGATGAATCCTCAAAATAAATTTGTAATAATGGTCTAGTCTTTGATATATATTGCTTGGTCAAGTTTCAACTAGAGAAGCAAATGGTTTTCTTTTTCTTTTTTTTTTTTCTTGTTTTTTAAATCAAAGAAAAAAATAAATTATGTGGTTCACAAATCTAAATTAATTACGCATTCCGAAAAGAAAGGTTGAAGCCCACAATTGTTAGAGAGTTAGATTTTTACAAGTAAGAAGAAAAGACGTCAAAATAATAAAAATGTTCAAATGGCAGCCAACCCAGCCAGCTTAGCTACTACAGTCCGTGTCGGAGCCAAGCCCAAAGTGGAGCCGCATTTTTCTCCGAAAGCGGTGGGCCCGTGCAGCGGATTTCAAATGCGGAATTGAAACGTTTTAGTTTAATAATAATAAGGTACATTAAAATAGAAGGGACAGGAAAAAGAGAATTGAAATCCAATTAATTTAAAGTAAGAAAAGAAAGGCAAGATGTCCTTGAAACGTGATGGGACGGACTTTAAGAATCCCGCCAAACACGCGCCCGTCCACATCTTTCTATTTCTATTATAATTAATTACCCCCCAATTATTATACAAAAGTAATAAATCCACCCCAAATTTTTTTAAAAATCTCTCTCCACTACTCATTTACTATATAAATCCTCTCCATTCCCACTCTCTCTCCCTCCATCCAATTACAAGTAATCCACCAAATTTTCTCTCTCCTTTTCTTGGAAATTAAATTTCTCTCTATCTATCTCCTACTTTGACTAGAATAAATCTTTACCATTCCATGCCATCTCCATTTTAGTTTTATCTTTAATCCCAACCAACAACTTAACTTTTGGTTCTTGCTCTTCCCTCTAGAAAGTCTTATCATTTCTCTCACTTTCCCCACTATAATAAACCATCTACCCTTCATTTTCCCCCCTCACCACCCACTCTAGTGGACACTTTCCTTTCTTTCTTTCTTTCTTTCTTTCTTCAACCTGCTAAGTCATTTGCCTCTTTTGATTTCTTAAATCTTTTTAATCCTCTTTTCAGTTCTCTCTCTCTTGTGACTTGGTTATGTTGATTTCCTTTTCCATCTCACCCAATATTCCCACTACCTATTTTTCTAATATCTCCAACCAAATTATTTAGATCTTGTTTGTCCTCACACTTTTTTGCACTATATATTGAAGGGTCATTTCCTGCTTTCTCTCTCTCCCCCCACTAAGTACGAAATTGAAAACTCCTCTTCTTTGTCGTTGTTGTCTCCCTTCAATTATTTTCTCGTCTCGAGGGACCTTATTTTTTTACTTTTATCCAAACACACCTTTTCTCATAATGGAAGAGTGCACTAGCGAGAACAGTAGCAAAAAAAGAGCCCGAGATGACTCAGGCGAGTTGGGATCCAGCTCACCTGAGTCGAGTCAAAGCGGGTTAATGCCTATATAGATTCCGATCCCAAAACGGACGAGTCAGATCGAGTTGACACGGAGACAAAACTTCATTCTCCTGAGTCTAATGGCTCTCAGCAAGATTGGGACCGTAACTCGACCGCGTCCAACGGAGCGGAGAACGAGCTGGACTCGCAGGCAGTGGTGAAGTTCCGTGAGGACATTTTGGACATCCTCGACGAAACGGAGATGGTGCCGGAGGTTGAGGACCTTGATTCCGTAATCAGAAGCTTCGAGGAAGAGATACTTCAGTTATCTCCGGCGACAGGTCACCTGCCGGCCGTCGAGCTGACGTCAGATTCCGGCGAGTGTCACACGGACCTCGGTTACCTCCTGGAGGCATCTGATGATGAGCTGGGCCTTCCCCCCAACGTCTCCGAGGCCCCAGCCCAGAATCAGCCCATAAACATGTCAACCGGAAATGTAGAAGCCGACAATGGGCTAGGAAATATTGCTGGGTATGAGAACGAGTTACCGAGTTACGACTCGTTCGAGTTAGGACTCGGTGAGCGAGTCACTGATTGGGATAATTATGGTGCAAATGGTAACGGAGATTTCGTGACGGTGGATGGATTGTTCGATTATTTGGATGGGTCGGACTTTAACTGGCAACCCGAATCTTTGCCCGCTCTGTGAGGACTTGTAGAATTCGGGCCGGGCCGGACCATAATAGGGATGTTAGATGCTACTGATGTTATTGTAGGGTTGTAAATATGGTAGTTGCTTAAAAGGAAAAGGAAAATTACAACAAAAAAGTTGATAATGAATATGTTGTGCGTGGGAAGCAAAATATAAATTTTTTTGTTATATTGTTAATTTTTAAAATGGAAATTAGAAAAAACTTACACCTAAATTCTAAAGCAATTTGTTGATCTTTAGTTGGTAAAATTATATATGCAGATGTAATAAATTACAAAACCAAAAGATGTAATGCATGTAATAAACGAAATCTATGATTTATTTTGCTAATTTCTTGTCATAATCTCGGGACTTTCTTGTGGTCCCTTTTTTTTTTTTCTGTACCCAGAATACTGTCTAAATATGTTTTGATTATTTAGCATTTTTGCCCACGTTATGACGAAAGAGATTTTGTTTACAATTTTCATCACGAGTTTTAAACTAATTGAACAAATCAACATTGTTCAACTTAAATAGATACAAAATCTCAGCAAATTTTTAAATTGGATTTATGATATAATATTATAAAATTTTTAGTTTAAAATAATTAATATCAATTTACATTATATTATTTGTTAATGTAAGTGTTTTAAAATAGGGAAAGATTTAGGTAGATATGATTATTTATCTTATTTATAAATTTTGTGGTGTACATTAAATGTTATGGAATTTATGACATAAATTGATGTAAATAAAATTTTATAAGACAGAATTTTACCTATGGGTTATAAAAATCGGATTCATATAAATATTTTTTTTAAAATTATAGTATTCGATTTATATAAGATTTTTTTCAAAATCTTTATTTTAGAGACTATAAACGGAGTTTTCTAATGAGAGCTAAAATCATTCTTGAACTGAGCTCTTAACAAATCCGATTTGGAGTAAAAGTTGATCATTTTAGGGTTTAGGGTTGTTCCCACTTGTATATTCAAGTTTCAATTTGCATATTTGTTTGGATGAATTGCATTTTCTTCCTAGCCCAAAAATGGATTCATGATCTGATTTCTACATTGGGTAAAATTTTTCTTTAAAACAACAAAAGCAAAACTATAGAACAAGTATTACTGTGGATTTGAGTCGCTTAATAACATCTTTAATCAAGACTTCGTGGTTAATTAAAGTAGTGTATATATATAATTAATCAAGATTTAGCATTCTTTGGGTCAACGTCAGCTCTATCCTGGATGAGGTCCGTCCAGCCCGCCCACTTGCATCCGTCTTTTTCACTAACAACACAATCGATGAAGTGTTGAAACCAGAAAACAAATTATAGAAAGAGAACGGTGTTAGCGCGCGTCTTTTCAGCCTAGTGCAATAATTTCTGGATATTTGCGAAGGCCATCTAAAAACTTGTCCACATTTCTACATTTGTACTCTTAAAGTTCGGAAAATTTTTATAAAGACCTGATTCTCGATCTTATTTGTGATTTAAATTCTTTCATTAGACAATAAAGTGTAATTCGAATAATAAGATTACGTTTCTCTAATAGACTTAAATTATGGATTCGAATCATCATAAAATAAGTGAAATTTCATTATATGTACGTGCCTTCTTTTTTAGTAAAAAAATATGTATATTGCATTACGTATTTGGATCCTCCTCATTTGTTGTCTATTTATTTATATTTAAATAATTAAAACTTAAGAAAATAATTTAAACATACATTACTTTTATCTTATGGAGAGATTAACATATCTAAAAATTAATTCATTCAGAAAAAATTTACGTGGAATTCTATATCACATTTAAATGATGTAAAAAATTTTAAATTTTGATAAAATATAAAATAATTTAATCAAACGGTAAACCGATCATTTATCATTTATTTTTTCTAATTTTTTGCTAGGAATTTATATGAAACATAATTTAAATTATGAATAATTTTGATTTTTAAAAATAAGTAAAAATTCCTCTATTTTCATTACTTGTAAAACCTCTCATTCTAATATTTCTTGGATGTTGACCCACTAGAGTGATTTTCCAAGAATTTTTCAGGTGGTGGTTGCAAAACTTTTGAAAGTCTTGAATATCAAGCAACTTGTTGAAGGACGATGATGGCTCCTCTCCATTTGTTCAATTTTGAGAAGAGTGATTACTAGAAAAGTTGAATTCATATAAGATGACAAATCAAAATTTCATTTTATTTTTTGGTTTCCCAAGTTTAAATGTTTGATAATTTGTGTGGATGAGAATGAAAGTAATGAAATTTCAACTTAAGTTTATACAAATCAAAGATTCGAGAAGGCTAATAATTTATTTATTTTTTCACAATTATTGATTGTGACTTTGATACTTGTGAATTACTCAAGTCCGGATATTAGACACAACTGGTCTTGTGGTTGATTGTGATTCATTCAATCAATTTGAAAATGATCATTTAACAATCAGCTAAATTCTTTTTCTCCCTACCATTTTGCAATGAAATGATGAATATATATCGAAACTTCACTGAAGAAAATCTATGCTAGTGACAACTTTGTACATCAAACTTTGTTATGACTAATTTCCTCCTTTACCCTTCCAAATGTGAATATACAATCTTTCATAAAATGTGTATTACTACATATCTTTTATTTATAATTCATTTCTTTCAAAAATCTAGTGATCAAATGCTACTATATATGCTTTTTCTTCTTCTTCTTCTTCTTTTTTTTTTTTTTCCAGCTGATTTTTTTTTCAAAGTGTCATTGCTTAAAGTGTGAAATTAACCTTTTTCTTAGATTTTTAATTCCCATAAAAGGTTATATAAACCAAAATTATAGAAGAGAACCTTAAAATCAAGCAATTCTATCAAATAAGTATGATTGTATGAGCAATAACATTTGACAACAAGACAATTTAATTAGTAAGATATTTTCATTATGACCTATTGGCAGTGAGCTTAAGCCATTAGAAGGTAAGGGGTAAGATGGTTTTTTTTTTTTTTTTTTTAAAAAAAGAAGAAGTAGGAGCAATAGCATCCAATTAAATATATAAAACTTTAACCTTTTTGAAATCACTACATATAATCCTAATTTACAAATTTAACATGAGAAAATAAAGAAATAACAAAAGGAACCAAAACAAAACAAATCTTAGCTTATTGGTAGTCTGAATCCAAGGCCCAATAAGCCCAATAAGGCCCAAACGGAGTGGAATCAAAACGACACCGTTCTACATGTTTATCTCTTTTAAAAATCTGTTAATTTCGTTTCTCTTACTTTATCCGGTCGGATGCTGCTGTCCACTGCTCATTCATTCTAAGCCACTCGAAAATGGCACTCAACGGCAATCAAATCCTCTACAACACCCCCACCAGAACGCCCTGCACCGGCGTCCCTCTCCGCCGTACATTCCTTGCACCTACCACCATGGTCATCTCCAAGAACCCATCACCTGATCGTGGTTTCGGCTTCCAAGAAGCTCTCTTCATCAAAAACAGGCAAGTTTGACAGCAAGAACAGAAGAAGCTCAGTCTCAACTAAAGAAGAAGCCGAAGAAATAGAATCAACAAAGTTTCAAAAACTTGATCGGACGGCTGATATTGATGGTAGTGGCTCAACTCCAACCGTTGATGATGGATTTGTAATGCCGGAGTTGCCCGGTGAAAAGCCTAACTTTTGGGAAGGCCCTCAGTGGGATGCCTTTGGATTCTTTATTCAGTATCTGTGGGCTTTTGGCATTGTTTTTGCGGTAAATTTTTAGTCTTTTTATTTATTTATTTTTTGTTTTTAAGTTTCATTTGGTTGATGGAAGTAGTAAATGATGGAAAATGAAATGAAGTTTTAGCAAGTATTCTTGTTGTTTTAAGCAGAAGCTAATTTTTAGTTTTGTTAACTGAAATTCTTGTTTTGTTTAATTAAGTTTGTGTCTTTTTTTCATGTATTTTTCGGAGAAAAATGGTTGCTGATGATGCAAGTTGGGCTGGTAACTTGGAATATTGGTTGGGTTCGAGTCACTAAATGGTCGGGGAAATGTGAGGTTAATCCTAAAAGAAAGATAGGTTTTTGTTGAAATCCTACCTATCAATTAATACATAAAAGTTGTGCTGTTGAATGATGAAAAGGGAAGAGAAGAGAAGATAGTGGTGAGCTCAGTTAGTTAACTGAATGGAGAAAATTGTCATGAATTGCGGCAACTGATTGATAAGAAGCATTAAATTAGTTCAGAATTCTATTAAATAACAATCTTGGATGATAGTCCATGTAGTATTTTAAGTCTGTCTAATAAACTGTTCTTCATGTGATTCATGGAATGGGAATTGAACATAAAAGCCAAGATTGATGGTTTTTGATATATAAGATTATTAATCATCCCACATGGTTTTTAAAGTTATATATGGTATGAAGCCACATATGGGTTGTAATTACACTTAATTGTGTTTAGGGTGTTGAGAGGATGGCCCCCTCAAAAGTGTTGCTCTTGTGTCCTTTTAACAATTGAGGTCATTCTACATGATTGTTTCATATTAATTTTGTTACTATGCAAGACAATTGCACGTATCCCTATTTTAGATACTTTTGGGAAACATATCAACTCCTTGGCGGGGAAAGACAGCAAGAAGAACAAGAAAACATTAATTTATAAGTGTTTCCACCCTCTCAATACATAAAAATATAGGATCAACTTAGATAATGATGATAGACTCTGGTATATCAGAAGAATTTGCTCATAGGTGTTACCATGGTTTCACTGTGTAATTTGTTGGGTTGTGGTGCTCCAATCTTAGAAGAACATAGCAAGAGACTGCAGAACTTGGGAAGATAAAATATTTCACGTACATTAACGTTAATTCTTGCTTATTTATAGCCTCAATCTTACTGTGTTCAGGGAAAAAACTTCAACCTAGATGCGAATACAGGAACTTCATCCAAGTTTTTCTGCCCATCAATTAATATGAACTCTCACGTCAGTTTCTAGGAATTTGTGTTGATTTTATCTTCATTTCTTTGCAGTTAATTGCTTGTGGCATTGCTGTGACTACATATAATGAGGGAGCCACAGATTTCAAGGACACACCAATCTACAAGGAATCTATCCAATCACGAGAGCTTCTAGAAGAACCAGAGGCCTCTGGCTCAGATGTCTTTGAGTCGAATCCTACTGAGGAGGCGCCTAATTTAGAATAACTATTCGAACTTTTGTTGATGGGTTTTGGCCCTGAAATTATGATAACAATTATAAGGTACCCTGAATGTTGTATCAAGTCTTCGATTTGTTTTCGTTTGCATTACATTGGTATAGAAATGATATGCACTAAAGTTGTGAACCTCAAAAGATTCAGTAGCTTCAAATTGAAAAACATCTTGTTGAATATTCACAGATTCAGTGTCTACCCTTCAGGTATGACAATATTTCCCTAAGTAAAGTCAGTTAAATATCAGAAACTAGCTATTTTGGATTAATTTATGGTATACCATGAACTTCTGTATACCAATCCTTTGTTCTGCTAGATTAATTAGCAAAATTACTTTGCTTTGAAAGATCTTCTATCCTGATGTTTTAGTATAATGGATAATCAGATATGGAGCACGTAGTTTTCTAAGCTAGCTTGGAGGTAGAGATGGAAGAGTTCTTTAATTTGAAAAGTTTTGCTTTTTTGTAGAAGAAAGAATAGATCTCTGAGCAAAATGGAGGTAGCTACAGAATAGGCTTCTCCAATGTACAATATGTTGCTCTTGGATATTTGTACAAAGTGGAGACATAAATCTATGACCGTAGCGGGAGAAGAGGGCTCTCCTTTAGTATTAAATATCTGCTGCTTTGTAGTTATACAGAATATAGCTTTATGGAATCAAGCTACAACATCAAAATACTAATCATATTTAAATGGCACCTGAATTTGACGTTTAAACTGAGTTAGAACTCAGTAATTTTGCATTTGAGACACCGTACATAAATTAATCATCAACAGACTTATGCTAGTGTTCGATTGCAAGAAACATTATACTCCAAGACTCAAAAAGTATATGTTGTCCCGAAAATGATCATTTCAGCTATCAATGCCACCACCTAGTGATTCACTCCATTATGGCTTGGTGACTCTGTGACCATTGGAGAAGCTGAGATTCGAAAAGAAGAGAGGATTGTAAGATAATGCATGTCATATGCAGAAACTAAACCTTATAATCTTGCCAAGGCGTTCGAGTCCTTAAGTTCTGTGTGAAGTTCAAGGAATCTTCAGATGTTTAGAAGCATTTATATGCCTTTGCGAATCGTGAGATGTTATATATATGCCTGAACAAGTAGATAAGCATCCCTGAAGATTGCATAGGACTGGCAATTGAAGAGCTCTAGTGTCCTCTATTGACAGGTAAAGAACTCGTGGAAGGGTCATTCACCATGAGACAAATGCAGCTCAATTCCTGGCTAAAGAATCTGTTTTAGGTTAGCGCAACATGTCTGTGTTGGTGATGGGGATGTTCCTCCCACAAATTGTCCACATGATGCCAACGGTATTAGTAGGCGACCCGCGCATTCGCTAACAGTACTAGGTGAATTTCCAGTGACTTGTGAGTGGATATTTGGTAAAGAAGCAAACGATAAACGAAAGAACTATTAGAGGTTGTGACCACAGGTAACCCTACGTATTGCGTATCAGTTCATGCATTCTAATTTATGACACTTTTGTAATTTAGAATACTATGGTACACGTATCGATTTATCAAATCTAGTGAATCATTTTTAAGTTTAATTCGTAAAAGATTGTCTAATTAATTCGGTTCCTTTTATTTAAATATTATCGTTTGACCGACTTGTAACTTTAAGAATCGAGTGTTCTAAAAATTGACTTTTACTTATATAAATTACCTAATTTTATTTTTTCTTTTAAAATTATTCTAATTATCACGGATCAAGTATCCTTCTCACAAACTAACAAAATCAAGGTCAAGCATACGAATTACAAATTACTTTCATAGTAATTCAATTTGATATAAAGTTAATTAATTAGACTAATACTTTTGTTTGATACTAATTACAATAATATTCTAACAAATCTCAATAAGTTTATGTTTTTATGGAATTCTAGCTTGTAATATAAGTGTTACACTGGAGATTACCAGCTAAAATAATTAAACGTATCACGTAATAAAAGAATGTACCAATTAAGTCTATCTCTAATTTACTACATTTTTATCAATGTGACGTATTATGTATTCGTATCCATACTGCACACTGAAGAGTACTGTGAATCTGGTAAGTATGGTTGTGACACTGGAAATCATGAAGTAAGAAGCTGCCATTTTGTCTTCGTAATTTGTCTATCAAAGTTAAGTGAACAATGCTGATTGTGTTTTCTGATTTTGAGAGGATTTAAATAGATGATCATTCTGATACACCACAGAAAATGCAGCATGCATGAGTCGGACTAATTATTGTACTTAAATTCAGCAAGGAAAGCAGCTAAGCAAGCTCGTACTAATCATTAGTTTTTATTAAGTGCTTAATTACCACAAAGGTTTTGAAATGTGACATTTGTTGTGTGACAATATGTTGAAGAAAAGAAACATGGAAAAACAGTACTCCTACAGTCCTACTAGTGTGATTTTCATTAGAATAGACAAATCAACCTACAAACTACTACGTAATGTAATTTAATGAAGTACTTGTTGGTGTGATTTACGATTTTGATTACTTAAAAGTTTTCTTGTAACAAAAGAGAAAATTGACTACGAGTCTTCATCTTGAATTTGCTTCGCTGTCCTATCAGCAATGCCCAGCCCTGGGTTCCCTTCTAGTAAACCTCTCTTTCTTAGGCATCCAAAATTTAACTTAATAAATCAAATTAATCAAAGCTTGTTGTTGCATAGAACCCCAAGACTTGAGTTTTCCTTTTATTATAAAAGAGAAAAGCCATGATGAAAATAATGAATGATTGAAGCAGAGAGCACGTCTCTATTTCTAGTGTACATTGATACCATCTGCAACATCAAAGGTTGGTCATCAAATTTAGACATAATGTACTTAATCAATTGGTTGGATCCACAGGCCAAGGGAATATTTGGTACCAATTGTCCAAGAATAGTTATATAATGGATGGAATGACTAGCATAGTGGTATGATCATCCTAAAAATAAGGGAGGTCATCCAAATAATATAGAGTTCCCTATTTTGTGAAATGATCTAACGTTCGAGATAATAAGGAGTTTATAACTTAGACTTTTCTTGACAGAGGAGGGACCAAAAAGCCATATAAAAAAATAAAAAAATAAAAAAATAAAAAATGGGCCTGAATGTTGAAGAGTCCTTATCAAGTTTACTTACACTGGTGCCTTCTTTAGCATGTGGGCTGCTTAAGTTCCATCTCCATCTCTTTGCTGTAGCTGAACTTAACTTGGGCAGCTCAAAAAGTTGAAACTTCTCAATCCAAAATGCACAAAAATTGTACCAACAAATCATCCCTTCTTTCTTTTCTCTTTCTTGGTTCACTTTAAAGTTAATTTAGTACAGGTAGCATGATTTTGAACCATCAACTTTAAAGTTATAGTGCAGCTGTCTGCTTTAGCTACCGTTGCTTCAACTCCAAGATCAAAGCAATTTTCATATATTTTGAGCTTCTGCTGATCCTTCAAGATATGAATCTTGTTTCTTGGGCCAAGAAGGAGTTTGCAAGACTAAGAATATTACAGAAGCAGAGAAAATTACTACTTCCTGATCAAAGTAGTGCAGCCACTGCAAAATGCTTGCTCTTTCCTCCAGTTAGCTCTTCCCTGGACAACTCTCAATAGCCATCTCTCTCTCTCTCTTTTTTTTCGATTATACACATCTGGATGGCATTGTCTGCATACAATTTGTGAAAGGGGTGCTTCATCATTAGGGGAGTTTTAACTAATTAGTTTTTTTGGATGTTTCCTACAGCTTCAAGAAGTGATAGTAGCTGCTGATTTAAGGTGTGATCGTGAATGCGAAAAAAGGGTAGCTGCCATACTCTCAAAAATTGATGGTAAATTCTTTTTCGTTTATTAGATCATGTTAGAACATAAATGGAACCATGCATAAAACCACATTAATAAGCAGTTCAATTTGGTCAGATTGAGCAGTTCAGTGAATTTACACATTTATTTAAATGCGATATAGCGGAGTGTTAATTTACATATGGAGATTTTGCTGATTAGTTTGGAACTTTTTGTGGTGCAGATGTGGAATCTATGGTGTTTCATGTATTAGAGAAGAAGGTGACACTTGCCTGTAAAACCACAGGCAAATGATCTCAATGAGTTATATATCTTCACCTAGATCCAACCTCAAGTATAATCTAGTGACCTTCATCTCATAGAGATTTGTACTCTCTTGTAATCCGTTTGAATTTGTGTCATTTAGTTTCAGCGTGCTTGATTGGATATTAGTAAATTCTTTGCATCAAACATGGAGGTGCCTTATTAAGTGGAAATTTGGTAAAGTTTTGAAATGGTGGTTGGGATGTGATATTGTTGTTACTATAATATTGGTGGATGTGATTTGTAGTTATGTTAGTATTTTGTTTTGTTTTGTTTTGTTTGATATGATTGATTGCCAATCCAACTTACCTGTAAGTGATCCCTTTTGATCATGAAAAGGTACACTAAAAAATTAAGCATTTCCAAATTGTGAAATTTCCTTTCTAGGAGTTAAAGAAAAAAAAAAAGTCTAATCCCATAGTTTTTTCAAAATTTACTCGAACTATACCTTGCCGTTAAAAGGCACCTTTTCGTGAGGGATCAGATAATTAGCAATGAAGAATATCACTATATCAGTAACTGTTTTTGTTGAAGATAATTTGTAAGAGAGGACAGTACATATTATTTGTAATTGAAGATAATTTACAGATTCCATTAATCAATTGTTTTTACATGGTTTTCTTTTGCTGATAGAAGAGTTGGAGATGCATTTGGTAGAGAGAAAACCAGTGCAAGGTGTGTGTTTGTGTGTAATAGTGGGAAATTTATCCTGCAGGATGTGGCTTATGATCAGATTGAGGAAAATGACTAATCGTAGAGTGGAGACCTTGGATATATCACCAAAGAACTTTACAAGTACTCGGAATCTTTTCATCACAAAGTCGCAAACTACTACCCACAAGCTTTGTAGAATCTGATCAGGCATATATAGAGATGTCCCATCTGATTGAAGTACTATGAAAACACATCTTCAACAAAATGTTCCATGTCTTTGTCAAAACTTATGACAAAACATTTGTCAAACAAAAAAATGGTTTCACAATCACAAAAAGATATCCTTCTGCACATTCTACATCCACATGAAAACACATGGTACAAAATGTTTCTCATAGCTGAAGCCATATATGATGCAATAAGACAAAAGAATGGATGTAGCGAAATTGCCTTTCTCCCGAGTCATGATAACCCATCGGCTCATATTTCAGTAGGTTATCTCGGTTCTTATCAATGCAAAATGGATTTGTTTATCATAAAGAGATTTCGGCGTTCTTGACCCTGCTTCACCTTAATTGTTATTTGAACAAGTAAAAGTCCGTCTTAGTCCGAGTGGGGATAGCATTTCTCTTCTGCATGTCCATGGAGTTTTGAAAAATTCAAGCATCTCAGAGATAGATAGAGAGGTAGGAATTTCTCGAACGAACCGCACTCCTTCGTATAAGTCAGGAGTTCATTGATGAAAAGGGTTGGGGAAAGCTTGAACCCAATTCGTATAGTGATGAATATGAGCGCAATTGAAATTCCTGGGGAGTTATACATTTGTGTATTGACCGGACCGGTCGGTTCGACTGGTCGGACCGCGAACCGTAAGAATTACCGGTCCAGTCCATTTATATGTCCAGTCTGTATGCAAAAACGGACAAATCCGGTAAAAAATTGGTTCAACCTATTTTGGTGGTTTTTTATATTTTAGAATAAAAAATAATTTAAATAAAGAGAAAAATTTAAAAATAGTGAAATAAACTCCAAAATGACAAAATATTGAACACACACGAAGTCTAAACTTTTAAATTATTATTTTTTTGATCTTTTTTATACTTATTTTTGTACAAATTTTATTTTTCTTATTATAAATTTATTAGTATTTTTGGGTATTAGAACTATAATTCTCCAAAAATAATATTTCTCTTCTATTTTAGATTTTACATAAATATATTTTAGATCATTTTAAATTATACCACACTTTAATATAAAAAAAAAACTAAATTAGTGAACCGGATGGTTCAACCGGTCAGACCAGTTGAACTGCGAACCAAACAGGTCACCGATTTAATGCTCGGTCCGATTTTCAAAATATTAGTTCTTATAGATCACTCATTAACAAGTGACTAAGGACAGTAAAAATCAAATATTAGACATTTCATGTGATCTTATCGCTCTACTTACTATTTGAGCCAATATCATTAGCAGTTGGTCTCTTGATGCTAAAGCCAAGAAACCTCAAAGCTGAAAACTAGCTGGAAGCTCACAAAAAGAAGAAAAACGTTTCTTGCATTAAACGTTATCGGCGAAATATATATAATCATGCAAACAAAAGCAAATCAGCATGTATTGAAGCCATTAGTATTTAGTAACATAGTACATCAATCTTTCAACAAATTAAAAATAATTGGAAAAAATAATTCACCAGCTGCATTGTATAATTGCAGATTTTGTTCAGCTCCTTTTTTCCTGGAAAAGTTACTAAGAAGGCTAAAGGTCTGTTTGCTACTGCCACTTGACAACAAATTTCTTTGGCAAGTTACCAAAAATTTGCGTGCAAGTAACTTTGGTCAAACAATATAATTACTAACTTCCACGACTTGATGATATCCTGGAAAGATTTTTATTAAAGCCCTTTTTGCTGAATAAGTTTTTGAAAATCTAAATCGAAGAAGTTCCATTGAAGGGGTCAACCAAAACAATATTATATATTCACACTACAAGTCAAAAGGGGAAAAAAATGGGCACGCAATGATTTTGGATTTTCAGTAATATTTTTTGATATAACGCTTGTGTAACATTAACTATTTACATGATTGATATATGTCTTTAGAATCGGTAACATACGTTATTCATTTAAATAGTGTCATACTAAAAAGTATTACAAAAAACTCAAAGGTTTTGACTTTCCTTTAATACATTTTAGTGTGACACTTCTAAAATTGAGGAAATTATTTTTAAATACTTGTACATTAAAAATTTTTAAAAAATATAATGTTGTACAATACAATGTTTTGAAATATGACGTAGTAATTTTATTAAGCAATCGCAGAATTTTCCAAATTATTATACCTCAAATTTGTCACAATAACGTTATCTACTTCACTTTTACAATTATTAGTTTTTTACAATGATAACATCACGTTATGTAAATATCTCCAAATGCGCAACAAAATTTAACGGCAATTCAAGAATCATCCTTATATATGTTGTAGATAGAGAGGCCAAGGTAATGATAAACTCATGCTTTCTTTTGTACGTTGGAAATGAAAATTAGTATGGTTTAGAGTCATCCTTCTATTTGTTAATGACATCTAGATGTGTATATGTTATCGATAGGAGTGGCAAAGGTATACAACTAATGGAGGATAGCATGATAAATTAGAACGATGTAGATGTCATATCAATAAAACATTTGTGCAATAAAATCTTCAAAATTGTTAGCGTTATTATTATTTTTTTGTGTGCACAATCTACCTAATGGAATTAATTTTTAGAATGGCATAAAATACTTAAAGACCAGAGTTTTGAGAAACTCAACCTTAATCCATATTAAATTTTAGATGTTTCAACTTAATTTCAGCCTACTAAAACTTATACTTGGATAGCTCATTGCATTAATCAAATAGTCAAATTCAAATGGTCCAAACATAGATATGTTGCTTATCAGCAGTTCAAACATTAAAGAACCAAGCAATTATATGAAAGTAACATACATCAAGTTTTTATATATAGTAACGACGTGTTTGGTTCGCATTATAGTAACGAGGTGTTTGGTTCGTATTATGGAATTGGAATCGAAATAAAAATCATAAATTCTATTATATCGGTATAGATTTAGGTCATTTTTCTTTACTTGTTTAGTTTGAGTAAGTAATGAGTTTCATTATATTGATAAGTTAATCAATCATAAATAGAGAATAAAAATATATATTTTCTAGTACTTTTCATTCCCATAAAATGATTCACATAGTAATTAACCAAACAATATATATGGATATTATTAACTTTAATTTTTATTTCTTTTCCTCATACCCATAAACTAAACCCCTCTTAAACTCAATTCACTTTAAAATTTCACTTAATTTTTAAATTCGAACTCAACACAATTCAAGTCATATTCATGGTAATATAAATAGTTGGATGGGTTTAATTTAGCCATCTCGACCCAATTGACAATCCTAGATACTTTCTTATCTGGTCTTTTTCTTTCCACCACTTCACCCACAAATTTGGTATTAACTATTAACCAATGATCCTCTTACGCATAGTTATTAAATATGGCCTGACTGTTCAATCGGTTAACCTAATGAACCAATCACTTAACCACAATCGGGCTGAATTGGTGATCTGGCTGGACAAGGAGTGCATCCGTTGATTTTTCAACGAATCAATGGTTACTGACAATCCTAGATACTAGATGCTTTTTTATCTGGTCTTCTTCTTCCCACCACTTCTCCAACAACTTTGGTATTAACTATTAACCAATGATCCACTTGC
Source organism: Cinchona pubescens (assembly GCA_025175665.1). Taxonomy (NCBI): domain Eukaryota; kingdom Viridiplantae; phylum Streptophyta; class Magnoliopsida; order Gentianales; family Rubiaceae; genus Cinchona; species Cinchona pubescens. The sequence goes on from JANKKI010000076.1 coordinate 1,510,128, forward strand.
GCATAGTTATTAAACAACCACTTCTTCCACAACTTTGGTATTAACTATTAACCAATGATCCACTTACGCATAGTTGTTAAATATGGCCTAGCTGATCAACCGGTTAATCAGATAAATCGACCACTTAACTGAGCCAGATTGGTGATCTAACTGGACATGGAGTGCATCCGTTGACTTTTCAACGAACCGGTGGTTACTCAAGTGTTTGACTGCAAAATTCTCCCACAACTTTGGTATTAACTATTAACCAATGAACCCAATGAACTGACCACTTAACTGAACCGGATTGGTGATCTGACTGTAATCCTAGATACTAGGTACTTTTCTATCTGGTCTTCTTCCACCTTCCCACCACTTCTCCCACAACTTTGGTATTAACTATTAACCAATGATCCACTTACGCATAGTTATTAAACATGGCCTAGTTGATCAACCGGTTAATTAGATAAACCGACCACTTAACTAAGCCAGATTGGTGATCTAACTGGACATGGAGTGCATCCGTTGACTTTTCAACGAACCGGTGGTTACTCAAGTGTTTGACTGCAAAATTCTCCCACAACTTTGGTATTAACTATTAACCAATGATCCCGATGAACTGACCACTTAACCAATCCGTGAAGAGACTATATGGGGTTCGCTCTGATACTAACCATAACACCCCGGGTCTTGCTGACACTTGGTACGGAGGTAATACTTGGAAGTGCACTTTGGCAACCAAAGGACGAAGGTGTTGATATTTTCTATTTTACATTAGGGTTAACAACGTAGTTATTTTTTTCTTATCATATCATGTGCAAAGTTCGTATGCAATTCATAGTATAAAAAAACGGCCAAAATGAAACTCAAGCTATGTTCCAATGATCTCGATGAACTGACCACTTAACCGAACCGGATTGATAATCTGACTGCACTTGACTGCAAAATTAATTTTACAGTGAAAGGAATTGAATTTGGACCTCCCAGTGAAGCTTGGCACACCTCTACCATTGGACTAGATTGGCTGGTGGTGTTTTTACTAATCTATTCTTTATTTATTCATTACACCATATTCTCTCTCTTTAAATAAGTTAACTACTAACATTTTTTTTTCTAAAAATAAAATTATAAGTATCTTGAAATACAAATTTTAAAAAAAAAAAAAAATTAAAGACATAAATTAGTAAAACTTTTTACAATAATGAAATATTCCTCTAAACATTGTATTGTTAATATAATTTCAAAGATCATGTAAATATAAACAAACATATTTATTTTATGTAAATATAATATTATAAAAAGTAACTATCTAACAAATAATGAAAAAATCATGTTCTATGAATTTGTTTATATTAAAAAACTAATATAACATTTTTACTAATATCCTCTTTCATCATATGACATGTATTTAAAAATTTTAAAACCTTAACATGCATTAATAAAATAATATATTTTAACAATACACCGATTAAATGAATGACATATCAATTAAACTAATAATTCATTCATCTACTTTTTTTTATCGAATTTCTTCCAAACCGAATTTAATAAATATGGTCTTAAGGTCTTTACCACGCATAGCAAATCCTTCCGATATTATGATTTAAAAGGGGAAAAAAAATAAATAAATAAATTCCAAAATTCATCAGGACTCGTGAGTGCCACGTTGGCCCCACCTCCACCCCCACATTCCTCTGTTGTCATGATGATTGGCTATCTAAGATCCGTTGGCCCACATCGTGGTCCACTCATCAAAAACTCCCAAAAACGACGTCAGTTAAGCCTTCCAGAATACACTGTCTTTTAGAGACTCTTTGAGTTCTGACTGAATCAGAAAACTCCTCGAAACTGAAGAAAGTCAGTTTTCCGGAACTCCTCAAACAAACAAACAAACAATGACAAACAAAAGTACAACAAAATCCTTTTCTTCTTCCAACCCCCCTCCGTACACATTCCACCCTGATTACTGTGTGCAAAAACACATCGAATGTGTGTAAATTTAAGGTGAAAAGATTCCTTCTTTAAAGCTGAAAACTGGGAGAGAGAAATAAATAAATAAATAAAAAGATGGTGGGAAGAACGGGGTCGTTTAGGCAGAGTTTTGCGGAGAAAAGAGAAAGAGAGAGGCTTTTATCATCATCCAGATTGGGAGATTATTCAGGGCTTCCAGGCTTCTCACGTTCATTGGATTATGAAAGCGAAGAGTGGTGTATTTCTGGGGTGTTTTCTTCAATAAAGGACAAGTTTTTGAAGCTATGGAAGAATTTGAGGAATGTTGTTATGGAAGCATGGGAGATGGGAAAATCTGACCCAAGAAAAATTATGTTTTCTGCTAAGATGGGTTTGGCTTTGATGCTTATATCTTTCTTGATTTTTTTGAAGGAGCCATTGAAAGATCTTTAGTAAATACTCTGTTTGGGCAATTTTAACTGTTGTGGTTGTCTTTGAGTTCAGTATAGGTACTTTTCTTTCTTTGTTTTGGAATTTGTTTTATTTATTTTGTTGTTGTTTTTTTTGGCCTTTTTATGTGTCTGGGATTTCCTTAATTTTTTGTGGGTTTTCTGGGATTTTCATTTATATGATGTTTATTGCTTATGGGAATACCTAGGGAAGTGTAGGTGGAGAAAGGTTTAATTTTTAGTACCTGAGGTTTTTTAGTTATATGTTTATTAGGATTTGTGTGGAAGTTGGAAAAGATTTCTTTTTGGATATTTGAGTTTACTAGACGTAAATTGGGGTAGGAGTATTTGATCAGCTGTTAAACTGTGGTGGAAAACAACCAAAGAGTGCGATTTAGTCATCAGTAAGGACTTTTCAGTGGCATGTATAGGATTTCAAGCAATTTGATGTTGTCTAGGGTTGTCAAGAAGTTAGAAGCATTTAGTATTAAATTACCAGCTCTTTTGGGAAATTTGAGTACTTTTTTGGCAAGTTCAAGTTGCTATTAAGTAAAGTAATTGTTTGTTTATAATTCTCGATTATCGACATGCTAAGTGTGATACGTTAGGAGTTGCCAGTTGATCATGCATTAAATGGTAGGACTTTTAAAGTGGCTTTTTGATACCTTGAAGAGTCTAGGAAATTTATTTTCCTTTAGTTTGAGTATTAGGTGATTAATTCTGGGAACCCTTTTAGTGTGAGTATTAGGTGAATAATTCTGGGAACAGATATAAGTAATGCTTGCGAATTCTTATATAATTTACTCTCTATTCAGATCCTAGACCACCTTTACAGCATCCAGGTGTATAGAGGAGAAAGGAAACTGCAAATAAAGAAAGTAAAATTAGCTGAAAGTATGCGGGAGTTGCGAAGACAAAATTTGACCTAATGTTGACAGTTCATGGGAAAAACAGAAATCAACTAATTAAAGGTGAAAGGGATTTATGTTGGGTTTCTTCTCAGGCTCTTTCTGAGAAGTTTTATATCCCCTTCTGTTTATTTTTATTATTATTATTATTTTTGGCGCCCCCTGTCTCATTAAACAAAGAGAAATGTGTTTCAAGGTTCCAAGTTGCACATTCTAGTCCCTAGGTAAACGGTGGAAAAGGATGTCAGAAGGATACTGAATTTTTTTTTTTTTAATCGATATACCTGCCATCCCATAGAATGTATTTATAATAAATAATGTGTTTCCTTAAAAAAACAGTCAAATTTTTATTGCTATGTTTGGATGTGAAATTTTCTTTGATAGTACATTGTGCCTTTTGCTTCTAGTGTCAGCTCAGGATTGTTTGTTGCGTCTTCTGCGATTGTTGGTTTTCTGTGTCATTTCCTTTTTGTTTTCTCCCTTATGTAGTGGAGATAATGAGAAAGATTAGTTATGTACCCAGGCTAACAATTGAAAGGAACCACTTGAAACTAAATATCAGTAGCCAGTCAATTTAGATTTGGCTTAGTTGAGTTACTTCATTACATGTGCATTCTCAGAATCCCCACCCTTTAACAATATTGACTTTAGCTTGTCATTCATCTTGGTGTTCTAATCATATCTGTCTTCTATCTCAGCCTCTTATTTGATAAATGTGATCTGATTTTGTTATTATCCGGATAATGATGATTATTGAGGTTAATGCATATTAACATTTTGTTTGTTTTTCTTTGGTCATCACATTGTTGCAGGAGCCACTCTGAGCAAAGGATTTAATCGTGGATTAGGAACATTGTCAGCTGGAGGACTTGCCCTTGCAATGGGAGAATTGTCCCAACTGGCAGGAGACGGGGAAGAAATAATTGTAATTATTGGAATATTTATCACAGGTCTGATATTCGGGTCAGTGTTCTGGTCTAGTATATGTTGACATTTGTTTACTCGTGCTTTTTATTTGGTTTATAACCTATTAGATGTTCTCATTTTTTGTAGGTTTTTTTATCACTTATGCAAAGCTCTATCCTACAATGAAGCCATATGAATATGGATAAGAAGTAGGAAGCTCGAGTTTTCAAATTAACGTATTGTTTCATTATCTATCTTCTGTCTCTTAGACGAGACAATTCATAGATACAGCAGTCACCCGATTCTTGCTCATTGCTTTAGGTGCCGGTGTTTCTTTTGCAGTGAACATATGTATTTATCCCATCTGGGCTGGTGAGGATCTGCACAACTTGGTAGCCAAAAATTTCACAAGTGTTGCTAATTCCTTGGAAGGTCAGGCGGATTATTTATATCCATCACTTGTTCAGTGTAAAAGTAGTTGTTATATGTAGTATATTGCTTAAGTTCGGAAATGTATTATGTATGACTCCAAGCTGAACTTATTTGGCAAATCTCTTTTAAGGTTGCATCAGCGGATACCTTAATTGTGTTGAATACGAGAGGGTTCCTTCAAAAATTCTTACTTACCAAGCATCTGATGATCCAGTATATAATGGATACAGATCAGCAGTGGAATCCACCAGTCAGGAGGATGCTCTGGTATACTTTTTCATTTATTGTAAAAAGTACCTACATGGGTTGGTAATTGCACAGAATTAATTATTTTCTATTTCTGACTCCTCTTTTTTTTTTTTTTTTTGGGTTTGCAGGTAAGCTTTGCTGTCTGGGAGCCACCTCATGGTCCTTACAAAATGTTAAAATATCCATGGAGAAATTATGTCAAAGTGAGTGGTTCTTTAAGGCATTGTGCATTCATGGTCATGGCATTGCATGGATGTATACTCTCAGAGATACAGGTAATTTTACAGTTTTTTTATCTCTATAATTGCTCTACCGTCAACTGGAAATTAGATCAAATGTAATTTTATAATCAGTGGCCATGAGATGGCCACATAACACTTCACTGGCCTCCCACAAGAAGAAATTGCTCAAATTTTCTGTAAATCAGTTGTACCAGAATATACATTTGTTTCAGTACTATTAACAACTTGCAGTTGCTTCCTTAAAACCTCAAGTAATTTGCATTTTCTTTCCTTGGGAAAAGAGAGAGAGAGAAGTAAACAGAAGTATATTCTCTTTCTTTTCTTTCCCTTCTTTTTATCTTTTTGATCTTCCCCTCAAAAGATATTTTGAAGTTATTTCTACTGTAGTTGAACTTGCATTGCCGACTTAAAGGAGGATTACCTATTTTCATTTGATCTAGATTCTCCAGAAGATGCAATTAACTTGGAGTTACTGTTGTACTTCAGAACCATCGTTTCATCTAATGGCCCCTTAAAATCAAGTTGTCGTCTATCTTTTAAATGAAGTGCCAAACACCTGTAAGCATTATGATCGCAGTGAGTTTTGAATGATATATTTGCCCTACCTGGGTGGGTTGAAATTTTTCTTGAATATTATACACACTACTTATATGTTATACCCTCGGTAAGCAAGCATTAACTGTCCGAACATATTATGACACTTATCTGTAATATTAGCTTATAAATCTACAATCATTTTTCTGTGGGGGAACTCTGCATTGCTCAAGATTTGACGTCTTATTTGTAGGCTCCTGCTGAAAGAAGACAGGTGTTTCGTAATGGATAACTCCAGAGGGTAGGTACAGCCAGTGCAAAAGTGTTACGAGAGCTTGGGAGCAAGGTGAAAAAGATGGAGAAACTGGGTTCAGATGACATACTGCATGAGGTGCATGAAGCTGCAGAAGAGTTGCAGAAAAAGGTTGATCGGAAATCTTACCTCCTTGTCAATTCAGAAAGCTGGGAAATTGGAAAACCTGAGGGCCTGAAGGTTCCACAGGAGTTTCTGGACATGAATGATGAGGGAAACAATTTCCATGAACATAAGTCCTGTGATGAAACTGTAATCGACATAAGGTCTCTTCAGCTGTCAAAAAGTTGGGATGACAGGAACTTCAACACAGATATCAAGTTCAACCCTGCTGCAGGAGTTTTACCAGAGAACACAACTGAGAAACAGAAGTCACGGCCAATAATTGTGTTGCCAGAAGCAGGCCAAGTACCTGAAGATGACGAATCAAAGACATATGAAAGTGCCAGTGCCTTGTCTTTAGCAACATTTGCATCGCAATTGTTCTCATTGAGTTTGTAGCTAGGCTTCAAAATCTTGTGGACTCGTTTGAAGAATTAAGTGAGAAAGCAAAGTTTAGGGAACCTGTCAATTTGCCAGAAGCAGCAGCAGCAGCAGAAGATGGTTTATGGATCAAGTTATGTAAACTTTTTAAATCATCAAAGGGAGATGGAAATCTATTGAATTAGGACTCAACTGTTGATACAAAGCACAGGAAAAACACTAGAGAAGAGCAACATTTAAGTAAGAGACTGATATTTGTCGAAGAGACGTATTATTGATACTCTCTGAAATGGTTGCAAGAATTTGGTAGTCGTGATTCCCATTCTGTCAGATAGATCTGACCAACTAGGAACTGGTTAAGAAGCAATCAAATGTAGAAGCACTGTAGAAACTACTACTATCAATAAAAGCTTCACTCTTTTACCTTCTTCCCTCTTCTTATATTTTCTCTTTAAGAAATTTAATCTTAGGTCTCTATTATGTCTCCTCTCCGCATAAACATTCGAAGATTGTCTGAATTATTTGTTTTCAAGTAGTACTAGCTACTAGTAAATGACAAAAAAAAGAAAAGGGAATGGTTTAACTTGTAAGTCACTGCTTACCATACTGCTATTGTGCTTCTCTCTGTACATCAAATATAATTTCACAAACGATGAACGGGTGTTCACTGGTTCAAGTCGTAGAAATAGTCTCTTAAGGTTGGGCTAAGATCAAATGATCCGACACTTGCTCGAATCTCGCGCATAGCGGGACCCTAAGTTTCTCTGTGCTGGATTTTGATGCGAATGAAATGTTGATCAGCAGCAATTTGACACTAAACTTTATGCCTACTAATCAAACTACAATTCGAACCAAAGAAGTGGGTGTAGACAACTGTAAATTCTTAGGCCATAAAAATTAGAAGTAAAGTAAAAACATGAGTTCCAATTTATAAAGTCAGTACTTGTAACAAATATTCCATGGAAATATACAAATCAGGAACAAGAATAACAATTCAAGAGCATGATAATTGATTGTAAATCTAAAGAAATCTTCTGCTCACTCTTCAAATCTGCGATCACATATGAAATAACCACAATACCAAAAACAAATTGAACTGTGTAAATCAACAAGTTGTGTGCTAAAGACAACTAACATTTTACTTTGAGAAAAATACCATTCATATTTTTCAAATTTAACTATATACTATAATGTCTTAATTCATTCTCAATATTGACTTAATGTTCACAAAATTTACCTTTTTTTTTTTTTTTGCCCAACTCTGTTTGGATGGTGTAGTTTTTTCTTATTTTGTAACATATTTTCTAACTATCTTTTTATCTCACTTATATGTCTCCTAAAAAATTACTACAATATTATTTAAATAATATGCCAAAAATAATAACCCTCCAAACACCTCTGAGCACCCACTGTTTACCATCTCTAAACTACACAAAATTTTCTTTTTATAACCCCAAAAATCTGGCTAGACAAACACGCCCTTCCGAGTAAAATTCTTCATTTCTTCGGGATCCCTCGTGACATATATGTTCCGCAAACTTTCAAATTACCCAAAACTCACAAATTCAGGTCCAAGATTTCAATTTTCACATTTCAAAAAACCCTAATTTCCTTGTCCCAAAATCGAGACTTCAATACATTTTCAAATTTCAATTTAGCAGCGGAATTGGAATTACCATGGCGATGATCGACGAGCCGTTGTATCCAATCGCGGTGTTAATCGACGAGTTGAAGAACGAAGACATTCAACTCCGGCTAAACTCGATCCGACGGTTGTCGACGATTGCGCGGGCGCTCGGAGAAGAGAGAACGCGGAAAGAGTTGATTCCGTTCCTGAGCGAGAACAATGATGATGATGATGAGGTGTTGCTTGCAATGGCGGAAGAATTGGGAGTTTTTATGCCCTACGTTGGCGGCGTGGAGCATTCTAATGTGTTGCTTCCGCCTTTGGAAGGGCTTTGTAGTGTTGAAGAGACTTGCGTTAGAGATAAGGCTGTCGCGTCGCTTTGCAGGATTGGATCTCTCAAATGAGGGAAAGTGATTTGCTTGAATTCTTTATTCCTCTCGTGAAGGTTAGCTAAGATCAAGTCTTTCTCTCTTTTTTTCTTTTTCTTTTTTTAAGAAGATAAATTGATTTTTTTTTTGGTTGCTAGCAAAATTTGAGGTTTAATTTTGAAGTAGGAGCAATTAGACTCGAAAGTGAGTTCATTTTAGCACTGTAAAATTGAAAAGCTTTGGTTTTTTGGCGGAATGATATAGAATTTAGATGATTGGGTGTCTGTAAGAGTAATATGGTCACTGGATTTGAACTTTGAAGAATTAAAAGATGTGTTATGCTATGAAATGGTAAAGTGGATTTCACGAGTAATATGGCTATACATTTGGTCTGTTTCAGTTGTGTTGAAGATTGTGAATACCACCTTTTGCTATGATATTTCGTTGCCATATATCTGTTGATTTTAGGATTTCGGTTATTTAGCACCGTGTAATGAGTATATATTTGCTATATGTCAAGAAACGTTGTTATGGCTAATTGGTGATTAAATGCATATAGCATTAGGAAATTTTGGAGTCACATGATTGGATTAGTGTCATAATTTGGTTGATAAATTGGGGGTTAAGTTGCAGATCTTGTTTTAACTAAGGGAAAAACAATTCACGGGGGACCATATTCAATTTATTTCCTCATAGGATGTGTTAATTGTAGTTCTCAGGATATGAATGAATTACTAGTGTGAGATACATCTCACACTTTAAGTTGTGGATACTTCCACAGGATATGTAACAACTTCTCTTGATGTAGAGAACACTCTTAATTCATCTCATTTTACATACAATTGCTTTAAACTGATAGAGTGTCACTTCAATCGATTTAACTCAATAATATCTAACTACTATTACAACTTAATTTAATTGAATGAAAATTTGTTCTACTTGGGTGTTTGAAGATTGTTCTGAGCCACCAATTAGGCAAAGGAGTTACTTATTTCCTCAATATCAATAGATACTTGATAAAATCCGATCATGATACTGATTCCAAGTTTAATTAAGTAAGCAATGATGCACTCCATGGGTGGAGGTTGGTGATGTTACTCTCACATTATGCTTACCTCTTGACTGAAAGACAAATTGATGAACCAGTCATATGTCTCATACTATGTTACTACCAAGGAGAAAATAATTAAACCATATATTTGGGATATTTATCCATCTAGGAGCTTCTGATTGTTGCTAAACTGAGGCAATGTTATGGTCTAACGTGTTAAAGCATTCGCACCTCTTGACATTTGGTGCTGCATGTCCACGTGGCTGCTATTATTCTCTTAAAGCTTGCTGAAATTCAGGATTTGCTGTCGTGAATGTTGTGAATTGGAGGATACACGTGTCCTGTCTGCAAGTATCATGTGAAATTGTTTGTCGTTTTGCTTTAGCAAAATTTAAATATTTTTATTGCTATTTAGCATCCGTCAAATAAAAGCATATTTGAGTTTTCCATTTTGCGTGTAGCTGGAGCGGTTTTTCACTGCACAAAATATCGTAGCTTCACTAGTACCTGAATTTGTTATCTATATATCTTTTCATATTTATACAATCTTTTCTTACTCAAATTATAAGTTTGATTAATTTGTTACTTTAATATCATCAAATGAAATAAAATCTACTTTTATTGTTATTTGATTTTTGCTATACAGAGACTAGCTGCAGGTGAGTGGTTTACAGCTCGAGTTTCATCTTGTGGATTGTTTCCTATTGCTTATCCCTCAGCCTCGGAGACATTGAAAAATGAATTAAGGACTATATATAGCCAGTTATGCCAAGATGATATGCCTATGGTGAGGAGAGCAGCTGCAGCAAATCTAGGAAAGTTTGCTGCTACTGTTGAGCCAGCTTATTTGAAGACTGACATCATGTCGATGTTTGAGGACCTGACTCAAGATGGTATTTTATTTATAGTTTTCTATTAGATTTCTCTCACGCATTTTCATCTTAAATAGATTCTGTTTTCATTCTCTCTCTCTTGGACAAGAAATATCATCAGAATCAAAGATACTATAAGAGTCTTCAAATAATTGCTATCCCTTTTTATCTTCCTTTCTTTCTTATCTCATGTTTCTGCTACTATTTAATATGTAACTGGTCTTGTGAGAGCTGATTGTGATTAGCTGCCAATTTTACTATACAATCTCTTTCTTTAGTTCAGTTTTATGATTTCCTTTTTCCTCCTTTCCTTTATTTGCCCTTACAGTCATTTTAAGTATGGTGTGCTCTTTGAGGAAATGACAAGTACCTATCAAATTCTATCTCCCTACTGGTGCATCTGTTATCTGACTTTGCTTCAGCTCTTAATACAATATGAACAGATTAGTTAAATAATTGGACCCATGTTTGATCCCCTATTTGGAGATTGATGGCCAACAGTTTATTTATGTGAGCTATATGATGAGTATCTTATATTTGAACTTTTCAATGTTTACTGTTCCTTAGGGGTCTGATGGATGAATGCACTCGTTGACTAACAATTGATGCTATACTAATATTCATAAGTCAGAACACAATGGTTGTAGTCATTGGACTTTTCACTGCACATGGGACCCTTCTTGCTACTAATAGAATATTGATGTAATTAAATGTTACTACTAGTATAAAGGTTGAGCATCTCCATTGGTGTAAGACTTTTTTTTAAAAAAAAAAAAATTTCCCTTAATGCCTATCTATAAGTATCCATCAATCCATATAATAACTTCTCAATTCCTATCGACTGCACATTTTTTTTTATTTTTTTATTATCATCAATTTTTCTGAAATTGCACAAACGTAGAGTGTGCCTCTCACACTAGTAATCTGTTTAATATCAAGGGATTACTAGACATTATCAGAATAAGAATATTTCCTTTTCTATTTCAGATCAAGATTCTGTACGATTATTGGCTGTTGAAGATTGTGCAGATCTTGGGAAGCACCTGGAGTCCCAAGATTGTGTAGCACATATTCTCCCCGTCATTGTTAATTTCTCTCAGGTAGGGTCCTCCTTTTGTGTATTTTTTAGAAAATCTTTGCTTGTTTGGACTTGCTCTCAGAAGTTCATTTATTCTAATCCTCGGCTACTCCTGTTTGGTCTTTATTTCATGATTATCCAAGTTAACCTTTTTAGTTTTTGAGTGGCTTTAGAAATCTGCTATGTTCTGTCAGTAAAATGTTGTCATTAAAGTTCTTTACTTCTGCCTTACATTTTGTTTTGTTTAGAATTGGTACTAAGTACATAAAATCATGGTTATGTTTATTCCATCTCAATGAAGTATTGGTTTTGTTTATTCCCACTTGTGACTTAATTGTTGAAATTTGTGTTGTACATGATTTTTATGCATTTATGATACTATGGGAGCCCATCCATCTAATTGTTCTAATCGATATCTCTTGTACTTCAATAACAGGATAAGTCTTGGCGAGTTCGTTACATGGTTGCAAACCAACTGTATGAACTATGTGAAGCAGTTGGGCCTGAGGCTACAAGGTACTTGCCCATATGCTCATATTAGCTGTGAGACAAATCGGCATGGAAATATTCTTTGGAGGAGCACTTTCAACTCTTTGTTGCTATTATCTATATCATGTATTAAGGTGACAATAATGTTTTATTCTTGCTCATGTCTATTATTTCTATTGTTGTTAAGAATGGACTTACTTCCTGCATATGTCCGGCTACTTCGTGACAATGAGGCTGAAGTCCGTATAGCTGCTGCTGGAAAAGTAACTAAGTTCTGTCGAATATTGAGTCCTGAGCTTGCTATCCAGCATATCCTCCCTTGCGTTAAGGTATAGATGCTGCGGAAGTTGTATTTTTTTTGCTTTCCCTCCATTTTTGCACTGCTATTAATGTCTTTATCTTACTGAATACTGTTCCATATTGCTTTCTGTACATGAGTAACTAATTTTTCCTTTGGCAGGAATTATCTTCGGACTCATCCCAGCATGTGCGTTCTGCTTTGGCCTCAGTCATAATGGGAATGGCTCCTGTTTTAGGGAAGGTACAAATTTTTCCTATAAGATGTTTGCAGCTATGATTATGCTTTCTTATATTTGGATTACATATGTTGAAGTTTACATTTTTCTAGGTCTATCTAAAAAATTTGCATATTTACATGTGTTTGAGTAATTTATAGCCTAATCATGTTGCTTGATTATTGTAGTAGACTAACCAGAATTCATGGTTGATGGAATGTACAATATATTCTTTGCTTCCTGGGATGAAAATTCATTAAAATTTCTGATTTTTTCAGTGCAACTTTCACAAAAACCATGGTTTCATATTAATGAATGAGTTACTTTCATTTTTAATTCTTTTATTTCATTACTCATCTCAATTCTTATTTTCAGTTGTCCTCATATACCTGTTCTAAGTAAATGGTGATTGCTGAAAGCCCTTCATGTTTATTTGGCTTTTGCCCATGATTTTTGTATAGAACACTCTTTGTTTATCACTATATTACTATTCATGACACTGAGCAGTTCCTCAAAGAAATCTTTGAAGAGTCCTTTTTCAGATCCGTTGAACAGTCAAACTTGTTAAAAGTACCTTTTACTTCCCGTTCCTGACCACTTTAAGTTTGTGGAAAATGTAATATAAGCCTGTCAAATATAACTGCTAGGTTTTTATTATTCTCTATTCCATATGGATACATTGTTCAGAATATGAATTATATTTTGTGCAATCTTAGACTCTTTCTGAAATGATACTATTATAATATTCTTTTACTGTATTTGATTTCTGTCACACTTACCTTTTAAAAAGCCATTCTATATGTCTTCTCTTTTTTGATCGTTTCAGGATGCCACTATAGAGCAGCTTCTGCCTATATTTCTTTCTCTTCTGAAGGATGAGTTCCCTGATGTTCGGCTCAACATTATTAGCAAGCTTGATCAAGTGAACCAGGTCGATTAATTGCTTGCTTAGAGCTTTTATATGTATATAAAACTTTTGCTGCAACTGCCTTCCAAGTTTCCAGTTCTGGCACTTCATTTTACTTGTTTAATTTTAGTTAATAAGAAGTAATTATTACCTAATAGAGATGCAGGTTATTGGAATTGATCTACTTTCCCAGTCCCTCCTCCCAGCTATTGTGGAGCTTGCAGAAGATAGACATTGGAGAGTTCGACTTGCAATTATTGAGTACATACCTTTATTGGCTAGTCAGTTGGGTATTGGCTTTTTCGATGATAAGCTTGGTGCTCTCTGTATGCAATGGTTGAAAGACAAGGTATTTTTTATTGTCAAGTTAGAATCTTTTATTAAGGAGTTGCTGATGCAAAAGTTTATTTTTTGCATTTTTTTTTCTTTACCGGTTGTTTTTGGAAAATGTCGAGTATTCTGGGAAGACCCTTCACCTCATATTTTTCTATCCTTGGATCATTCAGAGGTTTTGTTTAGTTATTGCGATAGACAGCTATGCTTTCTATTTGATGTATTTTTTATAATGGTTTATGGGCTCCTTGGTACTTCTACAGGGTGGGCCTTGATATAGTTTGAATTTTCTATATTGAAGAAGAAGAAATGCGATTTTTAACATAAAATTCTTTCTACTTTAACATAAAATTTTTCTCAGGAGTAGAACTAACAACTTTTCTGAAATCTGCTTAGGCACCTGTACCTTGAGGTAGGTGTGCACATTTTTTTGTCAATCTGGCTTATTAGACCCCCACACATTCTTGAATAATCCAGTCACTTTGTCGATGTAAGCTTGTCAAGGACTAGTATTCGCCATCAGAACCAAAAGAGATAGGTTATCTATTTTGAGTTTCTGGTTAGCTGTTTTTCGAACATGTATTAATTCAACACTTTATGTCAGATGATAAATAGGCATTTATATTCTGTGAAAATTTTGAAACTGCAGTAGTAGATTCTGTTGTTTCTCATGATATAGGAGAGGGTAAAAGCGTTGCCATCTATCCGTATAACGTTGGATTGGCAATCATTTTGTCATTGTTGCCCTAAATTTCCCCAGCATAGACATCAGATGTTCTGTTGCTGAAAAGTGGAGTTCGGGATGTTCTTTTCTTTTCATGCTGTATTTCGGAATCTTTTTTGTAATCTTTTGATTGAATAATATTATGTTCTTGTTCAATATTATAGGTTTACTCAATTCGAGATGCAGCGGCAACTAATGTGAAACGCCTTGCAGAAGAATTTGGTCCAGATTGGGCAATGCAGCATATTATTCCCCAGGTTGCCCTTTTGAGAATTTTATCGTTTGTAAATCATTTCTTGATGAAGTTGCGGAGAGCTTGTTGTTTTGTATTTAATGAAGGAAAAAGCTACTATTAAGATGATTGGGTACCAAATGGATTACAATGCTAGAAACGTATTGAACACCATATCTCCAAAATTATATCTTTATGACATCTAGATTTGGCTTAACTTGACTATTTTGGTTCAGGTTTTGGATATGATTAATGATCCACATTACCTTTACCGAATGACCATTCTTCATGCAATTTCACTTCTTGCTCCTGTAATGGGTTCAGAAGTTACCTGCTCCAAACTTCTTCCTGTGATTGTTAACGCAGCAAAGGACAGGTGGATTTGCGTGATTCCATGTTTTCAATCTTGGTTATGGATGACATATGAGTTCTTTACAGTGTTGTCTGATGGAGATCACATTTCAGGGTTCCAAATATCAAGTTCAATGTTGCAAAGGTGTTGCAGTCTATTATTCCGATAGTTGATCAGTCGGTAAGTAGCGTTTCTTCTTATCAGTCTCTCCATATGATTCTGGAAAGTTCAATGGCCTGTTTTATACTAAAAAAAGTAATTAAATTTATGGCCTTTGTTTACTTTGTACATCCAAAAGAAGGTGTTGAGGATAGAGATGTGAGGCTCATGGTGATGTTGTAGGAGTTTAGTTTTTGTTGGAATTTTTTGGAAATCTTCAAAGTTTCATTTTTCTTTTTCCCATCTTTCCTTTTCTTTTGTGTAGCAGCAGCTTGTTACAGAATTTATATATATATATATATATTGCCATCTTCGACACTTAATCTAAGGCTGGTATTTACCAGAAATCAGAGGATGAGCCATCAACATAATGCTTGATAATAATTTGTAACTTATCAAGAACCTTATTGACTTGCATTTAAATGTGAATTCTTGAATACAGGTTGTAGAGAAGACAATTCGACCGTGTCTAGTGGAACTAAGTGAAGACCCAGATGTTGATGTGAGGTTTTTTGCTAACCAAGCTCTACAGGCAACCGAACAGGTTATGATGTCAAGCTAAGGCACAACATGGACAAGTTTTTCCTAGTCATGGAGTTTAAGTTTTGAAGAGGTGACTAGTTATGCTTTGTATTCCATATTGGGATTTATTGAATTCCTGATCTTTGTAGGCAAATAGTATCTAAACATCCTTTGTCCTATAGAAATATGAGTTTGCACTCAAAACATTGTAGTTTTAACTATCCTTTTTCCTTCATGAAAAGACTTGTTGGCTTTCATTTGAGTTGCCTCGTGTCTATTCTTATTTCTTAGCTGTACTGCTTTGGAGAGGAGGGAAAAAAAATTCTTCTTTTTTCCTTTATATTTTTGGTGTTTAGAATCCTAGCTTTAACTGTCAGAACATTAAGCACAAGACTGGAGCCCTTAGTTTGTGGTGGTAGAAGTAACTAAGGATCCAACAACTGATGGCAAGAATGCGTTTTGCAGCCTTTGGAGTTGATTTTTTTGGCTTCATCAACACTAGATCTTGCAGAATATCTCATGGTCTCGGAATTGAACTGGGCTTTTAATATAAAAGGAGAAAAATGGAACATACCAAATGTATCTGTAATCACAATGTCAGCTTCTCTATCCTACCTCGAAGACGGGCAAGAACAATTTTTGCCGACAATGTCGATCATGCTTGAGGTTTGGTTGAACAAACAATTGAGGTTAAGGGTGTGTTCGTTTGGATTGAAAATATTCCGGAAAATTTTTTGGTGTCAAATATCGGAAAATATTTTTCAGTGGAAAATATTTTTCAATTTTCCTTTCTCTGGCTGAAAATAACTTGCGGAATTTTTGAGTGTAAGTTATTTTTCGGATAATTCAAGAGTGACATTAAACTTCAAATACTTCTTTTATTTTTAAAATTTCGTTTGCTAAACTTATTTTCGTTTCTTAACACATCTAGATGTTTATAAGAGAATTATGGGTCCCACACTAATATAACTATTATTATCGATATTTTAAATATATTGTACTATCATTTAATTTTGAAAAAAATCAATTTTTTATTAATTACAATTACTTGTAAGGTATTTATTACCATTGTTATAAGTTTGTTTAACTTGTATTTATAAAATTAAAGATAAAACTGTTAAAATTTTTTATTTCAAAATATTTTCATTTTGTCAACCGAACACCGAAAAATTTTATGAAAAATAGACTTTTTCATGTAAAATATTTTCCTCAAGAAAATATTTTCAATCCAAACGAACACATCCTAAGAATTCACAAGTTGATTGCTTGACGTTCTTCACCAATTACTAAGAGTAGGCCAGGAGGATAAGGAAATTAATACCCAAAAAAAAAAAATTAAAAAGATAACATTCTTGTGGATGGAGATGAAGTACCATGTCATACATCCGCTTAGAGTTGTAATCGAATCTTAACAAGTCGAACAAGAGTATTTCCAATCTTGATTCGTTGAATAGAAAGAATTGTTTGTATTCATTTCGAATTCGAGCTAATCTCAAAAAGTGATTATCAAGTTTAGCTTGAATACTTGATAATTTGTTTGAAAAACTTGACTCATCATTTTCAAATCGAGCTTGAACACATTTATAGTTTAGTTGTTTATGACTTTGGCAAAGACTTAGATAGATCCGATTTTTGACTCCATTTGTAGACCCTGTGGTGTGGATTAAACCTTAGAAAATATATAACATCAACTGATGTAAGCAAGATTCTTTTAATATTTAATCCTGACCACAGAGTCTACAGATGAAATCAAAGATCGGGTCTATTTAAATATTTTCCTATGACTTTTACCCTAATTTGCTATTTTCTTACTCTAAAATTTTACTCTATAATAGTCTAGAATTCAATTACCATGTAATTAAATTACCTACTTCTAATTTTCTATTTTATATTCATAAATGCACTTATCAAGTTAGACAGCATGATGATCGTGTTTGACTTGTTAAAAAAATCGAATCTCAAAACTTGTACTGGCTTGGATTAATAACTCAATAAACAAGTTTAAACGAATTTGTCTCGAACCAAGTTCAAGCCGAATACCAAACTATTTTGAATTTATTTATAACCCTACACCTGCCATAGCCTATCTTGCTTATGCATCATAAAAAACATTTTGTTCTCAAGTTGAAAATTATGAAGACTATACATAACAAATACTGCGTAAAATATCTCACAATGACTCTCGACATAGGGCAAGGGAAAAAAAAATACAATGTCAGGCTTTAATCATACTTACAAGGAAATATATACAGCAAGACATGATTTGGAATTAAAAGTGAAGGGCTATTTAACAGCAATGTAGAAGGGCAGGTAGTCTTTCATGAGGGAATGCACATAACTGATTCCATGCCTCAAGAAAATGGTAGTCTTTCATATCTTTTTGGCCTGGAACAATCTGATTTTGGCCATCCACCCAATTTTGTGATTCACATTGTCATATACAAACAACTGACCACGTAATGAGATATCTGCATAGACCAAAAGGATTTCATTTATTGATAAGGACAAAGAGATTATGAGAAAAACATGAATGATGTTAAGCAGCAAACAAAAAGACACTAACCTAACCAGCTCAGACTTTAATATGTGAACCAGAAAAAAAATATAAGTACAATCAAGTTATCCAACCCAAAATCACAAGAGACAGATATGTCAACTTAGACAAATAGCCTTATTATACGACATTCTTTAGGTTCTACCACAGTGGATCTTTTCCTGCTATGGTCCTAGGTCACTGTAACAAACAACAAAATAAACCAGTGGAAATAAAAGCTTTAATGCATAAAAAAACAAGAACAATCCCATATTCACAACCTTTTAGTTCTGTCCAATTTAATTTTCAAATCCAGCACTCAGTTATAAAGAACATCAAAATTACCGTTGGAAATTACATACGAATAGAACTTACCTGACAAACAGCTCTAATCCAAGTATCAGAGTGGATCCCTCGCGTACTTCACTTCCATCAAGGATTCCCAAGCATACATTACCTTTATTCTGGAATACAAATTTTGCTTATGTTAGCATTGAAATGTCACCCAAAAGGGAGGGAAAGAAAAAACTCGAGGACGATAAATTATTAAAAGTTTAAAACCCCTTACAGTTATCACTAAGTAACCCTCTGGAGGAATCTGAAGTTTTGTGGGTATAATCCACCACTTGTTTCCAAAGTGAAGGTCAAGAGGTTGGACAATTTGTCTTATATCTGACACAGAACTGTAAGAAAAATGAACAAAAGCATGCAACATGTTTGTCAAGCCAAATAATTATTAAGGTAACTCTTAATGTGCTCAATACACCACATGTTTCCGTACCAATCATATGCACAGCTGACAATCATTGTAAATTTTTCATGTGTTTATGTCAAATGCAAAGAAACTTTTCAACCATGCTCAAACTAGTTTTAGCAAATTCACATCTAAACCAAGAAAGATTTCATAAATATCATGAAAGAGAAATTGTATGTACACGGGAAAATTTGCCATGAAAAGGGAAGATATGGACAAAGCTTCAAAATATGAATGAAGAAATTTGCTCCTTGCAACAACACAATTGCAAGCAGATTTTCACATTCTGTGCCAGAAGAAAGACTAATCTTCCTGCCTATCGCTCTCTTTCATATTTATACTATTCCTGCTGCAAAAGGCAACATGCAGGAGAAATGTAGATGTAATACATCAACTAAAGCATCTGAAAGCCTTTCTGCACCTCTGACAACCAAACTACCAACACAATATTAAGATGTGTTTAACAATTGTTAAGGAGAAGAGCACTTCCGACAATATGCTTCGCTTCAGGGTGTTGCATCTGATTAGTTTCTTTTGTTTTTCTATCTCTTTATCAGTACATCTTCTAAATCTTTCACCTGACATTGTTGACACTAATTGAGATTATCCACAAGCTATTGAACATCAAAAGCAGTAGTGAAAGGAAATTAATACAGTTCTGTAGAGGGTGAAAATTTGAGCAAATGACCCTCCTCTTACTCTTGATGAGGAAGAGCCAAGTCCATAGATAGTAATGATTATTCACCAAAATGACCAGTTAAGGAATAACTAGAACAAATAGTACATATTGTCCACAAGAATTAATTTTCCTTGTGCTGCAACTATACCTCACTGGAAATTTGGTTTGCCAACAAATAGGTAATGTATCATCTGATGCATCTTGGATGAGGCTTTCACCAAAATCATCTTGAAGCTACAATACATAAAATTCAAAAGGAAATAGTTGGAGTAACTTCCAGAAAAAAAAGCCATGATTTACCTAGCACTATCTTTATGTAAAACTTACTTTGGTAACTAACTCATTGTATGCTTGTTTTGGGAAGTATGTATATGAACTACCACTGTCAAAAACAACTAGTCCATTATTAGTACCACTTGATGTCAGCCCTTTGCCTCCATAGCTAATTTTTGTCAGTTCTGTGTGATAAGAATTTCTAGAAGATGAAAAGGCAAGTGTGTAAGAGAATATAAAATACCTTCAAATTTCAAGGAATAAGTGAAAAGCTGAGAATATAGCCCATCTCGGAATTGAGGAGGATATGGTCCATCACAAAGCGCTATGGTGTAGCAGGATTCATGCAGCCGACCCTACTTAGTGGGATTAAGGCTTGGTTTGTTTGTTTGTTTTAAGTGAAAAGCTGAGAGATGAGAATTCATAGGTGTTGCAGAACTCTTAAAGCACTCAAGAGTTAATTTGTCAAACCAACATCATACACAACTTAACCCAGTTAATCCATTATCCTAGGTTAACTGGAGTTCATGACTGCATGATTCCTTCTTCCATCTATCAAGGGTAGGTTCCCCTTTGACCATAAACTTATTATACACTTCATAGTTAGCTTATTCTATGTTCATCTTCCTCTAGTTTCACCCTTAATGAGCCATCATCAATGGGAGAAAATGCAGCACAAACATGTGAACTATTACCACAGGGAATGAATCATCAGCCTTAGTGCAGTCATGAGGACTATTTCAGAGAAACTACTTTACAAAGTCATCTTATTTCAAGGCGACTGCATCTCGTGGACTCCTTATTGTTCTTTTCTTACTGATAACACTAGACTAGCTACAACTTAAACCCCCTGACCTCTTACATCTACGATGGTATCCAAAGCTATCATAGCTGTATTTTATTTCACCAAGTTGATTTTTCATTCATACCCTGCTTCCACTAAGACTAGTCTACTATATTGAAAGGCCTAAAATCAAGAAAAACAAAAGGGATTTAATAAAGAGATAAAGATCAAAAGAGTTGAATATTCAAGAGTTTACACTTACATAAAAGGGCTATTAAGCATCGGTACCCATGCCATCCGCTGTTGTGGCACAAAGTCATCGCCTAAGAACAGATATCCTCCTCCACCAGCTTGAGCACCGAGGCAATGTGCTACTACATTTTTTACATTACCCTGGGTTGACAACTGGGAAGGTAAGCTGATTTTACCCCGAGTGCTAAGTCCAAAGATTCCGTCTGTCTTTACGAGTGAATTAAGAAGTAAGCCTTGCTGATCATATGCACAGCTGACAATCATAACGCAAACCAACCATTAAAGCACGTTCAACATTGTAGAAATTCGGAGAGTTATAAGAGAAACCTTTACCCGAAAACAAAATCTGAGCTGACAATTGATCCATTTGAGTTTTTTAGATGAAACTTGTCTCTAGCAAGTACACCTATAGAGGAGCTATGATCAGCATACTCTATTTCGTAATCACATTGAAGGCAAGTTGCACACTTGTCTGTTTGATCTTTTTGAACTTCAGCACAGTATGAGTCCCCTGGATGGATGATTTTGTTGCTTGTGGGCTTGTAAAATGGATGTGCTCCCTGCATAATCATCAAAATTACAATACTATGATATCAATCTCAAAATGTGCACAAAGATTAGTATATCTACTTGGTTCACAGGCTAACTAATTTGCAACTCGGATGTGTATATGGATCCAACCATTGCAACCTTCCACCCTCCCTGCTTGAAAAATTAAGAGGAAAGGGATACAGTTAAAGTATCTCAACCTAATTAAGCAGTACATTGAACATCACCTTTGCACAACTGGTGCATGGAGCATCACACTGTATCCATGTCAGGTCACTCCCTGTATCTATATCTAGAAAATAGGGCCTTGGAGGAGTTCCCACACGTACATATGTGTAGTATAACCTGTACAAAACAAATGTACATCGTCAACCTATGAGACACACAAAATGGCTTATAAGCACATAATTGATATATCTTCCAAAAGGGAGAAAGGCCGCATGCCCATTAACAGTTTTCAGCCAAAAGCATTCATCCTAGAACAGGACACTAATAACCGGAGAACCTAATATTTAGGCAATTCAAATCAGTTAGTGCAAAAGTAATCATCATTTCCATATTAGTTATCACAATCAAACCCTATTAAATGATAAACTTTGATAGGTAGGAATTACTCGGAGACAAATAGAAAAGAAAATACTAAATTATTCATGTGCAACAAGGGTGCAATAATGTGGGGAACTTCCACAGCAAACTGTTCTCCCCAAGAACTGAAGGATATAATTCATATGGTAGTCCAGTATCATAAGAGGTTCTCTTAACAACCCAATTTGTTCCGAATGCACTTCAAATGCCAGAGGAGATGCACGGAGAGGATTAAGGCCTTCACAATATGAGAAAAAGTCTTTTAGATCCAACATATATATTACATGCAAACACAATACAATCATATGGGAATATAAGAAGCTTGTTAAATATAAGAGAGAAATCTATCTTAAGACTAATGGCTTTTAAATGAAAACAGACACCCCCTTGAAGCCTTAACCAACAAATACAAAACATCACTCAGCAACTATATCTGAAGCAAAACTACAAAGGAAAAAGAAAATAAAATCTTTGGGAATTTTTCACTAACAATTAGCGGATTAAATATTATTGTGACGCATATTTTCAACAGAGTATTTCCTTAAATGGCTAGTGGTATACGAGTTTCTTTATCAAAAAAATTAGTCTCAAGAACCAGAAGAGAGCAATTCAACTTGTATAATTCTTGGGAAACTAAAAGTCTTTCAAAGTCAAGGAACCGGAAAAATAAGTGAAAATTAACCAAATAACAAGCAAAGTTTTCAATTTTAATAACATCGACAACCAACAATAGTTAGTGTAGTGCTTAGCAAATCTGGGTGCAGAATATTATAGATGATCTTCAACTCATCGACAATTTAACTGTAGTCAACCCAAGAATGATCTTGGATCCTGACTATTCTAACATGATTGAACTTCATTTATAATCCAAAGAAAGAGAATTGAGAACCTTAACATCAAACAATTCATAGTAACAAAATTAAGAACCTAAAAGAGAATCAGATGTAGGCATAAATCTGCATTCAAAAAGATGATCAGTACACTCATAGCAAACGCATACAAACATGGGAAACTCAAGAAAAAACAAAAAATACTAAACTGAAGCAGCAACCAAAAAAAAAAAAAAAGGAAGAAAGAAAAATTACCCATCTGGAAAAATGTTACCCCTGACAGGTAAAATAGTAGTAGAATCAATCTTAGACTCAGAAAATATTGATTTTGCAGACTTTCTTTGACTCGTTCCATCAGTCAATGTTTGACCACCAATCTTAGAATTAGAATCCACAAATCTCCCAAGCTTAAGCTCAAAATCTCCCTGCAAACTCCCCCGAATTCCCACCTTAGAAAACAATGGAAAAACAATGGTGTTTGACTTCTGATCATCATCTATCTCCCTCAATTCAAAAAGGGTCTCCTGGGAGAAAGAAACCCAATAAGACAAAGCAACCAAAGACATACACAGAAGCCCAAAAAGTGCAATTGGACTATAAAAAACCAATCTTTTCACTGAAAAATGCATTTGAGCTTGAGGGTTCTGATTCTCCTGTGGTTGTGAAGGTTGTGGTGGCAATTCTTGGTGGTTTTGTGGTGGTAATTGTGAATCCTCGGTGATTGTAAAAGCAGTTATAGTTTTGCCTAAAGAAGGATTATCTAGAGGTGGTAGTGTGATTATAACAATCCCTGTCAGTTGTGGTGGAGGTGACTGCTCATTGTCTTCCATTGAGTCTTTTGTTCTGTGTGTTTTTATGGATAGCCAAGAAAGATTCTTGAAAGTGAAGAGTCAATGAAAAAGAAGATGAGAGGAGAAAGAGGGTTTTATGTATATGAATCCGAATCTACTATTCCATCTTCTTCTCCCCACACACTGATTAGGACTCAAAAAGTCTTCTCTCTCTCTCTCTCAAAAAGATGTGTAGAATTTGTGTGTATATATCAAGTATTTATATGTTTTTCTCTCCATGAAAGTCCATGGGCTTTGTTTGAAGATTTGGTCAATATTAGATGCCAGGAATTTTTTGCAGTGTTGGTAACAGAAAGGAGGAAAAAGTGTTTGTTCAGAAGTTGCAAAGATGTTTCTTTTTCACTTGTGATGGTTTCGAGACTTTGGATTTTGTTTGGACGAATTTAGAGGAAAGGATTTGAAATTTATTTATTTTTTAATAAGAGATTTGTAAAGTTAAAATTGATATATTTTAGATTTATTTATTTTAAGAATTGTGAAATTAAAAATTTTAAATAATTTTTTAATTTAATTAAATTTAAAATTTATCTATTTTAATCTTATAAATTCTTTTAATAAATTGATAAATTTTAAATTTTTTCCTAAATTCATTCCTCCAAACACAACTTTGATGATTTTGAAAAAAATTGTTGGAGTTTGTAATTTTATTTGTATAGGAATTTAATTCAATATAGTGAACTTGTATTTCACGGTATTGATAAAAAGTTGATGAAGGTGGAGAATGAAAAAGTACAAAAATTAAGTATTTCACTAGACTACATTATATTACTGTGTGTACGAAATAAATAAAATGGGAAAAAAATTGCTTGAGAAAACCCAAAAAATGAGGAAAATATACTGAAAAATAAAAAAAAATAGAGGTGAATTTTGCATTAGATTTTTATCTTTTTAACCATGACATTACTACTAAATAAAATAATAGTCAACCCTATTATTGCACAATAACTCATTATCTAAAAGTGATATAACTTCAATGACTTTTTGTGATTATCACATTTGATTTTAAACGTTAATATCGCATATTAATGAACATATCATTTTTATTAGTATAATATAAAATTTTTTTATAACATATTAGTATATTATTATGATTTGAATTTTTATAAAATACAATATTATATATACATACAAAGTATAAAATTTTAAAATATAATAATATTGTACTTGACCCACCTAATAAAATTACTTATAATAAATTAAAGATCCTTTAGCTTCTAGCAAATTTATATTGGCTTAAAACTTGACAATACAAATTGAAGACAGAGGTTTATTACCAGGAAAAAAAAAAAAAATGGTGAAATATATAATTATTTTAAATGAAAGTAAAAGGAAAAAATATAAATAAGTGAAAAAAAGTTTAAACAAAGATTTTCTCCATTTACAATTGTAAATGCTCATAAAACACTGAAAAAAAAGAAAAAGGAAACAATCAATAATATTTGATCGTCATGAACAGAAGTAGTATTAATACCTGAAATCTTAATTCAAGATTTATGCTTTCATTATTTCAAACTCATAAATCTCACAGCAAAATCTTTTACAATTCATCAAGAAAATGCTGATACAATTCGGCAAGAAATCAGATCTACTCTGAAAATTTACGAATATAATTCCCAAATTCTCCATCTCTCTCCTCTCCCCAATTGCTCGACGGAGAGAGAAAACAGGGCGGCATTGTTAGATTGAAATAAATTAGGGTTTATCTGATGGCGAATCGGATCTTCGAGTACTTCGTGGTATGCGGAATCGGACCCGAGATTCGGACCTTGGATGGAGAAAGAGGTTACCAAGGGACCGGGATCATGTATTTGCCCTCGCTTCTCGATCAGTATCCTCCCTCCGATCACACTCTTTATCCTCCTCCTCCTCCTCAACTCCCCACTGTAAGTTTATTAATTTTCAAAAATTTTTGGTTTAAAATTATGAATAATTGATAGGATATTTGCTCAAATTTTGATTTTTTCTGATTTGTCTAACTGTCTAAGTGTTTTTTTTTTTGTAAAATTAATATATAGAATTTAAGAATGAGAAGACACATAATATATATGAAATAAAAGATTCGTGTATTATAGGTACCTGATGGCTAGCAACTAAACCATACAGATGCAGGTAGATTAAGTGGGAAAGAAAGGAATTTTATCGAAGTAGCAAAGATGCCTGTGGTTTATTTTAAATTTATTTAGAAATAATATTGCAAGAGAGTAAATTTTAAACAGTTCTATTTGCAAAAAGGTTTTTTCATAACAGGTAGTTTATAGACAATGTAAATGTACTGTATGATTGAGTAATAGTAACAAATATCGGTAAGAAAGTTTAAACATTAATGATAAATTTTTATTTCTATTTGTGTATGTATTTATGTTTAAAAAGAAGCTTAGTTTAGATAGATTCGTTGCCTATCCTTTAAGATTGACTGGCCAGTAATTTTTAGTAATTTCCCCTACATTCTTTATTCGGGTGGGTTTTATATAAGGAAAGATAGGGGAACTTGTAAAGAAATACAAAGGTTGAATAGACTCCATCACCATTTTTTTGAAGTGCTTGCCTTCAATTCACGGTAGCTTAGGTCATCACCTAAGCCCCCGAATGACCTCGGAGTACCATATACCTTTCACAACCTCTTCAAATTTGGCTGTACATGAAAGTTTTATGTTAGAGTTGAAAATGTATTGTATTCAAAGATAAAGTGGGAAGATGTGTTTTTGAGCTATTTTTTCTTTTCAGTATTAGAAGTTGGATTATTGCCGTCATTTTTCAATATTTGGGCTTAAAGTGAAGACTTTAATTGTTTATCTAGGTAAGTGATAGTTATTTTCATAAGAACCAAAGAAATAGAAAAGGGCATTTGTTTTAAAATGGAGGAATATATGCTTTTACTCGCTGGTGTTGAGTGACTCCGTTGACAATAAATGTCACATGCACTTCAATCTAAAGTGAATTTGTTGCATTTCAGTGTGTTTTACCCGCTGGTGTTGAGTTCCATGCATCAGGTTTTGATTCTAAAGACCCATCAAGCTTTCCACGGAGCTATCCTATTGTTTTAACAGGTAAGGATTATCATGCATACTGTAAACTATGCTGTTAGACATGAACCTTTATCTCAAATAAAGAGTATCTCTTCTTGTTGTCCTTCCTTTAAAAACTACATAACGTTGAAGTTTCTTAATCCTATCATTTTGGTTTCGCTAATTTTTCTCTGTGTCCAGCCATACAATGTGGCAAAATTCTAACTTTAACTCTATCTTTATCTTGGATGTGATTGTTCTTGCAGAGGGTGATGGTTCTAAAATTTATGTCAGCTGCATTGCCTTTCGTGATCCTGTTTGTGAAGATATTGTTGAGGCATATAACATTCCTGCAAATTATTTTGCTGATAAATGCATCTGCCTTGTTTCTCGTTCACCTAGTTTTCGTATACTCCGAGATGCATATTTGGAGGAAATTTTCATGCTTTGTTTCTCCTCTTCTGGAAGTAGGTATGACCTATTGATATTAATTGTCTTGATATCATTAACAAATTAGGGGGACATCAATATCTGGATCTCATTTGTTCATGTGAATGATGAAAAGAGGATCGTGTGTATTTAATGCTCTTCCATTCAGTACCTTACTTTTGTTCCCTGAAGGGTAAGGTTGATGGGCTGCTTCTGCATTAAAGTAACCATTCATTTTTATATTGTTCTTAATGTATTGTGTCTAACAAAGAAGTGCCAGTTGACATGAAACTACTGCCCTTCCCTCCTCTCCAAGGACTTGTCAAGAGAAGTATTACTTCAGCTTTAAGTTACCTCTCTCCCCCACCCACTCATCCTCTTCTGCAGCCACTGTCAATAAATTTGCTTGTACAATAGGATAATATTACCAAGGGAAAGGGTTGTCTTGAAGAATTATGGACAAGTTTCATATGGGAGAAGAAAATTATATCTTAATAGTAGTTTCCGGTATCTGCTTGATTCCACATCAATCAGTATGCCTCAACTCATTTAGGTGAAGCACAGTTTTTTCTGCTATGAAATGAATAAATGACTTTGCAAACTAAAAATGGAAAATGTTGCTTAGCAGAATAAGTGATCCTAAAATGTTCCAATGTTTCAAAAGATATTCTTTATGATTTATTAGGTAGTAGAAGCCTTTATCTCATGGCCTGAAGCACATAATATTGTAGCTTAAATGTACTAGAACTAAAATGTGGCAGAAGTGACGAATCTACAAGCATAACAACTTCTGGAATATATTAGTACATTATTTTGAATGTTATTATTAGGTAGGGTTTCTGTGTTGATCAACCAGATCATTCTAAGTGGAACGACAATTAGCGTAGGAATAAAATATTTCAAGTAGAAGGAAGTTTGTGGGACCAAGTTCTAGCTCTTTGTATAACATCAGGATTCGAGCCAAAGGTTGTGTTATCCGGTCATAAACACTTTCTTCCACTATTAACTGCAAAAGAACTACTGAATAAAAGAGCAATTTTGTCATCTTGAATTCATAAAACTGGATCCTAGTGGTGTAACTTATCAACATCACTGCATCAATATATACGTGCAAGTATGTTGGTTGTTCCCCTTTTTTCCTTCCTGCGATTGAAAGAGTTTATTCTTTTTCAGTGAAAGAGTATTTGTTTTCTTTTATTCTGTTAGTGCGTTTAATGAGATGAGCTCTGCAACAATTTCAGCAAGCCACTATGGGATCTTATAGCTTATTTGGTTTCAAATGTACCTTTGCCTACTCCTGGAAAGGATCGAGTTCTATTTGCTATTGACAATAGCCTCCTTGCTGTTGAGGTTCCACCAAAGCATGGGCTTCCTCATGCTGATGTATGTATATTTTTGTAGTTGAAATTTAGTTTTCTTGCTACTTTTGCTAGTAATTTTTATTTAAATTTTATTATAGTTCGTCATATGTTGATAATCACAATCTCTTACTTAATGCCAGATGGATCCTTTCAACCCTTGGTCCAGTGTCTAGATGTTGACAATTTCATCAAATTATTTACGGCTGTGTTGCTTGAAAGGAGGATTTTACTTCGATCAGACAAGTAAGCTCTTTGTTGTTTGGTTTTTGAAATTTGTTCAGTGAGCTTTTTTTTCTCAATTAGAATTCACCATCCTTGTTCCTCCCTAGTCCCTCCTTCCCCTTCCCTGCAGAAGAGGAAAGTTTTATATGTGGCAGAGTTTTGCTTTCTAAATTGTATCCTTTATTCCTTTTACATGGCTGATGCAGGTATTCTCTTTTAACTCTTGTTTCAGAGGCCATATGCCATCTGATTTATCCATTCCGGTGGCAGGTATTCAGTTATGACATCAACATAGTTTTTGAATTGCATTACAGAGTGCTCGTTCAATCTTTTTGATTTTCTAAACAACTCACATCTAATGCTTTGGAGCTTTTGTTTGATGCTGAAGCATGTCTACATTCCACTACTATTTTTCAGTGGAGTTCTTAGATTATATTGATGCTCCTACTCCATATATGATGGGTCTTCATTCTGGTGTTGATACTTTTGGGCTAACAATGGATGGTGTAAGTCCTTTTTACTTGATTGTTACCACTGAGAAATTTTAACTACTCCACTCCTTTTTCTCCTTTTCATGTGTTTACTTATGGGTGCAATTGTTTAAAAGGTTTTTGGAAAAGGTAGGCTTAGAAAAAAGTAGGAATATTTAGGAACTTGAATTTTTGGTAGATTATTCTACTTTCATTTTGTTCTATGCTTTTCCTCCTTTCTTTTGAGTTCCTGTAAATTTACAGAAATTCTGGATTGTGTCAGCAAGGAGTTTACTTGTGGATTATGTATGGTCTTATTATTTGGCAGCCTAGAATGAATTGAAAGAGTGTGGAGCAGAAAGAAAACTTGTGACATTGTATTTTAGGTTGTTTATTGAAAAGTTTCTGTTAGGGGTTGAATATATATATCTGTATAAACTATGCAAATCACATGTATTTACGATGGGCGAAAAGTTTTTTTGAGGTCTGAAGAGCGCTTCCTTGAAGTTGTGTGATGTAACCCATGCCCCTATTTATGTTGCATCACCATCTTTCTTATGCCAGTTTTCTCTCGACATTTACATGCAATTCTGCTCCAATCTTCCGTCTTGAGTAATTTCTTTCCATGCGTAGAATGAAGAAGAAAGGAAAATGTCCTCATATGTTAATTTGTATGCTGTTAATCACATTAAACTCTAGTTTATCATTCAAAGCTTAATAATCCTTCAAGGGCAGGTTGTCTCAGTCATGATTGGCTGTCTCTGTTGTTTTGCTTTCTTCATAGTTGGTTTCATGTATTTAAGATTTGGATGTTGATTCTAAATCATGAGAAGCTACTGAAATACCTTTGTACTATGTTGGTACATATGACTAATTTATGTTGCTCCAGCTCTGGAAGTGCTTTGTCCACTTTTCAGCTGAACTATCCTGATCCCTGTGTACATTTTCTGGTGATATGATTTCTCAGCTTGACATGAGGTGCATTCTCTTTTAAATGTAATGGTAGCAAATTTGTACATACTTGTAACTACCAACTACTTACCTTTCAAGTGATATTTCTCACCATATAATGTTGTAGGTAGTTGTTGTAGACCTTGAGCGCAATTGCATTACCACATCAGAGGATATTCCTCCCATACCGGAGCCAGAATATAGTTCTTTGCGGGGAGAAATAATTAAATTGTTGCATCCAAATGTTGTTGGTATAGACCAGATGAAGGCCACAATGAGTAATTTCAGGGAGGAGTTTCTTCGAGATAGGTGCAAGCCATGGGGAGACGATCATGACCTTCAGCTTAGGTGATTCTTGGACACCTACTGAAAACTTTTTGAAGTACAAATTGATTTCCTGGGGCTGATGGCTTCAGTTTAATTTTTTTGGCCTAAGTAGTTGAACTGTTGTATTTACCTGCTCTTTTTTTTTTTTTTTTTTAATTTTTTTTTGAGATGTAGTTGTTTCACAAACTGAAACTTGGATAGGGTTTATAATATGAAAATCTTAGCTCTTGAACTTTTCTAATTTGCAGGATTATATTCCTAAAGTTCTTCGCATCAATATTAGGTGGCTACCGCAACTTTATAGTATGAAACTTTTACCTTGTGTGCCTGTTTGATTGAGTTTTACATGGAGAGTACTGTAAGTAAATATCTTTTGTTGCATCAAATTTACCAGGAAAATACTTCAACACATGTCTTTAACACTCAAGCTTTCCTGAAGAAGCGTTCTCGGTCAACCAACCAGCCACCGGATCCAATGGTAACCTGAAGCAAATTTGTCTCATGTTATCATTTGGTGATTTATTATAGTGGCTGTGCTTGATTATGACGTATCAACTTCAGAATTTTGCTCCGCTGTGTGATAGGATTGGTTTTTTTTGTTCATTTAACAGATTGACAATCATGGAACTGTCTTATTTGCAGAAAGTTGATCATTTTATTGCTTTTAACCGTCTTATTTTGTTGATTCAAACAGATTTCCCAATTTTTGGATTCTCAAGGTTTCTTAGACTATTTGGAGAGAGGTTTAGGGTCTGATGAAAGCAACAACAATCTGCTTGATAAGTTACAAGATGCAATTGGCAGGGGTCAAAATCCTCTGTCAATTCTTCTCTCTGTTTTTGAAGAGGCTGAGATTGTAACTATATCTGATCCTTATGCAGGAACATCAGGTATCCTTTGTATAATTGTTTAGTGAATTCTTACCATAGTGTTGTGAGTTTGAGAGAATTAGGGTAATTCAATCTGGATACAATAATTCAAAATTTGCTTGCCAGGGTTAGATGCAAAATGTTATGATCGATTCCCTTCGAATGTTAGAAATGTAGAGCAGGAAGAAAAGAGAAAGCAGATTCTAGCTGCCGCAAGTGGCGCCCTTGAGTACTCTGGAAGGCATACTCCTGGGTAGATACATCTGAGACATTAACATCACCTCTTATACTGATGTCGACATCTGTTCTGCAGATTCTTTGTTACTTCATATTTAATTTCTTCACATCTAGTATTTTTTCCTTTTTTTATAGGTCACCTTCTGTGTTTGCTGGTCAAGATAAAGCTGAAAGTCTCAGTCCAAGGGAGAGGGCAGTAAGTATCGTACACTTTGATGCTTTCAGATTACAGGTGATAGAAATATTTGTTTGTTGAATTGAAAAATATAATGTAGTATCCTACACTTTGATGCTTTCAGATTACAGGTGATAGAAATATTTGTTTGTTGAATTGAAAAATATAATGTCTTGCAGGCTGAAAGGGAGCGCATGGTTTTGGACATCAAAGTCAAGTTGCAGGTAAAGTGATTTCTTTTTTTACGAACTTTTTGATAATGATATAGCTCTATAGGAATTTTCATTTTGTAACGCCCGTCTTCAGTTGCCCTATGATTGCTGAAACTTGCTTTCCTGTTACTATTTGGAAGAGGAATTGTGAGATGTTAATCCTGCTTCCCCTATTAGGAAAAATAGTTTCTGATGGAAACAATATCGATTATCAAGGCAAATGCTGGTGGTTGTACTTTTAAATGGAGTACGAACTAAAGTTTGGAAAAATATTGGAGTTAATGTGTATTTTATCCACCTTGTTAGTCGTTATTTCTTGGGACAAAATAGAACTAGAAAAATGAAGAATTCTTTAAGAATAAAAATGTTTTATACTTGAACACTTTACTAGAAGGCAAGTTGAAATGTCTTTATGGGGAGAGGACATTCCAGTAATGAACCTTAATTGTTTAACATTTTTTCCCATGTGCTTGAAAAGAATTCTTTTAATGGATTTGAGTGATGTATAGATTACAAGCACACAGAATAAAACTTAGTCATTTGTATTTTGAATTCTAAGATTCTTTTTGCCTCGTCAGGTCAAATTACATCTAATGGTTAAATTTGAATGTCAAAAATAAGAACTTAATGGAGTTCGAGTTTTTATGTTGTACTAGTGATAGCTTTGACATAATATTTGCAGCTTCTTGGAGAGTCAAGAGGTTATGCCCCCATGAACAAGGAATCTTGGTGGTGGGATGAATGAAGGTGTACAAAATAAAATCAAGGTTAAGAAGGCTAACTATAAGGTTCTATATAGTTGTAGAAGTGACGAAAATATTGAGAAATATAAGCTTGCTAAAAAGGAGGCAAAAAAGGCTGTAAGTGAAGCGAGGGATAGGGCTTTTGAAGATTTTTACCAAAAATTAGAGTCTAAGGAGGGGGAGCGAGATATTTATAAAATTGCTAAAGCAAGAGCCCATAGAACGAAGGACTTAACCCAAGTCAAGTGCATCAAGGATGAAAGTAATAAGGTGCTGGTAAGAGATGAGAAAATTAAGGAAAGGTGGGAGAGATACTTCCATCATCTATTCAATGAAGACAATGGAGACGATATCATTTTAGGAGAGTTAGCTACGTCTGAGGAGTATAGAAACGTAATGTATTATCGAAGGATTCAAGAATCAGAAGTGGAAGAGGCTTTGAAGAAGATGAAGAAAGGAAAAGCAGTTGGCCCCGATGATATTCCAATCGAGGTATGGAAATGCTAGTCTAGGAAAGAAGGGCATAAGTTGGCTTACCAATCTTTTCAATAAAATATTGAAGAGTAGAAAGATGCCTGACTAATGGAAGAAGAGTACTCTCATACCCATATTCAAAAATAGAGGGGACATACAAAATTGTGCGAATAATAGAGTTATTAAGTTAATGAGCCATACGATGAAACTTTGGGAGAGGGTGATTGAAAGAAGGTTAAGAAATGAGACTGAGGTGTCAAATAATTAGTTTGGTTTCATACCAGGGAGATCGACTACTGAAGCCATACATCTCTTGAGGAGACTTACCAAGAGATACTGAGCTAAGGAAAAGGATTTACATTTGATTTTTATTGATCTTGAAAAGGCATATGATAGAGTCCCTAGAGAAATTATGTGGAGAGTTTTAGAAAAAATAGGAGTTAGAGTAGCATATATAAAATCAATAAAGGAGATGTATAGGAATGTAGTTACAAGTATGAGAACATTAGGAGGGTTGACACGAGAGTTTCCTATAAATGATAGGTTTACACCAAGGTTCAGCTCTAAGTCCTTATTTATTTGCATTGGTTATAGATGAACTTACAAAGCACATACAGGAGGAAATACCATGGTGTATGTTATTTGCAGATGACATTGTGTTAGTAGATGAAACAAAAGATGGGGTTAATGCTAAACTCGAAGTTTGGAGATGGACACTTGAGGCAAAAGGTTTTTGAATTAGTTGATCAAAAACAGAATATATGGAATTTAAGCTTAGCAAGGGTGCAAGTAGGAATGGAATAGGGGTTAGTATCGGAGATCAAGAGATACCTATACGTGAAATTTTTTAAGTATTTAGGATCAGTTCTTTAGAGTGATGGTGGTATAGATCGAGATGTTAAACATCGGATACAAGCGGGTTGGACTAAATGGAGAATGGCATCGGGAATATTATGCGACCGCAAAATTCCTTTACGACTTGAGGGTAAATTCTATAGAACAGCAATTAGGCCAGCGTTGCTTTATGGGTCTGAGTGTTGGGCAAAAAGGAAATCACAAAGTGAATTACACACATGAGCAAAAGATGAGAGTAGCAGAAATGTGAATGTTAAGATGGATGTGTGGATACACTAGGATGGACAAGATACGCAATGAGCATATTTGTGATAAGATTGGAGTAGCATCTATTGATGAGAAGGTAAGAGAAACATTCTTAAGGTGGTTAGGTTATGTGTTAAGACGACCAGTAGAAGCAGCTGTCAGACGAGTAGATTTTAGAGAAAGTAGTCAGTATAAGAGGGGCAGGGGAAGACCGAAAAAGACTTGGTGGTAACTTGTAAAAAAGATATAACCCATCTAGGAATTGAGGAGGATATGATTCATAACAGAGCACAATGGTGTAGTAGGATTCATGTAGCTGACCCTACTTAGTGGGATTAAGGCTTGGTTTGTTTGTTATGTGCCAGCTTCTTAAAATTGTTGCAATGTGTCGTGCTATTACTTGTTTTTGTTGGTATTCTTGCTGCTTCTGGTGTCAGTAATGGCTTTAGTTGTGCACTAGAAATAAACAATTGAAGAAAAAAGATGAGCTCTAAAGAGAAACTTGTGCTCTTTGGTTTCAATTACATTTCTGGGGATCAATTCTGCAATATTCAGAGAAGCAGGATGTTTTAACCTTTCGGATTTCAGAAAAGTGGTTGATATTCTTACAAATGCAGCATATTTCTCATGATCTCAATTACATTTGTAGGGCTTCGGTTTGACAGGAAATAACAGTATAATGATACTTCTCTAAAGATATAATTATTTTCTGAGAAGAAAAATTCTTTAGCTGAATGCATTTGCTTTTCTTGGCCTAAAAGTTCTGTGCTGGTCTTGTTATTTCATTACCATGTGACAGGGGTTATGGCTACGTCTTCTCAAACTTGGAGCAACTGATGATCCACTTTCATCATTTGAATATGGGACAATCCTTGGTATGCTTTTAAGAGACTGCTGTGTGTCTTTTTTCTTTTTTTCTTTTTTTCTTTTTTAATTCTGTAATTGTGTGAAAGTGGTTGTTGAATTTGACCAACGGGTTTATTTTGATTATTCCACTTCTGTCAGCTTTGATCGAGTCTGATGCTGAGGGGATTGGTGGTAGTGGCTTCGTCGAATGTATAAGGGAGCACATTCACTCGGTTTGTGGCCCAACTAGGAGAGGCTAAATGATTGAATTCTGCAAGCATCAGTGTACTGACTTTTATTTGGTTTTCTATTAGGGGTGGACCTGTCAATTAACTGAGGAGCAGTTTATTGCGGTGAAGGAATTGGTATGTTAGAGATGATTGATAGCACTTATTAATCTACCTTGTTCTTTAATATGGTTCATACAGATTCAGATCTGTCATCACCCATGGTAAACCACAAAGGACTAATTTGTACAACTCCCGAAAATTCATAAGCTCTTAACAGTAGATCTTTCTTAGAAGAATAATAAATTAGAAATTGATGGAGATAAGATTTCTTATCTTGATTCATTTTGCAAAATTACAGCTCAAAACAGCAATTACTCGTGCTACCTCTCGGAATGACATTCAGCACCCTGGCTACTACCAGGGATGCCCTTGAAGTTTCTGCTGAAATGTACAAGAAGGACGTGAACAATGTTTCAGACTATGTCCAGCGACATCTTCGTTCTCTACCTGTGTGGGACGATTTACGGTATGCCACTTCGTTTCATGTTCCTATGAAATATTTTGGGATTGTTATTTTTAGAATTTGTATCAAAACCTTTCCTTTCTGTAACAGCTAGGTAAATGTATTTTCTCCTATGATCACACATTCTGTCATGAAGCTTCTTTGTCCACATGCCATATCATGATTAGTTAAGTGAATCACCATGTATATCCATCTATGTTGTGTAGGCATGTAGCCATTTATGCATACATGTTTTTTGTGCATCTTTTAATTTGTAAATTTGTTGGGAAAGTACCAAACAATTTCAGACAGAAGAACAACACACATGCTTATACATTTATGAACTTTTCAGACCACTGGGATTACACAGATATGCCTTAATGTGATTGTTATGGTTCACATTCTATATGTGGTATCTCAGAGTAGCTTGGTTGAGTGATAAGCATAGGCTCACACTGTCCATAATGAATAATTTTTTCCGATGTCCTCAATATTTTTGTAGCTTTAAAACTTGAAAAAGGTGATGTGATCTGATCCAAAGCTAGTAACATGCAATCTCACATGCATTTGATAATTATTACGGAAGTTAAAGACATGGAATGTAATGAGTTTATTTAATGAATTTGCAAATCATAAGCTTGTAACTATTCTCTGTGGTTTTGATTCAGTTTCTGGGAAGGTTATTTTGATTATCTATTGGACCGCTTCTCCAGCAAGTATGATGATCTCTCTCTCTCTCTCTCTCTCTCTCTCTCTCACATGTCTGCATGTGTGAGTTTGAATCATCGTGAATATTGTTGCGTCATGGTGGTCATTTTTTGTGCTTCACCAACCCATGGTTCTCATAAGCTATGCAAACAAACTATTTGTGCCTTTAATTTGTTTGTCTTTGACATTTATTCATGAAAATGTTCTCTCCATTTGGAACACCTATAAACTCCGTGCTTATGCATTGCATGCAACTGAGCTGTGGTGTGCCTTTGATTTGCCTCCCACCTTTATCTATGAAGGTTACTAAGACAAGTATGGTTGAGCCTAGTCCAGATGCTCCAGCGGGCACAACTTCTGTTTTCTTCATATTGTTGTCTGTCTTTGCCGACAGAGACATGTTTGTGCCTTTTCTGAGATGTATAGTGGTAGAACACAATGTTCCTATCCCGTAGATATAATTACTGTGCAGTGACTGATTATCAGAATTAAAGTTAGTAAATGACTTGAAATCATCTACATTGCAAGTTTTCTTTGTTGGCCAATTGGAAATAAACTGTAGATGTTTCATTCTCCATAGTAAAATTGTAGAAAACCATTTTACAAAAGCTACTACTTTTTTAGAGTTAAAAGTTTGGTTGATCCTTATGTAAGGGGAAACCATGGCTCATTGTTTGTTCAAATAAAACAACAAACTTTCACTCCTAACTAATATAGAACTAAGAGTTGCAGACTTGTTGCATTTCTACTGCAACAGATGTACAAGAAGGAAAAGATTAAAATTTAAACCAGTTTAGCATAAACTTTTTCTGCTCTCAACTTATCAGTAATTAAAAGCTCTAGTTTTATATTAACTTGAGCTTGATACTTTGATATGGTACTAGAATTGGACTCTGGCTGTTATCTTGCCATAACCATAAGTGACATTGTGAACATATCAATTTCTATTTTCCTCCATGTACTCCTTCTTCGAGTTCTGGAGCTTTGTCACTCGTAGCTTTAGGAGCGTTTCAGATTCATTAATTGTTCTGCAGTTGGCAAATCTCATCTGGAAAGGGGATAATTTAATGATTGTTCCTTTGCCAGCGATAGCTTGTAATTCTTGAGCTTTCTAGTTTCTAAGGTGTTCAACAATTACTAACTGAGTTGTCCACTAATCCAAGTCAATTATGACCATTGTTTGAAGAAAACATTTAACTGATATTGGACCCAGCTGAAAAAGAAAAGGAGTGACTATGGCAGAATCAAGAATGAAGTATCAGATCTTGACAATGAAAGAATGTAGCAACTATGGCAGAAATGGAAGGGAGGAAAATCACTAGATTAGTGACATCTTAAGTTCAGACTCATCCAAAATTTATAATGCCATATTGATTGCTACTTCAATTAAATATTAATTTAGTAGGTGCATTTTGATTTCCTCTCCCATAGTTTTTGCCATCATATTGGTAAACCTTTCATTTTCACAAGTTTTGTCCTAACGCTAGGTTTATCTTTTCAAGATCGATTTTCCTTGCTTGAGAGTTTTTAGTCCTAAATTAAAGGATGCTCTTCTAAAGATCCTTTCTAGGTTCATCGTGCCTCATCACTTCATGTAAAGTTGCTACTTGTTTCATTCCAGTTATTCAGCTAACCGTACTGTACCCGTGTAATAAAAGTTGTTCCTGCAGTCTTGGAGTTTTGCAGTTTTGGTCTGTTCGTCTCTAAATACAGCAGGTTTACACCAAGGTTCAGCTCTAAGTCCTTATCTATTTGCATTAGTCATAGATGAACTTACAAGGCACATACAGGAGGAAACACCATGATGTATGTTATTTGCAGATGACATTGTTTGAGTAGATGAAACGAAAGATGGGGTTAATGCAAACTTGAAGTTTGGAGAGAGACACTTGAGGCAAAAGAGTTTAGAATTAGTAGATCAAAAACAGAATATATGGAATTTAACTTTGGGAAGGGTGCACGTAGGAGTAGAATAGGGGTTAGTATCGGAAATCAAGAGCTACCTATAAGTGAAAATTTTAAGTATTTAGAATCAGTTCTTTAGAGTGATGGTGGTATAGATTGAGATGTTACACATCGGATACAAGCGGGTTGGACTAAATGGAGAATGGCTTCGGGAATATTATGCAACAGCAAAATCCCTTTATGACTTGAGGGTAAATTTTATAGAACGGCAATTAGGCCAGCGGTGCTTTATGGATCTGAGTGTTGGGCACACTTACTGGTGAATTACACACGAGCAAAGATGAGAGTAGCAGAAATGCGAATGTTAAAATGGATATGTGGGTATGGACAAGATACGCAATGAGCATATTCGTGAGAAGATTGGAGTAGCATCTATTGATGAGAAGATGAGAGAAACACGCTTAAGGTGGTTAGGTTATGTGTTAAGACGACCAGTAGAAGCAGCTGTCAGACGAGTAGATTTTAGAGAAAGTAGTCAGTATAAGAGGGGCAGGGGAAGACCGAAAAAGACTTGGTGGTAACTTGTAAAAAAGATATAGCCCATCTAGGAATTGAGGAGGATATGATTCATGACAGAGCACAATGGCGTAGCAGGATTCATGTAGCCGACCCTACTTAGTGGGATTAAGGCTTGGTTTGTTTGTTTGTCTCTAAATGAATCTTAATACCTACTGCTGTGGGATCCTTCCCAGATCTCCGTTCTACATTCATCATGCCTCATCTCTTCATTTAAAGTTGCTACCAGTTTCATTTCAGTTGTCATCTAAAAAACTGTAGTGTACCCCATGTAATAAAAGTTGTTCCTGCAGTTTGGGAGTTTTGTAGTTTTGTAGTTTTGGTCTGTTTGTCTCTAAATGAATCTTGGTACCTACTGCTGTGGAATCCTTCCTAGGTCTCCATCCTGACTGATGGAAATGGATCTCATCCATGTGTAACTTCAACTAACTCTGAAACTCTGCTGATTCCTTTCTCTTTATTTTCTCCCTATTATGAGTTAGTGACCTGCCCTTTGGGTCTCATCATTCTTCACAGAAGTTTTAGCTCTTCTACTTGATACCCCCTTGCCATTTTCAAATGAAGCATCAGACATGTGATACATTTTAATTTTAAGACTGTTATTATAGGAAAGATCGGTTTCAATTTTAACAGTGTTATAACCATCAGACCTGTCCTTTGGGTCTCATCATTCTTCACAGAAGTTTTAGCTCTTCTACTTGATACCTCTGTGCCATTTTCAAGAAGCATCAGACGTGCTACATTTTATTTTAACGGCTGTTATTATGGGAAAGATCTTCAATTGTAACAGTGTTATAAGGAGAAAATCAAGAGAAAGATTAATGCCCATTCTCAAATTTCTGATATTGTTTTGTCAGATCTGCCAATTATGCAACATTGGTGACAACTCAGCTAATCGTTATGGCTACACACATGGTATCACCCTCGTTTTACCTCCTAGTTTGTTCATCTTTACCCACCTGAAGCCACCCAGAAAATAAAGAAAAAAAAGTTTAAGAAGTAGAAAGTAAGGAAATGGATCTGTTTTGCAGATTGTTTTAGCACTGAATTTTCTTCTCTTATTGTTGTTGAAGGCTGGGTTGGGACTTGCTGACACTGATGCATGGTTGTTGATTGAAACAATAGCAGGGAAGAACAACATTGGCTATAAACACATGGTGTGTCATACTTGCTCTTTTGCATAAATCCTTTCCTTTTAGCGTCCTCTGTGAGCTGTTAATGTTGGGGGCAATAATGTTGTTCTTTCTAATCCTTGTAACTAACTTTCAGTTCTTACATCTAGATCATTATAATTTGTCTCGACTTTGGATTGGGGCTATAATAATGTTATTTGGCTTGTGTATGACATTAGCCTGCTTTAGCATGTTATCTATTTTGTGCATCTTGCTAACTGTTATATATGAGATGTCTCTAGATTTTGAAGTATACTATCTGTTCTTTGTATAGATTTTAAGTAAGGTGTGAGGTGCAAGTTATCTATTTTGTGCATCTTGCTAACTTTTATATATGAGATCTCTCTAGATTTTGAAGTATACTATCTGTTCTTTGTATAACTTGCACCTCACACCTTACTTAATGTATGAACTTCTATTTGTAGATGCTATTGTTAAGTTTCATTTTTTTTTTTTTTAAATATGAATTTGGATCAGATAAAACTTCGGGGATTTCTGGCGCATATTCGGCAAATATGTATTGGTTATTGGGGAATCTACTCTAGTAAGTCCCAGGCTGTACCACTATATGGATTACCCTCCCCACGTCCCCAAGCCAAGTATGCTGCTACTGAAGCTCAGCAACCAGCTGAGGCATCTGTTGTTGGACGAAGCTGGGTCCAGAGTATGTTTAGCAGGGATGCTACATCCAGAGCCAACTCCTTTAGCCGTGTTCGCAAGTGGACTTCTGATGGTGGTGACTTAGGTACATAAAGCTCTAACGAATTTGAGTGCAATATCTTTTAAATCTGCTGTTCTATAACTGTGCTTCATTCTTTTCAAAAGCTGCAAGTGAGAATGGTAAACCAGAACTATCCGCAACTGGGCAAAAGAAAATACAGACTAGCATTCGCACTCTTAGGGGTCATACAGGAGCTGTCACTGCTCTTCATTGTGTAACAAGAAGAGAAGTATGGGATCTAATTGGTGACCGGGAGGATGCAGGTTTCTTCATCAGTGGAAGTACAGACTGCACGGTAATAATTGAAGCTGCTTTTTAAGTTTCCAGATGAGCATGAATAATAATGGCTTGAATTTTGAATTATAGATTTTTTTAGTCATTCCTTTCTACTAGTCAGTATTTGTTACTATGTTTAATAACTTCTGCTACAGTTACGTTCTTTATATTTTTCCCTTTTTGACTACCTCTTCTGATTTCTGATTTTCCTTGTAAATGGAGTTCTAGAGAAAGCTATACTGCCTCTTTACCATGGAAGTGTACTTCCTTGTTGGATAGATTGTCACAATTTGGTGTTACGTTTCATTGGAAGGTCTCCAAGCTTGAAAAATCATATGTTAAGGCTACTTTTTATTTTATTTGGATGATAAGCTGGAAGCATCAATCCTGCTAAGTTTTGACCATAAACTAATATTTCCAGTGAGACGTAAGGGTTTGAACCTGGATTTTTTATACAGTTGAAAACACAAGTGAATAGATAGTGGAAGTCAATTGTTTATATATGTGGAAAGGCTCCATCTTCTAAACTCATCCTTTTAGATAAGTTAATACTTAGACGTCTCTCTGCATTTTGAGTTCCAGGTATTTTACATGACATGGATAGTGGAAGATGACTCCATTAGATGTCAATTGTTTATATATGTGGAATGGCTTCATCTTCTAAACTCATCCTTTTAGAGAAGTTAATACTTAGCAGTCTGCCTCTGCAGTTTGAGTTCCAGGTAATCAATATTCTCCCTCTTATTGAAATATGCAGATTAAGATCTGGGATCCTAGTCTTCGTGGTTCTGAACTCAGGGCAACTCTGAAGGGGCATACCAGGTATTTTACATGACATTGTCTTTTTTCTCATCTCTTTTGGTGATTTTTTGTTTTTGATTTCCTTTAGTGATGCTGATACATGCTGTTTCAGTTCATTGGTTGTTACTTAGCTAGTTCTCCTTCACGGTCATGATTTGATATGTTTGCTTTCACCTTTTCGTTTATATGCAGAACAATCAGGGCTATAAGTTCTGATAGAGGAAAGGTGGTATCGGGATCCGATGATCAAACTGTGCTTGTCTGGGATAAGCAGACAACTCAGCTTCTTGAAGAGTTAAAGGGTCATGATGCACAGGTTTGACTAAATAAGCAGTGTCTCTTCGCTTCTATGTGTAGCACCTTTACTCGAGTTTGCATATTGTCTACCACTTCTGGTATTCTTATCCTCTATCATAAGCTTGCTGGGTGCATGTATTGAAGAACCACCTCACCTTAAGCTTAAGTAGTTATAATGGCAGGCAATACAATTATCTGTAATCTAAACATGCCCTCTTGTCTGCAGGTTGGATTGTACCTGCAGTAGTGAGACTTGAACACTATAATTGTGCCTTTAGAGATACTATATTTAAGTACCATTCTCATAAACTTCATATTCCAAAGGGAAGGGTAAATTTATCAACATATGCAAACAAGGTAAAAACTGCATGTTAGCTCTTGACCTATCTCGCATGGCGGGAGCTTTGTTCAGGGTTTGACCTTAATGTTAAGAATCTGGTGCGAATGTGAACCTAGTCATTATTCAGATGTTAACATGGGAGCAAGTTTGTTCAATTGTTTGTTTCACAAATTTGATCCTAATGATATTGACAGTGTAGGTAAACTAAACTAGTCCACCTAACTGTTAATTACAATTGTATTTAGCTTGCTAATAAATAACTAAATACTGATCAAAATGTGTGTTGTATCTGACAATTTTCACAGTATTCTATCTTACTGTTTCCTCTTCATCAATGAATTACTCTTCTTAAGATTTTGGACCTTATTCCGGTGTGATCAATGTTTTGTTGCTTTATGGCGAACTCTTACAGTTAAATGTTTATCAAGCTTACAGCCTTGCACTCTGCTTCCATCTCTTGCTGATATTGTCAGAGCAGTGGTTAACTGATTTTATATTTTGTCAGGTCAGCTATGTGCGAATGCTGTCAGGTGAACGTGTCCTTACTGCTGCCCATGATGGGACTGTGAAAATGTGGGATGTAAGGACAGATACCTGTGTTGCTACAGTGGGTCGTTGCTCTAGTGCTGTTCTTTGTGTGGAATACGACGATTCTACTGGGATTTTAGCTGCTGGGAGCAGAGATGGGTATGTCATTTAAAGATTCCACAGTTTTGATCCAGTATGTGCCTTTGAAATCGACCTTATACTGTGGTGTTCTCTTTTTATTAAATGGTCAGCTTATTTCCTCATTCCAGAAGTCTCTTTTACCTGTGCTTCACATTTGAAGGGTTGCAAATATTTGGGACATACGAGCTGGAAGGCAGATGCACAAGCTTTTAGGGCACACAAGTTGGATTAGGTAAGTGAAAGGTTTGATGTCCATTTATACTCAATTGTTATTTGTCCCCATCAAGGTACTAGAAGCAGGAATCATTGATGTACAGGTCAATTAGAATGGTTGGAGATGCTGTAATTACAGGCAGTGATGATTGGACAGCACGGATGTGGTCTGTTTCTCGAGGAACATGTGATGCCGTTCTAGCTTGCCATGGAGGTCCAATTCTGTGTGTTGAATATTCAGTGTCAGACAAAGGCATCATAACAGGTTGGAGATCATCTGTTTTGCTGTTTCTGTTTCCATTAGTTTACCATTGAAAATATTTCTAAAATGACAGCCTGAATTTTCAGGTTCAACTGATGGCCTGCTCCGTTTCTGGGAAAATGATGAGGGTGAGAACGAACTCCTTCAATATTAATTCTTAAGAAATCGTACTTTCAGAACCATTTTAAGACTCTGTGGCATGTAAAAAAGAAAAAAGTTAATTCCCATGTCCTTTCTGTTGGACATAGTTAAAAAAAAAAAGAAAAAGGAAATTGCTTACCTATTTGTCAGCCATTCATGTGAATATCCATTTAGATATTCTCTTTGCTGCACCCTTCTAAAAGATAAAGTGTACATGCCTTGAACACATTAGACTTTGCAATCAGATAAATCTATGTGGCATTTCCGACTGGATATAAATATGATCAGCATTGCCCTTATAGCTTTTGCTTCCAGTAGTACTATATATAAAGCACTTTTAATTCATCTGTTGTGAAAGAAAATCACTTCCGAGGGGTGTAATGATTCTGACTATTGTGTACTATATACGGTGCACTCAATAAGTAAAAAGTA
Source organism: Cinchona pubescens (assembly GCA_025175665.1). Taxonomy (NCBI): domain Eukaryota; kingdom Viridiplantae; phylum Streptophyta; class Magnoliopsida; order Gentianales; family Rubiaceae; genus Cinchona; species Cinchona pubescens. The sequence continues at coordinate 1,554,559 of JANKKI010000076.1, forward strand.
AAATAATTTTAAAAATAATTAAAGGTTTTCCTACCCTGTATCTTTATGTTTGGCCAGAAGACACATCCCACCCTAGGCAACGCATTATCAACACGTGATATTCGTACTCTTTTATTTTCTTTTTTATTTGCCTCAGTATTAATCTTTGTTTTCAAACTCTGTGTTTATGTTTCATCAGTAAATGGTGTTGTTTTTATGATGCATTGGTTACATGAGCTCAAGAAATATGGTTTTATCTTTTTTCTTTTGGTTGTATGATTTACTATTCCCTTCTGTTATATACCTATTTGTAAGGTTTCCACTTGGTAACACTCAAGTATATCTATAACTTCTTAAAGTATAATGCTTAAAAAGCACATAAATATCTCATCTTCAACTGTCCAGTCTCGCCTAAAGCCACTTGTCCCTGGGTTATTAGCATTAACACGTAAAATACTAGTATAAATACCCCTTTTGGTGGAACCATTTCTTATTTCCATGTTTTGCATTTTGGAGGTACTTTTTACAGGATGCCTGCCCAGACTTTTCCTCCTCTGTGGTCATGTTAATGGGGTTGTGTTGGAAGGAGGGCTGTTTATATCTAATTGACGGTGTGAGCAGTGTAGGATAGTTGTGCAGGCATTTATATTGCAATACATAGACATCCTCTCATCACAAACTCTTTTGGTATCTAAACATGTTTTGCTTAATTATATTTTTTAGGTGGCATTAAATGTATAAAGAATATTACTCTCCATGCTTCTTCCATATTGTCTATAAATGCGGGTGAACACTGGCTTGGAGTTGGGGCAGCTGATAATTCGATGTCCCTCTTTCATCGGCCTCAAGAGAGAATTGGTGGCTTCTCTAGCACAGGTGCAAAGATAGCTGGGTGGCAGCTGTACAGAACCCCACAGAAAACAGCTGCAATGGTTTGTTCTTTTTCTTTCTTGCTACTTTTCTAGTTCTTCCAATGTCAGCATCAGAGCTTCTTTTATTCTTGTTATGCCAAGTTGTCTGATACTATTCTAGTTAGCATTTAAAAGTACAGTCCTTATGTCACATGTCTCTTGTTGTTCACATTTATGACAATTAAATTCTAAGTTCTGTTTCCTATTGGCATCAGATGATCTAACATTTGCTTCATATGCAAGTGTAAAAACATGCTGGGAATGATAAATTCTGTCCCTGGTTGTGTTTGGAGGTTTAACAAGTATTAATCGCCCAAGTGCTAATGCAACATAGTGTTCTTAAAAAGGGATTGTGTCCCTGCTGTGATAAACTTAACCTTCTGTTGCCCAGTGCTAATAGAACTTAGGAGCCCTTGTTGTCATATGCTTTGCACCCTTCTATAGCCCACAATGCTAATGGAACATTGGATCTGGAAGCTTCAACAAATTGTTGAAGCCCCTTCTTTGATATGTTTTAGATCCTCATTGCACACACCAAATGTCAACATGTAATACTTTCTATTTTCTTTTTTAAACTGGTTGAAGGCTTGCCAGATCACCTGATGCTATCTCCTGTTTGGTCGTCATACACATTTGCGTTCCCAAATGGTAAGCTCAACAGCAGCTCGTTGAGGAGTTTGCCGATCTAGTCCAAACTTTCCGTTTTCGCCACAGCTCTTCAATGCATTTCCAAATTGACTTTAAGTGCTTTTTAAAGATCCATACTATTTGAATCTAATGAACCCAACTTATTTGCTGGCTGGACTTTTATGATTACCGGCTATGATCTTTAATTGCTTTGCGATGCTACATCTATTGTTTGGTGTTAACATATCTTTAATAGTGATAGGGGTTTGAAAAAGAAAAAGAATGGAAGTATTCTCTAATATATTTTCTATTGTTGTTTAGTCTTTGTGATTATTATTGTTGTAATTAGAACATGTGTTTTCATGTTTTCAGGTACGATGTGTGTCTTCAGACCTTGAGAGGAAAAGAATTTGTAGTGGTGGCCGAAATGGGTTGCTTAGATTGTGGGATGCTACCATTAACATTTAACTCTTCCTTGGGTCTACGTGTTGTAATTTCAATGCGCATTTCATGGTAAGAGGAAATTTTAACGGAGGAACAATGTTGCATTCAATTTATTGTTTGAACATAATTAGGATTTTGCTCAAGAAGAATTAGGGTTTTATTGTTCTGTGCATATTACTTGGCGGCCTACCCTTATTCTCTTCCTGCGACAGGAATACGCAAACCATATGTGGAAGGTTGTTGTGTTCTTTTTAAATGTTTAATGGCAGTTGAATTATTGATTTGTTAATTTCAAAATTATAGTATTTCTTATTGTGTTTGACCCACTTAAATCTGGTAATTTTTTTGCGTAAGTTAATGATATCAACATTTCCAAAAACATTTTGCTTTTTGAATTATAGTGTGCTTATGAATTTAGGTTGGGCAGGTAGACGTGGTGGTGACTGATAAGTTGCTGGTAATTGTAAATGGATTTTTCTGGTTCCACAATGAGACTGAAGATCAATAAGTGCCTTACGATAAAGGCTCAAAGCAAATATGTTCATTTGCTCATAATTACACCTTAGTATTACATGGAATTGGAAACACCAGCATACAAATTTTTTATAAAGAACAGAAAAACACTCACAAACACACCCCAAAAAAAAAAAAATAATAATAATAATAATAATTCTGCATGACAAGTGAAAATTGATAACTTCATTAGCCCATCATGGTTTGCTTTATTGGAGACGTCATAGCAGATAGTTGGGCCATCTGCTGACTTTTCGCCACATTACCAAGCCAGCCTGCCAAGGATATCAACCAAAATGTTACTACATGAATTTTAAATGTTACTTCCTCTATTACATTTATTTTTTGTTACTGTTTAACTTTTAAAATCAAACAAATCAATTTCGTAACAAAGAATTTTTATAAATTTATTTTAGTTTTAATGATATTTTATTAAAATTTAAATTTATGTTAAATATTAACACATAAATTTTTGGAAAAATAATTCTAATGGTTCATCACACTTGATGTTTGTACTTATTTAGTCTTTCACGTTTAAAATAATACATTTTAGTCTTTCATAATTTTCAAAATGTATCATTTTGGTCTCTTGACAAAATTAGACATATTTTGGTTTGAAATAGTGACGTGTATCACATGTAAAATTTTTAAGGACAAAATTAGCAACATATAAATTTAAATACTAAATTATTCCAAAAAGAGAAGGTTGGAGCTACTGGAGTTAGGGGGTGGCGAAGGGAAGTGACGAGAGAGGAAAAGGCGTAGTGATAGTAGATAAGAATTTTGGGCAGTGAGTAGGGAAGGTTTTAGGTAGTGTCGTTAGTATTTTAGAATTTGTATGTTGTCAATTTTGCCTATGAAAAATGTAATTTATGATACGCATGTGAGAATTTCAGACTAAAAAATATATGTCAAGGGATTAAAATAGTGCGTTTTGTATTTGTGAGGGACTAAAATGCATCATTTTGAATGTAATGGATAAAAAAAATTATATATGTGAAATATGAGAGGCTATTAAAGCTATTTTTCCTAATTTTTTAAAAAAATTTAAAAAATATATACAAAATTAAATTTGATTGCATGAAAATGAAAATAAAAAAGTCAATATAAATGACGAAACTAGTAATACACATCTAGGTTGCATATATATATATATATATATATATATATATATGATTGCAACTTGTGAAGCACATGAACTCCAACAAATTCAAGGTAGAGCATTTAATCAACTGAAAATATCAGAGTAATTAAGTAGTGATGACTTTACCAATAGAAGGATCAAGGCCCCTTTTCTGAAGTTCCCTATATTCTTGACAGAGGGCACAGCATTCACAACAGCAGTGAATGATCCAATCAGGTGCGGGCGTTTCCATTATCCCAAAACGACCCCTGATCTTTGCTCTATAGGTGCATGACAACAAACATGGGATGGTAGTGAAACACGCAATCAAACCATACAGCATTCCACTGGTACCACAAGCTGCATGCATGCAGATGATAATTAATTTTATTTATTAGACATTTATTTGATTAAATTAAATTAATCCAAGAATAAAGATTAATGTAAGTTAATTAACAACTTTACTTACAGGTTCGGCCAGAGTCGACTACCTCAGCAATCTGCCCAAAAGTCATGCATGGAAGGCACAGTGTTATAAGAGCTGAAACCCAAAATAGTATTTCAATATTAGTCCTCTCTTCAACTTCAGTTTCATGGTTTCTAAGAAAGATATTCTTGAAATAGGAAAAAGGAATGGCATGATGATGTTGCTTATTGCAAATACGCATTAATGTCAAATATGGTCATTGTTATGCATACAATTTATAGGTTTTTTATTTTTCGATCAGTTCCATGTTTCTTTTCTCAAAAAAAAAATGAGAGACAAAAAGGATCAAAAAAAATGGAAAAAAACATTAAACTTCTAAAAGAAGCAATAAATGATCATTTTGTTCACTTTAAATTCAAAGAAAACCATGTATCCTAAACAATGCATCTATGAAAACGATAAAGTGACAAAATCACTAATGTGTTACTAGATTCGCCGAACAATGAACAAACTTAAAGCAAGGTTTGGTAATTGAATACCCTATGATTTTGTCACTTGGACTGACTTTAACAAGTAATCTTAAATTCGTGACTTTATACGAAAAATAATTTCCTTTGTCTTGAATTACTAAAAAGAATACACAAAATTAAGTTAATTTTGCAATTTGACATGTTCATTTTTCCTAATAATTTAAATTGATTATTTACTTGAAATTAAAAGAAACATGCATTAAATTTTGGTTTAATACTCTAATTGCTTGGAAGATTTTAATTCTTAAGTTAATTACTCTAGTACTGCAAGCCTAGAGCTATGCAATGCTTGCATACACAGACACAAACGGAGAAAGAACTACTACCATTTGTTGGGTCATCCATGCATCCGAACAACCCTGTCTTCCAATTCTCAGTAGGAATTAGAGCCTGAGTCACAGGTAACGCCGTGATAGGACTACTATATATCATCCCTTGATGAGCAATACTGGGATGAATGAATGGAGAATTCGGCGGAGATTTATTGGGGATCTGTCCAACTCCACCACCCAAAGATTTATTGCTGAATAATTCGTAGCTATGTTTGGCTGTTGATTAAATGCATTTTGTTGCGGAGGAAAGGCGTGTACCTCATCAGCTTGAGGTGGAGGAAAGGCTTGTGGCTGACCATCTTGAGGTGGAGGAAAGGCTTGTGGTTCATCATTTTGGGGAGGTGGAAAGGATTGTGGCTGCTGACCTTGCGGTGGAGGAAAGGCCTGTGGTTCATCATTTTGAGGAGGAGGGAAGGCTTGTGGTTGATGAACACTTGGATTTGGAGGTGATCTCATTTGAGTTTTTTGAGAGGAATTTGGTTGTGAACTTTGAGGTGGAAATGCTTGGTGGTTTTGGTGTGGTGGCACATAATTTTCTTGTTGATTTTCATCAATGGATGTATCAAATGGAGGAGGTGTATCATCAATGGTCTCCGGAGTTTGAGTAACTACTGGTTGAAAACCCTGAGAAGGACCTGAATTTGCACCCGGACGTACCATTGTGATTATCTAGTTCTCTGCACTCTCTTCCTTTCTTTTTTTAGGTGGAGAAAAGAGGGCTTTGTATGGGGTGAAGAAGAATGAGGTATAGTACTTTGATTAGTAAGATACTATAATCTTTATAAGTTCTTGCTAATTATCAAATAGCTCTATAAAGGGAGGACCAAGTGTGAATGTTGAATTTTTTTTTTCCGTCTGTCATAAAATGGAAGAACTTAGAAGGAAAGTAAGAATATAACATACAGTGTTCATCCAATATATTTTATCCCTCAAATTTTTTCCTTCAATTCTTAAATACGTCTCGTCCAACTTAAAAGTTCAACAGAATTATAATTACAGTTTACCCAAGTGTATTTGATTTTAAAATGACAATTTGTGATAGTAACTACTATTACTACACAAAGTAGAAATATGATTTGCACTGTTCTCATGACGACTGTGGAAGAAATTAAGTATCAAAGTAGTTGCTGAGAAAAGGGATTAATTTTTTATAACAACAACAAGTGGGTAATACAATAATCTTGGACGTGCTTAATTAATTACTTCAATACGAGGCTTTACATTTCAAGTTGCACGTAACTTGTAAAGGGGTACGCATAATATGATGAGACTCTTTTTACTTTGAGTGCGTCATCTGGCTACTGTCATAGTCTAAGACAATGATGTTCGTTCTCATTTTTCATTTTTTGTGTGTGAAAGTGTCTATATTTGTATGGTAGTCATGAGTAGACTTGCTTGTTAGTTGACTTTGTGATTTTTTTTTTTTAGCAACTTTGTTTAGCTTTATCTTCATGCAAGGAGAAGTTGGAATGGTTGCCAATAAACAAAAGTGGTTGACATTGACTTCGGCCTTGGTTGATTCCATCCACCAACTCGGTGAATTGCAACCCATGTGCCAAACACGTTTTGAGTTCTTCTAACTTTGAAATTCACGAAAATTTGATTTGAAATTCCATTTTTTTAGCATTTTTCTTCGGTCGAATCATTATATGGTTGTCCCAACCAGTTAAATTAATATTGGTTATTAAGTTAGTAGTTGATTGAAGAATTAATAGGAAGTCATCATTTAGAGAAACATGACCTCTTTAGTTTTAATAAAACTTATCACTTAATTTAAATAGATTTCTTCTACTGATTATTAAACAACTATTAAGATATTACTAGTTACTCAATAACTACTATACATCTTGACATCCCAGCTAATGAAACCAAAAAACAAAAACAAAAAAATGAGAGAGAGAATAGTCGGATATACACATTTCTTGTGTCTAGTGAAATTACATCACAAAGTTTCCAAAATGCCTTTCAGATAGTGAATTTTTAGTGAAATTCGGCAAATAATTTTTCCAGATCTAGTTGCTTTGCCCAGCTATTTTTTAAGTCGCGGAATCTTGGACTGTGGAGACAATATAGCAAAGAATGTGGCTACAATCAAGGGTTCGTCTTCATCTATCTATACGCTTCTTCGCAGCTTCCAGCTTGGTGATAATCCAGCTAATATGGCAAGTCAACCAAAAGACTTGGCATTAAAAAAAAAAAAAAATTAGACCAGAGAAAAATAAAGAGTCCTTCTTTTTTCAATAATTCTTTTTGGAATTTCGATGCAGCTTAATTTTTACTAACTTTCTTGATTGTCAAGTAAACACATTTACCAATTAATTATGCATCCACAGTTCAATTAGAAACTCTGCATATTTGGAATAAGTCTTCATAAACTTTAAACAGTTGAGAAGTTTGGTCAAGAGACATTGGAGATCAAGAATAAGGATCATTAGCCAATATTTATCGAAATCATTAGTAACAAAAAAGAATGTGGTCGACCTCATGGAATTAATCATACCTCTGTCCCGACTGAATAAACAAATTTTTAGTTATTAGAAAGACTTTTGAGGCCCTAAAGAAAAATAAAAAGTCTTTCAATTTTAACAAATCATAAGAACTGGGGAGAGAATATGTCTTGGCTACTTACTCTGCAATGCGGAGTGGGTGTAGGAGTTAAACCAAGTACCAATAGGAATTAGATTTGGTTATTAAGTCTTTTCTATATGTTTTTAGACAAGTTTGGGTCTAAATCCAAATAGGTTTTTGTTTTGTGAGTAGGCCAAATCCAAGTTGAGATTTAGTTTAATTATACTTGTATATGCATCCTATATATATGTACTATTGTTACTACTGCTGAGTTGTGTGCAGAGAGCTTTGGTGAGAAGAAAATAAAAAAAAAAATTGTTTTGATTGTTGCTTTCTTTTCTTGTGGGTTAATTTTCTTTTTGGGATTTTAAATCCTACAAATTGGTATCCGAGCCTTTTGAAATTTTAGAGATAAATAAAAAAATTTCATGGATAGTTCATATATCTTACAAGATTGTCCAGTTTTTGTCTTTGATGGCAAAAATTATTTTGAAGCTTGGCAAAAGCAGATGATGGATTTTTTTTTACTTATATTGGACTATGGCGTATTGTTGATCAAGGATTTGATGAACCCCAAGAAGGTGCACGCCGAAAAAATTAAGGAGTTGGAGAAAAATAGACAATTGGATTGCAAGTCACGCCATTACCTCAATACTATTAGGTCCAATTGCATGTATTCAATAAATTTGTGAATGCAAAAACTGCAAAAGAGGCCTGGACAATTTTGATGAATTCAAATCGTGGTACGGCTGACGTAAGAAAAATCAAATTGCAAGAACTTAGGAGACAATATGAGTTAGCTCAGATGAAACCTACCGAGCCGGTTAAAGATTTCATTGGTAGGATTGGTGATCTTGCCAATGATATGAGAATCAATGGTGAAGTTCTCGAATAAGTTAAAGTTGTCGAAAAAATTCTTAGGTCATTAAGTACAAAATTTCACACAAAAAAGACGATTCTTAAGGCGACCAAGGACCTAAATACTTTGAAACTTGATGTATTGGAGGGTGAATTGGTGACTTATGAGATGTCCCTGGGTCAATAGACAGTTGATACGGTTGTGGAGGTGTTGCAAGTTAAGGTAGATCAACCCAAACAAAAGGGGGAGACGGTGAATTTGACTAAAACGAATCAAAGAGGTCAAAATTTCAGAGGTAGAGGACGTGGCGATAGAGGTAATTTTCAAAGTCGCGGTAGAGGTAAGTTTAATTACCAGCAAAAAAATAATAATGGTAATTTTAGGAGGGACCGACAAAATTATCAGCCAAACAATAATTTTCAAAATTTTGATAGATCTAAAATTAAATGTTATTGTTGTGGTAAAACTGGACATTATCAAAATAAATGTTGGCATAATAAAAATCGTGATGGAGAAGTGCATGCCAATGTGATTGAAAATAATGGTGATAAACAAGAAATTATTTTATTTTCTAGTTTTGGGACCGAAGAAAATAAAAAGAATGAATGGTTTATTGACTCTGGCTGTAGCAATCACATGTGTGAAAAAAAGGAATTATTTTCTGATTTGGATGAATCTTTTAGATCTTATGTGAAATTTGGAAATAATGAAAAAGTGCCTATTTTAGGAAAGGGTAAAATTGGTATTACTCTAAAAAATGGGTCTTCCAATTTTATTTCTGATGTGTTTTATGTGTCAAGTTTATATCATACAATTTGTTGAGTTTGGGGCAATTATCTGAAAAGGGATATGATTTGCATTTTAAGCATGGTGTCGGTACTATCACTGATGATAAATTGGGACTAATTGCTAATGTAAATATGAACCGTAATCGTTTGTGGCCTCTTTCTCTAAATTGTAGTGATTTATCTTGCTTTAGTTCTATGACTTTTGATGATACTTGGCTTTGACATTTACGTTTTGGGCACTTGAACTTTGGAAGTTTGAAATTTCTTGCAAGGAAAAATTTTGTTATTAGTTTGCCTTTTATTAATTATCCTAACAAGAAGTGTAAGTCTTGTATCTTGGGAAAGAAGCATAGAGATCATTTTCCAAAAGACAAGACTTGGAGGGCGAAGAAACCCTTGCAGTTAATTCATTCAGATTTGTGCTTAGTGGAGGTTCCTTCCAATGGTGGTAGTAAGTATTTTATCACCTTTATTGATGATTTTAACAGAAAGACATGGGTATATTTTTTAAAAAATAAATCTGATGCCAATGTGATGTGTTCAAGAAGTTCAAGTATTATGTGGAAAAATAAAGTGGTTACTTCATTAAAATTTTGTGAACTGATAAGGGTACTGAATTTCTTGTGTGTGATAATTTTTTGGAAAAACATGGCATTAAACATCAATTGACAGTTAGGTACACTCCTCAACAAAATGGTGTGGTTGAGAGAAAAAATAGAACTGTGATGGACATGGTGAGGTCTATGATGCATTCTAAAAATATATCTAAAGGTTTTTGGGCAGAAGCTGTCTCTTGTTCCATTTATGTGCTAAACAGGTGTCCTACATGGTGTAATTATGGACGAACTCCATATGAGATTTGGACTGGTAAGAAATCACATATTTCTCACTTAAAAATATTCGGTTGTCTTGCCTATGCCCATGTACCTGACGCTTTGAGGAAGAAATTAGATGATAAAGCAGAAAAGTGTATTTTTCTTGGGTATAGTCATGAGACAAAAGGGTACAAGTTGTTTAACCCTAATACACGAAAAGTATAGATTATAAGCAGGGATGTTATTTTTGATGAGCAAGGTGCCTGGAATTGGTTAAAAAAAGATCCCGATCCATTATCAAGGTCTCCACCAATCATTCCAGTAGTGGAGGAAGGGAGTTCCAGTGCACAGCCAAATCAGCCAGTTGCGCAATCTATCCCAGCAGAGTCATCCAGTCGCTCGCAAAGACAATATTATTTGCCTGCTCGTTTGCAGGATTATGTGATTTCTGACAATGATGTATCTGATGAAGATATTGCGAATTTTGCATTATTTACAGATTGTGATCCAGTTACATTTGAAGAAACCATTAAAGAATATTACTGGATTCAAGCCATGGATGAAGAGATTCATGCCATTGAGAAAAATAGCACTTGGGAATTGACCACTCTTCCTCCAACAAAAAAGCCAATTGGAGTCAAGTGGGTGTATAAGATAAAAATCAAATCAACTGGAGAGGTAGATCGCTACAAAACAAGATTGGTTGTTAAAGGTTACAAGCACAAGGCAAGTATTGATTATTTTGAGATTTTTGCGCCTGTTGCTAGACTTGATACTGTTTGAGTGATTATCTCACTTGCTGCAAATAATAGTTGAAAAATTTATCAAATGGATGTGAAATCTGCATTTTTAAATGGTGTGCTTGAAGAAGAAATTTATGTTTAGTAGCCTACAGGTTATGTGAAAAGGGGTCAAGAAAATAAAGTTTACATGTTAAAGAAGGCATTATATGGGTTAAAACAAGCTCCTAGAGTTTGGTACACTCGTATAGATTCTTATTTTGTAGATCGTGGATTTTAAAGATGCCCATATGAGACATCCTTTGTACATCAAATTCAATCCAGGTGGAGATATTGTCATTATATGTTTGTATGTGGATGATTTTATTTTCACAGGCAATAATCCCAAATTAATTTATGAATTTAGGGAGGCTATGATTAGCCATTTTAAAATGACAGATTTAGGGTTAATGTCTTACTTTTTTGGTATTGAAGTGTGTCAAATGGATGGTGATATTTTCCTATTTCCCAGAAAAAGTATGCAGATGATATTTTGGAAAAGTTTAAATGGATACAGCCAAACCAATAATGACCCCAGTTGAAGAAAACTTGAAATTGACAAAAAATGGTACTGGTGATTTTGTTGATGCTACTTATTATAGAAGATTGGTTGGGAGTTTTAGGTACTTAATTTCAACGAGACCTGATATTATTTTTGGTGTTGGCTTGACTAGCAGATTTATGGAATCCCCACGCCAATCCCATTTGCAGGCAGCTAAGAGAATTTTGAGATACATCCGAACTACGCAGTCTGATGGTATTATTTATTTTCATACTGATGATACTAGTCTTGTTGGATATACAACTAGTGATTGGACTGGTGATATGATTCAAAGAAAAAGTATTTCGGGTTATGCATTTTATTTGAGTAATGGTGTATTTTCTTGGTCGTCAAAGAAACAACAAGTGGTGGCTTTATCTACAGCTGAAACGGAGTACGTGGTAGCAGCAAGTGGTATTGCTCAAGCGCTATAGAGACAAATTAACTTGAGAAGAATGCTTGGGTTTGTAGAACACGAGCAAGAGGGTCCTACCAATATCTTTTGTGATAGCAAGTCCGCTATTAAGTTGACAAATAATCCAATTTTTCATGGGTACAGCAAACACATTGACATTAAATTCTACTTCATTCGTGAGCTGGTTCAAGAAAAGGAAATTGTCATTGATTACTGTAAGACCGAAGATCAAGTAGTTAATATTTTTACAAAATCGTTAAAGTTGGAGTCATTTGTCAAGTTGAAGAAAATATTAGACATGTTCAAATTTGAAAATTTTGGTTTAAGGGAGGCAATGTAGGAGTTAAACCAAATACCAATAGGAATTAGATTTGGTTATTAAGTCTTTTCCATATGTGTTTAGGTTTGAGTCTAAATCTAAATAAGTTTTTGTTTTGTGAGTAGGCCAAATCCAAGTTGTTATTTAGTTTAATTATACTTGCATAGGCATCCTATAAATATGTACTATTGCTACTACTGCTGAGCTGTGCACTCTTGCAGAGAGTTTTTGTGAGAAGAAAATAAAAAAATTGTTTTGATTGTTGTTTTCTTTTCTTGTGGGTTAATTTTCTTTTTGGGATTTTAAATCCTACAGTAGGTATAATAACTATTGAAATGACTAAAAAGTAAGTGAGATTCATAACTTTTTAATCATCTAACGATTACTACAGAGTGAGTAATAAAAAATTGTTCTCAAGAGACCATCTGGTTCTCAGACTTCCCATTCCAAGACCATTCTTATTTTTTTAAAGGTGCAACTCATTTGCACATTAAACCACCAACACCAACCACCAACACCCCCCAAAAAAAATGTAGAAAACTGAGACATTATCCAGCCAAGCATGGAACTGATCGATGATTAAGAACTCTGCTGGAAGAATCAAGTGTTATTTTTCAAACTAGCACGTTTTATCCAACCATTACTAATATTTTAATGCATAAAATATTGTATGAACCACCACCAATTAATTTTAGATTAACGTTGTAATGATCAAGTCAACGAGGTCGTCGATAGATGACCGTCCCTGCAAGTTATATAGTAGTTATAATTTGATCATAAGTTGTACTACCATTATCTATCACTAAGAGATTGTTAAAAGTCCTTCTTGTATTTTTGTTTTTTGAGTTCTATTGGTCTTTGCCTAGTTTCTTTAAAATTAAGTGCAAACATGTCTCTCAATAACGTTGATAGCTATGGCACCAAATCAACCGTCAATATGGTGCAACAACCAGCATATGGAGCTCCGATGGTTGCCGGAGTCGGAGTACCGAATCCGTGGACGACTGGTTTATGTGGCTGCTTTGAAGATACCTCCAATTGTACTACTCTATCAACCTTAATTTGCCCTTTGTTATCAATTATTTCTTACAAATTTTCTTTAATGTTAATTTGCCCTTTGTTATCAATTACTTCTTACAAATTTTCTTTAATGTTAATTTGCCCTTTTTGATTTTGGATAAACTTTGTATACATCTCTTGGGAAGAAAATCTCTATATCTTGACTTTAAAGATGACATGTAAATCAAAATGTGAATTTCAAGATTCTATTCCATTCATTATATTTTGTGACGTAAATTTAATTGACTTATAATTGTGTTTAGATTGATAGATTTGAAAAAAAAAAATTGAAATCCATTTATTTGTTGGAGAGATTTGTAGAGTTAAAATAGATGAATTTTAAATCCACTTAAAATTAGAAATTTGTTTGAAATCATTCATTTCACACTTTTTAGTTTAGGTGAATTTAAAATTAATCCATTTCAACTTTACAAATTATTTCAACAAATAGATAGATTTCAAATTTTTCTTTAAATTCATCAATCAAAACAAAACCTATAAGACAAATAACTTTGGACTTAAATTTTACATGTAGTCCTCATGAGATTTTAAAATTTCTGAATCACTAAAAAATAGGTGGAAATTTATTGTACATCCTGTTTTACGAAGGAAAAAAAAAAAGAAAAGAAAACGACTTGATGCGAAAATTAAACAAATGACTTCGATTCTTAATGCTTTTTAACTTTGGTATTAATTTTGCAGGTTGCGTCACTTGTTGCTGTCCCTGCATCACTTTTGGTCGGAATGCCGAGATAATTGATAGGGGAACCACTTGTAAGTACTTAAATATTGCTAATTATAATTATCACTTCCTGCTGCAATTTTGTTTTGTTAAATGAACAATATACATAAATTAACTATCCAATAAATTAAGTTCATGCGAATTATCAGCTCATTAAGCACAATTTTATAAATTAGCTTCAAAGCTAGTTTAAGATCAGTTCGACAGTTATGTTAATCGAATGACCATCAAAGTCTGGCTAACCGGACCCTGGTCGACTAAGAGTACAGAACCCAACTAATATTTATAAATAGGGACTTATCCCTTCATTGGTAATAAGATAAGTAATAAAAAATTCATAATACCAGAACTAGTTACACTCTTTCTATTTTCTTTCTCTTTACACAATTTTCCTTTCATCAACTCCAAATATTATAATTATTTAATTTAGAAATACTTATTGATTTCTCAAACAGAACCCCCAGCTATATATACGCTGCTAGTACATGAATTTAACGTTTTCAATTCATTCTGGGCTTAATTTTAATTATTTGCAGCCTGTGCTCATGCTGGAATCATATACTATTGCCTGGCTCATATTGGGTTCGCACCTTGTTATTCATGCACATATCGTACAAAACTGAGGGCCTACTTCAATCTTTCCGAAGACCCATGTAATGATTGCCTTGTTCATTGTTGCTGTGTCCTTTGTGCTGTCTGTCAAGAATACAGAGAGCTCAAGAATCGCGGCTTGGACCCCTCCCACGGTATACTACTAATTAACGAACATGCATGCGAAGGCGAATCACCCACAAATTAAAATGTTATTTTACATAACATTCTAAAACTTTTGTGAAAGACTATTTTCCCCATCTCCATTCCGGAAAAAAAATATTAATCTTTTCTATGCCGTCAATATGATTTTTATTTTTATTTTTTACATCAATAAGTCTATATGCAAAACACAGTATAATAAAAAAAAAAAAGACTTTTTACCACATTTAAAAATATAAAAAAAATTGTAGCTCTAAAATTGTGATAAAAAGATGACTTATTGTCATAGTTTTAAAGCCTCTGACAATACACTAACATTTTCTACATTATTAATTGTAAATAGTCATTATTTACAACAACAAATCTTTTTACACATTTACTAGTGATGTCAGATAATTATTGTTTAATATCGAAATGTTACTTTTGCACATGTACCATGCATGTTTAATATAAAATTTTTATATCGACGATGTAGAAAATATTACTAAAACATTTCTTATTAATTTATTATGCAATTAGCCCAACAAAATTTAAAAAGAAATAAGAATAAAAACCTTCTTCTTTTTTTTTTGTGTAAATTATTATACTACTAAACTCTTAAATGCTTGAAAAAAAAAAAGAAGAAACTTTTTAGTGCATGATCTCACATTTTATGAGCTTCGTAACGATTAGCATAATTGTATTTACGGATAATGATAATTATATTCATGTATTATAATTGTTTCTCCATGTAAAGAATAAGACTCGTATTAATTTATTTTTGTTGATCGATAATTATGAAGGATGGATAGCAAATGCTGACAGATGGAACCAACTGGCGGTCAGGACAACTACGCCTCCAACTTTTGAAGCAGGGATGTCTCGTTAGGCTTCTTCATGAATCCATATATATTTCCTGCATTTGCTCTTGGAATAATTATTTAAGTTTTATTTTCGTTAATTAGTGACGATAAAAGTTCAATTAAACTTGTACCATTTCAATTTGTTTTGTATGATTTCAAATTGATCATGTTTATTAATGCGTGTTGTTGTGTTCTCTAAACTCATTTTGCCCATTTAAACTCTGTGTTTAAGAATGGATATGGATAAAGAAGTGACTATTTTTGGTGCTTCAATTTTTTAATTTCCAATTTATTAATTTACCCTCTCTTTTTTTAATTCATGAATATCAATAAATTATCAATATTGTTATCCGATCAATTAAGATTCTTTGCAATTCCGGATTGATAATCAGTATGTTTAATTGAGTACGTATGTAGTTGTTGTGTGACAATCACATAGTAAAATTGTATTTTGAGAACCATTTTTTAAAAATTTGACTTAGAACTCAGAAGTCATATCCATTTCTAAGCGCTTTATTCAATACTCCTCGCTACTATATCATTGCATAAAATTCTGATTTTCTATATATCAATAACTCAAAGTCTTAAACATCCCTTTTTCTCAGTTTCATCTGGCTTAATCTTGTACATTTATCAACTACGAGACAGTGAAGTTGATCTATTACACTATTTGCTAAGTCATTGTGTCGAGTTTTAATAAATAACAAGGAAAATGACAAAATAAGAATTCGGTAGACAATAAGAGAGTACTAGAGTATCCCTTAGACAGCGGATGAGGGTAAGTTTAAATGATAAGTAGGGCAATCAAATTATACAAAAGATTTAATATTTGACTCTCATTACTTTTAATCACTTGTTGGTGGGCAAGTCGCTAAAAATAAAATATATGTCGGTAACTTGCTATTGAAGAACAAGGTATAACCTATGCTCCTTCAAAAAGAGGAAGAAAATAACTAAAATGGCTTCAACTTAAACCAATTTAGCTTTCGTTTGTTTTTTTTTTATTTAAAAAAAGCCTTTAGTTTTTAACAACCACGTACTTGTCATGTGGCCTTTACTGTTAACAATCTTAAAATTTTCGTCTGTGACTTGACATTGGTTAACAATTCAAAAAATAAGGGACTAAATTGGTTTTCTGTAAATTATGAGGGACTAAATTGGTTCTTGTATTCTTTCCTATTTGAAAATTAGTACAAAACCCTCCCATTCCGAGCAATAAATATGAATTTCACTTTCATTTCTGTTTCATATGCCTCCAACCAAACACCTCTTTATCTTTTGAAAACAAGAATATACGGGAAAACAAGAAAAGGAGTAGAAAAATAAAAAATAAAGCGATGAGAAACAAGCAACCTCCTTAAAGGATGGAAAAGGGAAAAGTATTTCTTCAACAATTAATCCATATATGTACAATTCTTAAAAGTTCTATTGATCTTGCAAAGTCTTCACAGTAATTGGTAATTAAGCTCGTGTAGGGAGTTAAGAGCCGACAAATTTTTACTACCATCTTTTTTCATCTCGTTAAAGAAATTTTAACGGGCCAAATTGGAACAAGCCTAAAAGTACAGGGAGGTCAATCTTTTTTCATCTCGTTAAAGAAATTTTAACGGGCCAAATTGGAACAAGCCTAAAAGTACACGGAGGTCAATTAATGCAAGGGCTTATAAATGGGTAAATGACTCTAATAGTCCTTGAACTTTTACAAATGATTCTATTTGGTCTTTTAACTTTTAAAAGTGTGCATTAAATCCACAAACTTTTAGATTTGGTTTTAAATGGTCTCTCAATGTCAAATTCAAGTATGGTAATTGTTATATTACCCTAAGGTTTGGTTTATAGTTAATTTTACCTTCTCAAGTTCAAAAATTGGGCAAAATTATTCTGTTTTAATCTATAAGTTTGAGTAAATACTTAACTATTTTACTAGTTAACTGATAAAAATAACAAAATTAATATTTTAACATATTTTACTCAATCATATATTGTGTTCGAATATATTTTTAAGAATATTATCTTTTTATTCTGAGTTAATCAAGTTATTTAAATTTCAATGACAGATATAGTAAAAAAAAAAAGAATAACTATTTAGAAGTTATGCAACTAATAAAATAAAAAAATAAATAAGGAAAAAATAAAAATCAAAATGAGTATAATTATTTATAGTTATCTTATTGTTATTTTATTATTGAAATTTATCATGATATATAATTTTGACTTTACAAAAATTTAGACTAATAAAGGGAAAAATACTTCTAAAAATATTTTCTTATAATTTGTAGCTAATACAAAATTTTAGAAAGGCATTATTGTTATTTTCTGTTAGTCAAATTAGTCAATTATTTAATATTTAACCAAAACTATTAAATATGACTAAATAACTTATTTAGTAGACTTAGGGAGGGGAGAAGTAAACATTAATCAAAACCTTCAAGGATCAGTAAAAATTACCATATTTAAATTTAATATAGAGGCACAATTTAAAATCATATTTAAAAGTTTAAAATTTTGATTTAAAAATTGAGTGATCAAATAAAATCATTAATAAAAGTTTAGGGACCATTATAGTCAATTTACGACAACTTTTGGACCCGGATAACAGGACGTGATAAGGATACAGGATCAGCAATTCAGATGATCCGAACCCGCATTTACGGATCCGGTTTCTGCAGCGGAAGATTAATTGTGAAGAAACAAATACACATGATGATGATGATCTCTCGTTCACTATTAATACAACAATAAAACTCGAGATCTCAACCCGAATTCCTCTTCCCGATTGAATCTAATATTTATTCTACAACCCAACAAAAAAAGGAAAAAAGAAAATCTTCTCTAACACTCAATTTCACACATACGCGGATTATCCAGTGTGACGATTATACGAAAACTCAGATACTTTTGGAGCAAATAGAGCTTTAGCTTTTGAGGCGGATCAGCAATGGAGGTTCCGCAAGGAGGAGCGGACCGAGAGAAATCGAATCCGGCTTCTTCGGCTCCCGTTCCCGCCGTCGCCAGTTTCTGGAAAGGTACAACCTTTTCACTGCACCCGTACTCTATTTAATTTTCTTAGTATTATTATTATTTTTTTGGTTTTTAATTCACGCAATTGTTTGTTCGTATCGTTTTTTTAAGTGAATTTGTTATCAGTTGAGATAATTTTAGTGTTTAATCTTTAATTTCTTTTTTAATTTGAGTTCTATTGATACTTGGAGATTTTGCATTCTAACTGAATACGACCTAATATATTCTCTTCTAGATATACATTTAAATGATTTATTATTTGTGAAAATTCGTTGAATGAGATCGAAGAAGTATTAAAAGCAGGCGAGTTAAATTGCATAAGCTGTTGAGGATGATGGAATATTTAAATAGGGATATTATGATGCTTTAGGGGTTTTGAAGCAATTTGTTAGAGGATTCACTTCACTTTAAATAACTAAAAAGGACTATTTGGATTGTTTTGGACCTGTGAGGCCATGTTTGCATTGCTCTTAAGGATTTTGGAGCATTTGGGATTGTGTTGTCAAGGGTGAATAGGGTGGTGTTCTTGCTAACTAGTAAGCAAAGTATATAGTGTGCGTCTTATATGTAGAATACCTTAATATCTCACAGCAGTACGAGTTTTGGAAGACGATGAAGAGGCATCACAAATTGAACTAAGGATTAGTATTTCATATGCTAAGAGTGTGAAAACTTGTTTTAGTGGGTTTAGAGTTATGCCATAGAATCTCTTATAAAACTTTAAATCTCTTATAGGACTTTAAATCTCTTTTCGTACAAGGACATGCATATATCATGCTAGTGTAAAATATATTTTACACTATGAGTGGATAAAAAGATTGATGCTTTAACTAAGTTATCTATTCTGTTTGCACCGAATAGAAGAAAGAATGAACCGTGATGCAAGAATTCTGGTAATAAAAGAGACATGCCTACCATCTTTTGTTACTTTAACTAAGTTCATGTTCCAGTGAAAGAGTATGTCATTTTCTTCTTTTATGTATGATTTGGAGTATATTGAAAGAAAGAATACTAGTGATAATGATGGAGCAAATGTTTCTTGTGAGAAACAAACATCTAGAGTTGTATCTTGTGACAGGCACATAATGTTTGGAAACTTGCATAGATTTTTGGTGAACTTTTTTCCAAACTTTAACTACAACTGCATACTCCTTGTATACTGTGAATACCCTTTCTGAGTCTTATCCGGTAAATTAGAGAACTTGAAAGTATACTGCTTGTTATATCTGTTTGGCAAATAAGGAAAATTATAGCTCTTTCTCTTTCTTGTTGAGCAACTTTTTTCCAGAAGTTATTTTGCTGTATATAGAAAAACCAAATCTATGCAGCATGGTATGTGTGGTGCATAGACCAATTTGTGGGTGCCTTTTCTGATTCTTTTCAGGTACCCATCAAGCTAATGTTAAGTGTTGTCTAGTTAAACTTTAATCAAATGCCAAACATTTGTTGGTCTAGTGGTGAGGAACTCTTAAGAGTTCAAGTCTCCTTACCACAGCTTGTGGTTGGTGGCATATATAAGTCCTTATATCTGATCATAGAGACTCTTGGAGCAACTCAAATCTTCGGCCCAAATATCGGGTGGTGGGGGTCTTTCCTTATAAAGGTGGTGTGATATAAGCATTGCTCTCTACCAGATCTGCAGGGTAGCTGACCTACCTTCTTATTTTGTGTACTCCCCAAAAAAAGTAAAATAAGATGATAATGGTCTTTCTTCTTCGATGAAGAATTCAAGCATATTGCATTTGTAACATGTAATCAACCTATAGTCGCTGATATACATGGTAAACTACTGAGCTAAAAGGAATAGGGTGGTTACATTTCGATTCATGTTAAGCTTTATTTTTACTATTCTGTATTGACTGGTTTGGTTGCACAAACTAGACACTAATAAATGTTCTCATTGTGCAGATTTTGTATCTAGAGAAAGAAAAAGCAGTTTTGGATGAACAAGGGCTTAGGATTGCAGAGAATCAAGAGAACAGTCAGAAAAATCGTCGAAAGCTTGCAGAAAGTACTAGAGGTATTATACTGGCCAGGTCAATATTGTAACCTACTTTGTAGCCCTTTACCTGCAATTTTAGCTTTGAGGAATGACGGACTTCTTCTTGCTCTAGATTCTTTAATTTACATAATTACTGTACTGTATATATATTATTGGTGCTTCTATGATTTCTTTCTTGATGACTTTTATTCTTTTCTACTGTTTAACAGATTTCAAGAGAGCTTCAATTGAAGAAAAGTTGAGTTTATTCAACTCTTTACTTAAGGGTTATCAAGAAGAAGTTGATAATCTTACAAAGAGAGCGAAATTTGGAGAAAATTCTTTTCTCAACATTTATCAGAAGCTTTATGAAGCACCTGATCCTTATCCAGTTCTTGCTTCAATAGCAGTAAGTACAAGATCTCTGTTCATGTACATTCCTTGTTCAACTTTTTCTGTGAGAACTTGAACAACATTGTTCTTGGTTCCCATATATGAACTCCATCATTCTTTGAATTTGAATGCAGATGATATTGCTTGAAATATCTCTTAACTGGAAAAAAAGTAAATGACAAATATAAATGCATTTTCTCAACTGTTTCTAAAGTAAATGCCTTGTAAACTGATCTCCATGTTTTTGGATAATTGTCATGCTTCATATCCCATTATTATTAATTCTCTGGCTTCCCATTATTATTAATTTTCTGGCTTCCCTAGAATAGAAAATAAATAAGCTGCTAATATATAGCTGCCGGATTCATGGTTCAAAGGTTGGAATACAAAACAGCTAGTTCACCAGCTGTTTGTGGAAATCAAGCAGGAAAGGTCTCTGCATGAAGTATCTGAATAGTCTCAAAGAAGGCATTGTGAAAGGTGTGATTAGAAATCTTTTGTGTTTGTGGGAAGTGTAACTTTGGGTATAGCACCTGTACAGTCGAGGCTTTATGCTAGTTGCCAAGTAATAGGACCAAAATGGGGTATATGCCGAAGTGGAGAAAAGGGTCCAAGGATCTATTCAATTAAATTCTACAACTTAATTAAATTCTACAACTTATGACTGATTGCCCTAGCCATAGTTATTAAACCCGGCCCGGGGAGGAACCCGGCGAGGGAGGTGAATCAATGGTTACTGTTTCAACCGGTTAGTTACTGGTTCAACCAGTAGGTCATTTAAATATATTTTTTATTAATATATAATAGCTATAAATTATTAAATACAAGATATATAGTGAAAATATTGATAAAAACATATTTTATTTAAAAATTTTGAGTATAAATGTAATTTTTTAATATTTACATAGCCTTTTCACATGAAGAGTCAAAAAGGAGTTAATGCATGGAATGGAATTTGGAGAGTATATAAATAAAAAAGAGGCATATAGTAAGCAAAAGCTTACGTGATTAGGTGGTAAGGCCTTTTATTACTATTTAAGAGATCTTTGGTTCAAAACCTTACAATTACAATTTGGTTTTTCCTCAAACCTGGCCGGGTTCCCGGGTTTACCGGTTGAACTGCCGGGTTGCACGAAACCCAGCGGATTCCTTCCTTGTCCGGTCATCAGAGGAACCCAGCCTGGTTTTCAACACCGGTTCACTGGTTGAACCGCCGGGCCGGACCGGGTTCAACAACTATGGCCCTAGCATAAACCATTGCTTTTGCATACCCGGGTGAATTGTTTAGGGTTCGTCATGGGAATGACAAAGTTTTACACTGGCCATTCCCCACATACGCCGGCATAGCCAGAGGATGGCAACATGTGAGGGATCTGACACCTCTTGGCAACAACAGCACAGTGTGCATTCTTTGACAAAAATAAAGCCGCTTCTTGTTTTTGTAAATAGAAACATGCATCATAGGAGTTTCATCTCATCTCAAGTTATCTGAATTATAAGCACCCAAGAAACAAAAAATACTGTACATCATTGATGGAATTGAAGCAATCTGTGCATGGCTGCTTATGGAACTGATTAATTTGCATTGTAACTCAGCTGTCTTAAAATTCTCTTTTCTACTTGCTTAGTGATTGATTTTGCTTCCGCAGGAGAAAGATTCAAAGCTGTCTGAATTAGAATCTGAGAACCGAAAGATGAAGGTTGAGCTTGAGGAATTCCGAACAGAGGCAACACATCTGAAAAACCAACAGGCAACCATAAGAAGACTTGAAGAGCGGACCCGCCAGTTAGAACAACAGGTTCGCATCTTCTCAAGGTCTATAGTATAAATTTTATTTTGCATTTTTGCGGCAATGTGTGCATCAATTTGGTTCGACTTAGTATCTTAATTATTGTGCCATTTGGGTGCATTTTTGTTGATCAAACTTTATCAAGGTTGATAAATCGGACTCTTCTTCCTTCTTGTGTTGTTTGTTTCTGTATTTTGTTCTTTAGGCCACTTTTTGACTTCCTTCTATGGACGTCCTACTTTTTGTGATGCTGGCTAGGATTTCTCCAAATTCAATCTAAGTTATCTGTATAAAATCTTACACTTGTTTGTTGTCACACAGAGGCACAATTTGTCCTGCCACAACTCTAGTAAGAGCAATTGAATTCAATATGGGAGGAGAGTTTTGAAAGTAAATTAGTTCAATTTCTACTTGTGGTACATTATGGCTATGTCCATGTTTTTTTGTCAATCTCTCAGGCATTCATCACTTCACTCGATGAGTAGCTGCTATATTGCATTTGCCAAGACTCAATATGATTGTATAGGCTAGTTTAATTAACTAATGTTCTTTCATTTCATGCATGTCTATTGTGAATATCCTCCTTCTGATAGTCGATTTTTGCTACAAAGTTTAGATGGAAGAAAAAGTAAAGGAAATCGTGGAGATTAAGCAACGCAGCTTGGCAGAAGAGAATCAAAAGACCTTGGAGGTTTTAAAGGAAAGGTATTATCATCCTGGTGTCAGGGAATGTGTAATTATCATTCTCTCTCTCTCTCTCACACACACACACACACAAAAGCGTACGCCCCATCAATTAGTGCTTTACTGCTTTTCATTATCCCATTGATGCAGGGAGAGGATGTTGCAAGATCAATTACGTCAAGCTCAGGAAAGCGTATCTACTATGCAAAAATTTCATGAACTGGCACAGAGTCAGTTGTTTGAAGTTCATGCACAATCAGGTTATATAATAGCCTATCTTAATTTAACTACTTGAATATAACTGACTAAGAGGTTGGCCTTGAATGTTTATCTTGGGAAATTTTTATAATTGTTATCTAACTTTGGAGATTGTCAATTTCAGAGGAAGATAGGGCAGCAAAGCAATCAGAAGTCAATCTCTTGATGGATGAAGTTGAACGTGCACAATCTCGGCTTTTTAGTCTTGAGAGGGAGAAGGTATGTGACAAGATATGTAATTTGTTTTGAAAAAGTTAAGACAGCCTTCCATGTTAGCGTCAGCTAATGTTTGTGGCATGTGTTTCCTTGGAGATTGTTCTTTTACCAAGAGTTGGGTCAATCTATGTGCTTTCTTGAAGATTGGCCACAATTGTCACTGGCATTGATTTCTGCTCGTAGTGTGAATCTCCTGTTGCTTGACCAGAAGAACATTCTGTCTATCATAAATTGTTATCGTTTTTCTTTTAAGGGCATAATATACCAAGCCACTATAGTAATTGAACAACATATTTCTATATTTAGTTCCTAGAGAATAAGCAGCAGAAAATCAATAACATGACTGAGAATCCTTTTGGATGTAACTGGAGCTGCTTTCAGTGATTGCCATACTGGGTTTCTTTATGTACCCATACATCTTTTCTGGGTATTCTGTAATGGGTATTGCCATCCTGCTTCCTTGCCACTAGTATTACAGTTCATTAGAAACTTATCTTAGTCAGAGAGGTGATATGGTCTTGAAAGGGGTTGACTGATCTGGGATTAAAAGTTATGTTTTCAACTTTGCAGTGATGCGACAAAAATTTTCCTGCAATAGATACTGGTGATTATATATTCTCTTCTGCTTGCTGACTTTTTTTTTTTTTTTGGAATTTTGTGCAGGGATTGTTACAATCTCAATTACAGACAGCTAATGAAGATAATGAGCAGAAGAAAAGGTGAATTTTTCTGCTTTTAAGTCTCTTTAATACTGTGTTTGAAGAGTTTTCTAGCTTTTTTCTTGTTATGTCGCGGGTCTTGTGTGATGACTGCCTAATATTAAGCGTGGTGATACCAAGATGATTGAAAGGAGAAGATCGTGCTGATGACGTACAAGCGCTGTATTCCAGAAAACTGGATTTGTTCTTTTTTTCTTTTTCGTTTCAAGATCATCACTGACTATAATAAATCAGACATAAATTTGTTGGCTAATCACGGCAGATATTTTGAGTCTTATTATTTGATCACATTTTGTCCTTTTAGACATCCTTACAACATTTGGTTTCTCCTCAAAACTTCCATCCATCAAAATCACAAACTGAAACTCAGATATTGGGAAAGTTATGTAGTTAAAGTGGTGATTGCCAGAGAAACATGTTAGAAATGCAACTGTGGTGTTCTTAGGAGTATGAGCTCGAATTGTGTCATAATGCATGGATTTTTAAGGACTAATAATTGATGTTAGTGAGACTATGTCAGTAGTGAAAATTGGTAAGGTATTGTTAATTTAAGTTGAAATATGTTTTCTGAATGTGCTTTTTCATGCATGGAATGACACCTATTGCTTTTCTACTACAATACAGAATCCATTTTTCCAAAATATGGATTTATGTTCAGCAGCATGTTTGGTAAAATGTTATATTGTTTTGTTGCAGTGATAGTCCAGATAAGCATATCATGCTTGAGAATTCTCTTAGTGCCAAGGAAAAGATAATTTCTGAACTAAACATGGAACTTCATAACATCGAAACCACCTTAGCAAATGAGCGAGAACAGCACATGATCGAGATGAAGATATTGAATACTATGCTTAATGAGAAGGTGCGTTTCTTTTTCTTGCCCCATCCCATATTTCCTTCTTCCCAACTGAATATATGCACACCCTTTGATCTTATTAGTTGGACAGAATTTAATTCGTCAAGTAATCAGATAAAATTATAGATAGTTCCTTTATCGGACGTCTTGTAGTCCATGTAATATTACTCCCATGACATCCTCAAAAATTAAAAAATGACATGTTTGCTGTGTCCTCCTTCGATTTGACTAGCAACTAATTGGTCTAGACAAGCGTGAACTTCATAATTATGATTTTGAATTTTTTTTTTGTATAATACTGGAATGAACATTCCTGATATTTTTCTCTGAAATTGATGCTTTGAAAGGGTACTGAGATTTTGGACAAATATGATGAGAGACCTTATGAAGCTAGTCCTAGTACATAAGATAAATGTGCAAGTGAAATGTTGGCTAAAATTTTATTTTTAGGAGGGAAGGGATGGCAAAAAGGAAGCAGGAAGCAGGGAATGAGGTGTGGCAAGAATCGGATCCCCATTCTAATATGGGGAAAGAAAAACGTAGTCACTTGGTTATATCTGTTTGTTGTTTGGCTTGAGTTATTATCAACTGTGAGACAAAAATAAATGACATGGTTTGTGTCCTTTCAATGAAGGTTGGTGTTTTCTCAATGTCTTTTTGAACAGGAATATTGAGGAAATTGCATCAATGTTTTCTGTCATTAGTCAAGATCTATGTTGTAATAATTTTTCCAGGTCTGTAATTGAATTCTAAGTTGTCTTGCACAATCGTAGACCCGAATATGCTAATTCTAGGATATGCCGCTATCTATACGTAGGTGATCCTTTTCTTTGATTAGTTATTTCAGATCGTTCTAATTGTTCAAGTAATAAGGTTTTCTTATTGTTTCTGTCCCACAAAAACTTTTGACTTAGATTTGTTTGTTGACCTGTATATGGTCAAAATTTCCAAGTTGGAGCCCCGCCTTTCTGGTGATAGTTCTTCTGTGCTGTAACTACCTCAATATTTTGTTCTACCATTTTGTATTATTTCCTTGCCTTGATATTTCTTCTCTTTTTTGAACTCAAGGAAAGCTATTATAGATGAGTTGAAAAAGGAGCTTCAGGCAAGGCCAACAGAAAAATTAGTTGATGATTTGCGTAAGAAGGTGAAAGTATTGCAGGTAACCAGCTCATCCTTGCAAATTCTATTTTATTCCATATCATTTTTTTAGGTTATCTTGATTATAACACTTTCAGTGGAAAGACAAGGCTGGAAATGAGGAGGGTAGAAACTTCTTTTGAAAAAACTAGAAAATGAATAAAGTTTGAATGACTTAGTCAATCTGATTAGATATCCTCATCTTTCTCCACTGCTTTGTCAGGTGAATTAAGTGGTTGAAAATTTTGATAGCCAAAAAAAAAAAAAAAGACTGCATTTTTCGTCAATTTCAGTATGGATGATTTTCAAGTTTCTTTTACTTAATGTCTCCTGTCCTCTGTATCCACTTGCTTCCAAGCTTCTGTTTTGAAACAATGATTGGTCTTTTTGTTTTGATAAATGTTATAACATAATTGGATCTGTTACTATTAGATTAAATCTGCAATGATTTTGGCATTGCTATATTAGTGCTTTTGCTTTCAACACCTCCAGGGGGGGAGATTTCACTGCATTAGTGTCCCAAAGTTCTCTTACTGTCTCTCTCAATTTCTTTGTCCCTCTTAGTTCTTTTGTCTATATAACAAGAAGAAAAAATTGTTCATCCTGTTTTGGGTTTGCTCTCATAAATACAGCTGAGGTTGTTGCCCGTAACTTTTCTTTTACACTCCTATCAACAATTTCTTGCTGAACTTTAGGCAGTGGGTTATAATTCAATCGAGGCTGAAGATTGGGAAGTAGCTGCCGCTGGAGAAGAGATGAGCAAGCTTGAGTCCTTGCTTCTTGACAAGAACCGGAAAATGGAGCACGAACTCACTCAATTGAAGGTATGAAGTTCTAAAGTGGTTGAGGTTCAACTATTTTAGTGGTCCCAGCATATTTTTAACTTCCATCTACATGTGTAAGCAGTAGTACAAAAACAAAACTTATTGGAGAATGAGTTTATGTCTTTTTCTTTAACTGTTACAGAATATTAACTTATCATTTAGGAATAGGCTTCGATGTTTACAGGTATTATGATAATTGGTTTTTTACTGTCAGGTCAAGCTTTCTGAAAAGACATCTTTGTTAGTAGCGGTTGAAGCCAAGAGAGAAGAATTAACTGCAAAGGTTAATGAACAACAAAGGCTGATACAGAAGCTAGAGGATGATATACTAAAGGTTAGGTCAATTTTTTAGATAAGTCAAAATTGATGGTCTGTTAATATACACTGGATTTTATGAGTTTTCTTACATGTGATTCTGGGAAATCTCACATTTGTTAGCAAATGATCATGGTTTTAAAGTAGTAAGCTGGATAGTGTATGAAATTTAACTTGATTGGTTATCTTTGGGTTTTTTGGTACATGGGGCCCGGGTGGGAACAAAAAACATATGACTTGAACCTTTTGAATCTTTTCCCTTGTTAATTTATATTGTAATGGCAGGGTTATAGTTCAAAAGATAACTCATCTTCATCAAAAGGCACTCTATTTGAAGAATGGGATCTGTCAGAGTCTGGAGGAACAGAACCATCTGAGGTAAGTTTTGCTTCTGTTTTGTAATTCTCACTTTAAATTTCTATCCCTGCAAAAAGGAAAAAAAAAAAAAAGGAAAAGTAATGTTGGTGAAAATATATCGGATTACCCCTTAATTTTGGCAGTATAGATATTATTATATGTACTTTTTTGTGAATTCCTCTGTGTTACTCTGCACAGCTTGATTAGAACTGTAAAATATATTGGACTATCCCTTAATTTTGGCAGTATTGATATATTAATCTGCATTTTTATGTGCTTAGTAAATTTAACACTTCATTGATCTCAAAAATGCTGTTTCTTGGCTCATGAATATGACATTTTCCCTGATCAACTCTGTACAAAACAGAATGCCGAACAAAGACATGTTTTCATGGATCAAGATCAAAGTTCAATGCTTAAGGTGATCTGCAGCCAACGAGACCGTTTCCGGGCACGCTTGAGAGTTCCTAAACTGAAGAGGTTAGTTGTTTTTTGGGTATATAAATGTACTCATATTTCAACACCATGTTTTTTTATTCAAGCAGTGTAATTTGTTCTCTTTAACTCATGCTCTGGTCTCTTAAACTTTTACCTTTGCAGGAAATAAGGCATCTGAAGGAGAAGATAGGGATGCTAAATACTGAACTTGAGAAAACCAAGGCAGATAATGTGAAACTTTATGGGAAAATTCGTTATGTTCAGGATTATAATTCTGAAAAAGTAATCTCAAGAGGATCAAAGAAGGTGCTTGAGCAACCGATCTGTCTATTTACTCTACTTCTAGATTCTTTTAGCTAAAATGTCTCCATATTCTCAGTATGCCGAAGATCTAGAAAGTGGTTTCAGCTCTGATGTGGAATCGAAGTATAAGAAGATATACGAGGATGACATAAATCCTTTTGCAGCATTCTCAAAGAAGGTTTTCTGTTTTCTTTCGATCTTTTTCCTGTATTTCCTTTCTTATATGTTTTATCACTATCTGCTTTTTTTGCATAATATAGTTATAGTGTTGTGTCCATAGTTTAGTTTTGATTTCCTTTCATAAGTTTAGGATGAAAGAAGACAAACGCCTTGCTATCTCTTTGTAATCAGTAATTATGTTGCAGAAATTTGTCTTTATACAATGGGTATATGAATAGCCTGTTTTTAACTTTTTTTCGTCCCTATTTCTCAGTAACATTTTCTTTTGCATTTTTTTTAGTTTTATTTCTACGACTGATACTTCGTTGTAAAATCTGCTTATTAAGTGTGTTGAAATTTTATGAAGTGCTGTCCAAACTATTCATACTGTGTACCTTTTCTTTGAAGAATAAAATGTGCAAATAGTTCCTAAATTCATATTTTACTGTTAATGAATGTTCTAACTCTCCTGACTCGTTTACTTTTGTTATGCTTGTTATTATTCATGAACTCACACCTAGCTTTCTTTCCTTTCTCTTCCTTTCTTGTTCCCTTTTGAACCATGCTCAGGAAAGAGATCAAAGGTACAAGGAGCTGGGCTTAAGGGATAAAATTACTCTTAGCAGTGGACGTTTTCTTCTTGGCAACAAGTATGCTTCCATAGTCTTTGATCTGAATTTTTTGTATAATTCTGTAAAGTGGTTTCTCTTATATTTCCAGAAATGGGATTAGACGTGATTTCAATTGGTTTTGCTGCCTATTTTTCTAGTTCATTTTCTTGACAGAAAATTTCTTGTTTTAAGCTCTTGTTTGCATCAACTACAGGTCTTTCTGAATGTGGTTGTCACATGTATGAATTCCGAAGGTTTCAGAAAAGTTACCAAAATAAACAGTAATGAATTAATCACTGTAAATATATTCACTCCTGTGCACAGAGACATGATAATGGTTGAAAAGTTAATTGGCTTAAATTTATGATAATTTGCCTAGGTGTTTTAGAGTGGAACCTGGTCCAACTGTAGCTCCTACAAATTTGAATTAGGGATTTGTCCATTGCTAGACCAAATTATCAACTTTATCCTATCAGGGTTAAATCATCACTTGGCAAATGCCACAAAAAATTCTTGCTTGACACAGTCTTAGACCAGAAAATTTTACAAACCTTCATCTATGGCAGTTGAATCTTGGACTATAATTACAAGCCTAAACTTGTATCCAAAGAGTTTCTTTTCCTGTATCAAGTCCACGATTGCCTATTGTCAACCTTACTCTTGTGCATAGTGGCTGTTAGTTCTTAACCTCATTTTCCTTTTTCTGCAGTGTGTGTGTGTGTGTGTGTGTGTTTTTTTGGGGGGGTGTGGTGGTGGTTGGGGGTATGCAATACTATGTGTTGTGTTCTGGGCATTTAGTTTTGACATTGATATGCTAATCAGAATTATAATTGAACGTCTTGCAGATATGCTCGAACCTTTGTGTTCTTCTATACGATTGGGTTGCATGTTTTAGTGTTCACTTGTCTGTACAGGATGTCAGCTCTTAGCCACCTGAGGTAATTGTGCTCCAAGCATGTTTGTCTTTTTTTCCTCTAAAGTAAATTTTGCTGGATATGGTTGTTCATTATGTCCTCTGTTTTTGCAGCAATGGTCCTGAGGAATCACTGATTGGAGATAAAAACTTAAATCTTCCTCACGCATTATAGTCCTCTTTGATATTCTCTCTCTCATTTCTTTTATTCCCCTTTGGGGTGGTTCCCTTATAGACCAAAATAATAATAATAATAATAATAATAATAAAAACAAAAAGAACCAGTTGATGTACGTAATTTTGTGTTGTAAATAGGGACACACTAATGCACTACTTGCTCTCCCTTTTTTCCCATTTCATAAGAGTAATTAAGTATTATAAGTTTTCTCCTTTTTATTTTGGTATTGGGTGAATTTATGCTATGAACGCAGAGCACATTCAATGGAGAGAGCCTACTCATTATTAGATCTATCGCATTGTTGTGAACTATTTTCAATCTATTCGGTCATATTTGATTTGTATGCAGGTGGTTTTTGGATTTGTCTCTCATATTCTGGACATCTGGTGACAATGTGTCTTGGGCATATATACACTGTTGTGCATATATATACATACACTGTTGGATATGTATGGTTTGGCTGGAGATGTAAGTTATATACAAGTGGAGTTCGACTCTGTTTGGTATCCTCAAGCAAAACCATAATAGTTTGGAATCCAAGACCACTATAAATACTCGAGCCTTCTGACGCTACTATGTAAGACTAGCCAATAACGAAAAATAAACCTGACAACACATTCTTCTCCCAATGAAAGGATGTGTTTGGAGTAATTGAGTGTTGAAAAAAAATAAAATAAAATAAAATAAAACTCTAAATGTCAACCAAGAGCAGTACTAGTATAATTCTTCTAAAGCATTTGTTTTACAAATCGTTATTCCCTTGTTGAAGAAGTCATGGTCTTTTATGCTAAAAGCTTAAAGAAGTCATAAATGAGACTTATAACAGTAATGACAAATAATTCCAACAGGAACTTTGAATCGAAAAATGATAAACATATGTTGTCTGTTGGAAAAAGATACCCGAGTTCACTAAGGGTGTGTTTGTTTTAACTGAAAATATTTTCTTGAGAAAAATGTTTTTCTTGGAAAATATTTTACACGAAAAAGTCTATTTTTCATACAATTTTTTGGTGGTCGGTTGACAAAATGAAAATATTTTGAAATAAAAAAATTTAACGATTTTATCTTTAATTTTATGGATACAATTTAAAAAAATTTATAACAATGGTAATAAATACCTTACAAGTAATTGTATTAATAAAAAATTGATTTTGTTCAAAATTAAATGATAGTACAATGTAGTACTAAAATATGCATAATGATACTTATATTAGTATGGGGCCCATAATTGAGAGAAAAATAAATGAATAAGAATTAAAAAATAAAATAAGTTTAGCAAACGAAATTCTAAAAGTAAGTATTTGAAGTTTAATGTCACTTTTGAATTATTCGGAAAATAACTTACGCTAAAAAATTTCGTAAGTTATTTTCAGTCAGAGGAAGGAAAATTGGAAAATATTTTACACCGAAAAATATTTTTCAGTGTTTAGCACAAAAAAAAATTTCAGAAAAATATTTTCAATTCAAACGAAAAACACCCTAAGATGAAAGATGAAAATAGAATTTTCGAGCGATCGTGAATAGCTCACTTTTTTAATTTTTTTTTTCATTACAATTTTCAAAATCTTCTCTCTTTCATTGCAATGGCTTTGTCTTTTATTTTTTTGGAAGAAAATTGTGAAACTCAGCTTTTTAAGCCTATTAATTCATTAAGATTTAACTTACCGATTATAATATTAAGCGGATGGGAAAATTGTTGAAATAGTCCTTCAACTTTTTTACTTTAACCGAAATAATCCCTCAACTCTTTTTGTAGCCAGAATGGTCTTTTAACTTTTATTTTTTAGCCAATATAGTCATTTTATGTGAAATTTATCAAAAAAAATAAAAAGATTTTTATGGTGGCTCCACTATAAAAGATTTTTTTGGCTAAAAAATAAAAATTGAAGGACTATTCTGATTAAAAAAAAAGTTGAGAAACTATTTTGACTCAAAAAGTAAAAAAATTGAAAAACTATTTTGGCAATTTTCCCTAAGCGGATTTAAAGGAACGTATTGAATTCATTAGACATGAAGAGAATTATAAGGACTTAAGATATACTAGAAATTTTATGATCCCTTCTAAAAAAAATTATTTTTTTATATTTTGAGTGATTGTATAATATAATATTATATATTTAAAAAATTTATATTATACAAATTTTTAAAATTAAAAAAATAATTTTTCGAAAGTGGTAAAATTCCCCTTTATGAGGACAACTGCCGTCATTACTGCTCAAGTACGTTTGTTTGCAAAAATCTAGAAGGCAGAAAAGAGCAATTGAGAAAATTGATGGGAGGGACCCAATTTTATACGCGACAAAAATCCTGTTAGAAATTAGAATATCAAATTTGTTGTAATCATATATCATTGGGAGTGTTCACAGATCGCTTACTTGGGTTCATGAGTTAAAAAAAAATCAGATCTTTAATGATTGAGTCAAGAAAATTATGACTTTCTAACCGACTTTTTATATAAAATAGATACCCAATTTATCGAATACCTGTAAAAGATAGTTGGATTGATCGAGTACCTGATTCTCACTAATAAACAAAACATAAAAATTTAAATAATAATAGTTAGGTAAATTAATTTCACAATTAAGTCAATAACACTTAAAATTTAAGTCACAAAATACATTCCAATAGCAACAAACTAGAAAGTAGAAACACGTTAATAGTAACAACAATTAAATCACAAAATACATCGAAAGGGAAGACGAGGAACTGAAAAAAAAAAGAGGTGAAAGGTTGCCAATAACCTTAGTAAGTATTAACTTTTAGTGAAACCCTATTAATCAAATTTCTAAAATTATTCCTGAAATGAATCGAATCAGGTATCCGGAAGGTCACAAAAATATGACCCGCTACTCGACCCTCAATCTGAGTAACCTGACCCGACCCTCTACTTTACCTGATTTCAGAATACGATTTGGGTATCATCTTTTTTCGATTAGGATCGGATCGATTCAACAAATTTTCGAGCCAAGACGAATAAGAATAAACACCCCTATATATAGCAAACCAGGGGCATAAACAGTAGGAAGGCAGACGGGGGCTACCACCCTCCTACATTTAAAAAAAATTTGGAATATTGCATAATAATTTTAATGAGTATGTATTTTGTCCTCCTAAAAATTTTAAAAAATTTACACTATTACCCCTTACATCAAAATTCTACCTCCATTACTGTCACAAACCATTGAGTCCTCCAAATGACTGAGGCACAAATAATTTTCTTACAACTCACATTTCAGTGGGAAAAGATAGATACTGCACTTAGGCCAATCACCTCGATAAATGAATCAAAATGATATTTTGCTTATTATTATTAGACTCAATTACAGTTTGCTCTTTATAAATAGGAACAGTCACTAATTGTCTTTTATATTTATTTTATCAATAAATTATCTTCAAAATTTAATAAAGTTAAAATTTTAATCTAAAGAAAGTAATAAAATGCCATAGATGCTCTTAATATTTTTAATTACACTAATTTGTAAATTTTTTTACTAAAATTCTTCTTATAAATTTGACAATGATAATAAATTAAATTTATTATTCTAAGTTTTTTTTTTCTTTTTCTTTTTTCTAGTAATTAGTTGATCAACTTAAATTTATTTAAAATATATATTGACTATATCTTAACGTAATATATTTGCTCAAATAATGTGATTTTTTAAATATAAAATAATAAATTAATTATTGATAATAGAGAAAATAAAAATAATGTGATTAATTAAATAAAATATTTTACTCTAGATATAAAATAATATTGATAGAACAAGTATGTGGTAGCATGTTAAAAATAGATGTAAAAAAGATAACATAAATAGTGAATTAATTCATACAATTAATATTGAAGCAATAACTTTTTTCAATAATGTTGGATGAAAAAACATTGTTACTTTTGAATAACAAATTGTTTATTAAATAAAATCAAATACCAAAGTGCAACTCACCCGAACTTATGTTAGATAAGGCAATTAAAATATCGAGGGTAATTAGTAATAACATTTTACTATTTCTTTTAGATGAATAATTTGTAACTGTCATCTATTTACGGGAGAGGCAAACTGAAATTAAACCTAAGAGATTAGATAATTTTGCTTTTTATACGTGCCTTTCATTTAGCTCAAAAAAGGTTTAAAGGCCGTGCAAATGTCGTTGTTGTGAAAGTGTCTGGCAATTTTTTTTACAATTAACAAAATTATATTGTTTTCGTCAGATAAACAACCAAGTCGTTGTAGTATAGTTATTAGTATTCTCGCCTGTCTCTTAGTAAACGGGTTCGATCCCCGGCAACGGCGTTTTTCCTTCTCTTTTTCATTTTTTTCTTCCCCTTTTCGTGCCCAAAACGATGTCGTCTCCGTTTAATTTTTGTTCAAGCAATCCGTAATTTGTTACTTGAATTTTCCTATAAACAGACTTATCGACTGCCGTTTGGCCTTTTCGCAGTTGACGGCGGCGGTATAAGAGGCTGAGGCGGCGCGACACCATTCACACCCACATAAAAGACAGGAAAAATCCTAAAAACAAATTAAAACCCCCAAAATCCAAAACCCAATTGCTTTTTGTTTCGTTCAAAATCCAAAACCCAATTGGTTTTTGCTTTGTTCAACTATATAATGCACTTATGTGTATGCAATTTGTACTTCCGCCACCTCCTCCTTCTCCTTCACCGTCGCCGCTCTCCGCCTCTTCTCCCTTTGCTCCTCCTATTCGAAAACCCTAATCCCATTCTATTCTTGTGCTAGATATAATTCCACTATTCCTAATTTTTCCTCAATGGTTAATAATCACAATAATCACCATAACAATCTCTCCCCTTCTTCAATCTCCGCCACCGCCGCCTTCTCCACAGCAGCTCCGTCGGCTCCACAACCCCAGCCAGATCAGCCGATAACCCACCCTTGGCTCATTGTCGGCCTCGGTAACCCCGGCAAACGGTACAATGGGACCCGCCATAACGTCCGTACTAATACTCCCCTTGTTTGAATTTATTGTTTTTTATTTTTTTTTTACATAATATATGAAAATATTAATAGAATTTTGTTGGATTTTGAAAATTAGGTGGGTTTTGAGATGGTGGATTATATAGCTGAAGCAGAGGGGATTTCAATGGGTAGTATGTCCTTCAAGGCCCAGTTTGGAAAAGGTTAAATGTTTTGTTCTTTTCATTTTGCTATTTTTTTAAAGACAGAATTTGCTATTATTAGAAAAAGAAAAATGAAAAAGATACTGTCTTTTTTAAAAAAATAAATAAATAAATTTTGGGAGGTTTTATTGGAAAATTTGTTAATTTAGGCAGAATTAAAAAAGAAAGAGACTCTATTGATTTGTGGGACTTATTCTGAAGGTCGAGTTGAACTGAAGTTTTGTTGTGTTGATTTTGTAATTTGTAGGTCATATTGCAAATGTGCCTGTTATGTTAGCTAAACCACAGACTTTCATGAATGCAAGTGGTGAGTCTGTAAGTAACTTCACTCTGCTCTGATTAATTTTGTTTGCAACGTACACACACGGAACAACTTGCTTGTGCTATACTAATGGTTAATTGAATTTGTAATCCTTTGTTTTGTGAATAGGTTGGAGCGATTGCTTCGTATTATAAGATTCCTTTGAAGCAAGTTTTAGTGGTAAATTATGCTCGTTTTCATTAACGGCAGATAATTAAATTTTGTTCAATCTCAAATGGCTTAAAATGCTAAAAGATGATCTGATTTGTAGATTTTTGATGATATGGATCTTCCATTTGCGAAGCTGCGACTACTGCCCAAGGGTGGACATGGAGGCCACAACGGGTATATACCATACTGCCTCATTAGCTTTTCTGTTGCCTATAGACAACATCTTTTATTTTCATACACAGAAAAACTGATTTGCCTGTTAAATTACATCCATGTGCTATTTTATCCCTTGCATACCCCCTGTGCTGTGAATTTATACTTATGATCGTATAAGTATAGAATTGATATTTCTATGTTGTTTTCCCTCTACTGATCCAAATACATGAATTTGATATTGTTTCAAGATTGAGTCAAAACTGTTCGCAAAATAACATACTCATGCATGTATGCAAGCAAGAGTATCTGACATTGACTTAGAAAGTGCTCGTCACCCATAAAGATTGTAATTGTTTTCCTTTGTGGATTGGAGATTAAAATCACGATTGTAGAGATCTAATCATTGTTATCCTTGAAATTGGATAGTGACATTTAGTTCAGTGCCCTGTAATGAAGTTGATTTCATGATTTCTAAGCAACATTAAATGAGTGCTGTTAAACTAAATCTTGTGTTTCACTAGTTTAGGTATCAACTCCTTTTTGCACTTTTCTAATGGAGATATAGGGGATGATGATGACGATATAATGTCATTCCTCATCAAGTCAAATTTGTGGGAGTTTTTTATGGACTTTGTAAAGTATCTGTATGTCGTTTGTCTCTGTAAGTGAAACTCTTTTGAGTTTTTCAAAGTCTGTTACATAGTTTGGCGAAACTAAGAATACCCAGAAAGTAGCATTTGTTTTCTCTACAAGTGTATTGAAAACTTGGCTTGCACTGAATACACATTTTCTGTTTTAAAAAACAGTGATAATTTCATTTTCTTTTGCAGGATGAAGAATATTATTAATCACTTTAAAGGTAGCAAGGACTTTCCTCGTCTGCGAATTGGTACTTCCTGAACTTACCTTTCCTTCTTGTAGAAATGTTTTTCAGGTACTAGCCACTCACTTATTTCATAAAATACATAGGCATTGGGCGGCCCCCTGGAAAAATGGATGCTGTAAATTTTGTTATGCGCCCGTTCAACAAACAAGAACGTGAAGAGGTAATTACAACTCTGATGAATTATCACGAATGCCGTGTACATTAATCAAGTTACTATGGTTATCCAGAATAAAGAGCTAATGTGAGGATTATGCTAAAAGTTGTCTTTTTCCTTTCTGCAGTTGAATTTTACATTTCAGACTGGCTTGGAAGCAATACGAATTCTTTTGCTCGAGGGGATTAATAGAAGTGCGACTTTTGTTAATAGTCATCTGCTAAATCACTGGAACAACTTCGATAAATTACTGGTAGCTTGCATTTCTCTAAGTGGTAACAACATGATGCAAGTTTGCAACTGGAGAAGTACTGCAATTTGACCATGGTTCTAAATTACTCATTTTGCTTTACTCTATACCAGGAGCTTATAGTGAAGCTAGGATGCAGAGGTCATTTTTTGTTTCTTTCCTTGAATTTCATTTTTATATGTGATGAATTTTTCAGTTGAGAATATGTAACTTTTGTTAAGATATCAAATTAAATGATGTTGATATTTACTTTTCGGTCTCATAAATGTGTTTGTTTGTCTTGTTTCTAAATGATTCTATGGGATTATTCAGGTTTCTGCCCTCCATGAACCCCTTGAATTAGAAATGCTGTCAAAAACATTTATTATTTATTTAAATGGACAAAGAATGAAAATTATATAGCATACAGTAATTTTATGCTTGAAGTTAGTTTCATTAAAAAAGTGCGAAATCGCGAGGGGAAAACTAAACTTATATGACAATGTTTGTGAAAAATAAAATATTTAAGAAAAAAGAGTTCAAGATTTACCGTTTGTCAAAAAAATTTAACTTGTTGGCAATAAAAATATTTTCATATGACTAAGAAAGTTAGCTTCGAGCAAAGGTCAAGTACCTTAAGCAAAGGTTTTTGGAAAGCTAAAAATGATTAGGCAAGCAAATACTCTGTGATTAAACGTAAATTTGTTTGGAAATTTCGAACTAAAACTTACTAACAATCATTCATAAAAGTTCAAGGGAGTAAAGTTCATCAGAACTATAAACGGTTGGATCAGACCGGGGTTCTCCCACATCGGAACGCATAAGAGGAAGCAAGGCATGCAAAGGTTATTTAAATACAGGCCGAAGCAACCTGCAAACATACTTACCTGGACGGGGTCAATGGGCGATCAACAAGGCCCATGGCCTAGGTTGGTGACTTCCATTGCACTCGGGAGGGGTGCCAGCCTAAGGTCAGCCCAAGTGGTTGAGCCTACGTCATGTTATAATTTGTGATAGTGGGGGCCTGCGTTCGCGCGGCCCCTGCCCAATATTCAAAACTCAAAATGTTTGGTCCATTTCCTAATGGGCTGTTTGGTCCATTTTCAAGTGGGCTTCTCAGTGTGTTTCAATTCTGAAGCTGCTGGGCCTGTATCATACAACAATAACTCAAAATGTTTGGCCCATGTCCTAATGGGCTTGTCAGCAGATTATATGTATATGATATAATGTGCAGAAATTGTTTCGCAAATGTCAAAAAGTTTGACTTGTCCAACTGTTTGGCCCATCTTATGCAACCAGTCATCTCAGCATAGAAGGAAAAGACAAAAACAATTGATTAGTGAATACATTTTGGGCAACTGAATCGATCAGATTGATTGATGTCAAAATAATATGTCCAGTTATGAGTTTGATGGGATTTGGTGGGTGTAATCACTAATCAAAATTAAGTGGGTAAGCATCGTAGTCCTTTAATTGGTCCTTGCTCCAGCTTTAAATATTTGCGGGCAGCTCTGGTCCGATACCTGGTGATACCTATCTGTGACGATATCTTGCATTGTGCACTATGTGGCTCATATTGTCAATTAATTTTGTGACCTTTTTCACAAAAAAAGTTGTTGAAAATTTTAAATAAATTAAAGACATCATGATTCATGAATTTAGATAGTTCAGCAAGTTGAAGGATGATACAAAATCAATTGAATCCGATGAACAGAGGGGAATGGACTGAAAAAACCAGTCAGTCATTTGGATAAAGCCACCTTGCATCATAGCCACCATTCCTTTCCATGCAACATATATCATCCACACATAATGACTAGAAGGATTCCAAAATGATCAAGAATCTTTACAACATCATCCCATCAATTGAAGAAAATGACCCCTAAACCTAAAAAAAATATGATTATGACTAATGAAGCATTATTGATTA
Source organism: Cinchona pubescens (assembly GCA_025175665.1). Classification (NCBI taxonomy): domain Eukaryota; kingdom Viridiplantae; phylum Streptophyta; class Magnoliopsida; order Gentianales; family Rubiaceae; genus Cinchona; species Cinchona pubescens. Next base: position 1,594,045 of record JANKKI010000076.1, read on the forward strand.
TAGCCACCATTCCTTTCCATGCAACATATATCACCCCGACATAATGACTAGAAGGATTCCAAAATGATCAAGAATCTATACAACATCATCCCATCAATTGAAGAAAATGACCCCTAAACCTAAAAAAAATATGGTTATGGCTATTGAAGCATTATTGGATTACTCAAAAATCATTTACCACCAAATTAGGAATAATGAGAGTGATTTGATGGAAAATGAAAGATGCAAAGAATGAAACAAAAAGGTCACCTTAGAGCATAACATGGTTAAGTCACAATCATATTGTACATGGGTGACAAAGTCCACATATTTTCTTCCCTACAATCCTCAGGTTCCCGTTAAATTCCAAAACATTTCACATGATTTTTGGATATATTTGTCGAGGAAATAATATTCCACACGTCTGTTTAAGGTGAATGCACGCACTGATTATATTAATGCTTGGAAAATATTTAGATAAATTCGATTTTTAATTCTACCGGTAGACACTGTAGTTAGGATTAAAATTTAAAAAATCTTACTTACATCAACTAATGTCATAAATTTTTAAAATTTAATCCACACCACAAAATCTATAAATGAAACTAAAAATCAAATCTACCTAAATATTTGATTTAATGCTTTCAACAGTGTCAGTTACCCTGCTTTTATCACCATTATTGTAGCTCCACTTCAATATACACACTAGCTACAGGAAAAGTTTTTCCCACTCAACATCATAAACAGTTGGTATAGTCGAGCAGTGGCGCTGTAAATTGTCATCTGTATTTCACAAGTCATGATCTATTAAATTAGGGTTAATTAGATTTATTTTCTATGAGATTTGGTCCTATTATCAAACAAACTCTATAATTTGATAAAATTATAGATTTCTTTTTCTCACTAACTGCCCCAGAACTTTTAAAAGATTAAATTATTCTTATCAAATTATAGATTTCTTTTTCTCACTAACTGCCCCAGAACTTTTAAAAGATTAAATTATTCTTATCATGTATTACTTAATTAGTCCCTCAATTATTTACTAAAATCAAGAATAATCCTTAGATTTTTTTATATTATCAATTTTGTACACAACTCATTCTTCCACCACAAACCACCATCTCCCCCACTTTTATTCCAGTTTACCGGTTCTAAGTCTTTCTATAATATAAATCAACAAAAAGAATCATAGAAATAGAAAAAATTCAAAAAAAAAACCCATGAAATTTCATTTGGATCTGTAAAATTATAAAATAATGTCTATTTCCAAAATTTGAGAAAATAAAAAAATAATTAAGAATGAAGAAGGGTATTTTGGAAATAAAGAAATTATTTTTTTGCTGATGTCATCATTTTGTTAACGATAGTTAACAGAAGGACAATATTTGTTAAATATGGGCTATTCAAGGGGATTGACTAAAATTTTATCAAATCACAGGTGTTTAGTAATATGGTCAAACACAGGGACGGTAAATGTAATTAACCCATAAAATTACTGTTACTCTTTTTTTTTTTTTTTTTCAAAAAAAAAAAAAAAAACTACGATTACTTCTCTATTACTTTTCATTTTTCCGTGTAAATATGTGACCACTGGCCACTTTCTTTCCTGCCAAAATATTTCATCTTTCTTTACATTTCATTTTACTTTAATCAGTTAGTAAAATGGAAAGTAAAAAAGTAAGCAAGCCTAATTTTCGGAAAAAAAAAAAGAGAGACTAATTTAGTCTTTATTTTTAAAATGTGGATTAATTTAGTCTTTTATTTATCAAAAAAGATTAATTTGGTCTTTCAGCTTTAAAAAAAAAAACTAAACAATTTAAAATTTGTGACGAAAATTATTGACAAAATAACGGAACCGTTGAAAACGCATCTATTGCAAGTTAACAGTCACATGATTATTAACTAACTTAGTCCATTAAATTATTTGTGATTTTCAACCTAGGCTTTAAATTAGTTAGCAATTTTAAAAAGAAATGACTAAATTAATTTGTTATGATAAATAAAAAATCAGATTAATTAATATCCAAAAATAACAAACTAAATTGATCTTTTTTCAATTTTTGAACAACTAATGCATATGTTGAATATACTAGAGCTTACACAAGACATGATTAAACACCAAATGCTTCAAATCTTTTTATATAACTGTACAATTTTTATGAATGATTGAAATGAAGTAATTTATGTTACAGTTTTTATAAATAATGGTATTCGAGTAATTCAATCAATATTCTAGTTTTATGAAATTTAAATTCTATTTCTAGCCTTAGCATTTGTTTGGACTGAAACCAATTAATTTACTGGTCAAGTCATAACTGACACGTGTCTCTTGTTGCTGTATATTACCGATGATGGAAACCGATTCCGAGGGAGCAAAGGCGAAGCAGAACTTGCCCCTGGAGTCGACCGGGAACAAGCAATTTCTCGAGTTCAACGGCAGCGTTTTGCCACCAGAAAAATGAAACGACACCGCTGGAACCTTGACATCATCAGGAACGGACGATAAATCAAAACACGTGTCGAACAAAGAATAACCACTCGTTGAAGGCAAATTCGTGGCATATTTAACGAAAGTGTCACGAAGCGAGTTATATGCCTGAGTCACTAGACGAGTCACCACGGTTCCCGAGTCAACTATTACACCACCGCTTCCATCCGGTTCGACCTGAAAAATCGATGGTTGAATCGATAGTTGTTGTCCTGCAACACTGATTCCAACAAGGTCCACGTAAAAGAACACATCAAATTTCGGGTTATGAACCATCGGAACCATGATCGAGTCACTGGGTGGAAGTGAGTTGAACTCGAGAGTTGAGGACGAGTGAGAGTCCATGTCCACGAGGCAATACGAGAACGACGTCGCTTGAATTTGCGAAGGGAATGATAAATCTCCAGCTCCCAACCCAATTAAACCAGCCGAGCCGTAAAACAAGCCCTCATTATCATGCCCGCACCCGACGGCCACATTATCAACCGAACCCGACCCGCCAAACGTCACCGTTTCGGTTGCCAACTCCCCATATGTGAATGACCCGTCCCCGTAAGACACGTAATACCGACACGTGTCACCACTACACCCGTTGACACTAAGAGAATTACACTGCTGCGTGGCGCATGATAAAGAATTATAACTGGTTGACCCGGAAGGTTCAAAAATCGGGTCGGATTGTTTGTAACAAGAGTCACACGCTTACTGTCTAGGTTGGCATTGGAGCCAATTTATGTTACTACCCGTGTCTATAGCCATGTAGAATTCTTTAACGGGTCGTCCGAACCCGACCCGAGCTAAGTATTCAAAGGTACCCTGGCTCTCCCCGGAGGTTACCGGGGCTTGGAGGTCCTTCAGAATGGGTTTGGAGATGGCTAGCTGGAGCTTGGAGTGGATGGAGCTGACTCGAGCCGAGTCGGAGGCGAGCCGGGATAGTGTAAGGGCAGAGTAGTTTTGGTGGCGAGGCTTTACTATAGAAACATGCGGGTGAAGGGAGAGTGACAACACCGATGAATTAGTGCGGGTGACGGTAGTAGGAATTAAAGGACTGTTTGGGTAACGTATTTGAGGACTTGTTTTTGAGAAGATTTGAAGAGTTTTATGAATGGAGGAGGCAACGTTAAGGACATCGAAGTGTTGCTTTTGATGAAGAGAGTGAACGAGAATGAAGTTATTAATAGGGAAGATGGAGAAGAGCATGAAACACAAGAAGCTTAAGAAAAAGTTGAAAAGAAACGTTGTTTGAATGTGAGCCATGGTGTTTTCTTGGGGTGTAAGTGTGTGTAGGAGAAACACCGAGTACTGAGAGAGAAATGGCCTTCTTTAGCTTTATAGACACAGCAAGGCAGATGTAGGTAGAATGTTACATCGGTACGTAATTAAAATAATTATAGACTACGTGTTAGTGCAATCTTCGGGAAAAACTCTGTACTTTCAGTGATAAATTAAAATAGTACGTAATAATATTCTTATATGTGTAAGATCAGAATCTGTCAGACTTCATTTTGCCATTAATAGTAATACATATGAAAAGTTGTTTTTTTTTAAAAAAAAAAAAATAGAAAAAAATACTTCTAAAAGAACACATGTAGAGTTACTTTTTAGGACACTTTTTAATCTTTCTGAACAAGAAAAGCCGAACTCGTTGGATACCTAAGGAATTCTTCGATTTAGCCGATGATTAATTAGATGCTGCATAAACATTTTTAAATTTTTTTTGTCCAAATTCTTTTTTTTTTTTTTTGGAAAAAAAAAGTTTTCCAATTTTAAAGAAAGCTATAAGTAGCTTTCATAAAGTGTCGACTTTGAGAGCAAAGTTGGAGCAGACGCAAAACTTGCACCTTAAATAGGTAAGATATCATAATGAGTGAAATACAAATCTTAGGGAAAAAAATATTTTTAGTCCCTAAAATTTGGTTCATTGACATTTTTTATTCTTAAAATTTCACAAAAAAAATAAATTATGTTTATCATTTTCTAAATTTCTAATGAGTTAGTACAATTGATAAAAAAATAACATACTTTTTTGTTAAAAACTATGAGAAAGAATTATTTTTGTTTGTTTAGACAAGATGTAGTAAAAGATAGAGGGTAATTTTGACAGTGAGTATAGGCATACAAATCAAAATTATGCTATTTTTATGTCAATTGTCTTAATTGAATAAAAATTTAAAAAATGAGAGATATAATTTATTTTTATGAAACTTTGAGAACTAAAAATGTCAAGAAACTAAACTTATTGACTTGAGTACTAAAAATATTTTTTTACTCTCAATCTTATCATGATCCAAATAAAATTTTAAAATTCTTAGAGATAAACACCATAATTTCTTACATATTGGGAACAAACCCTGAAACCCTAGTACGTACTCCCTTCTTTTACTCCCTTCTTTTTTTGTCCTTAAAATATGCAGAAAAAGATGCACCTAAGCCAATAAACATACCTGACTAAAGTTAGTGACCTACACTACATGGCATTTTTCTATTTTTTTGGGGCCTAACTACTTATATGGACAAAGAAATCATAACCAATAGGTTGGCCAGGCCTTTTCTTTGAAAAGTCCCCTCAAGCCTCAAGGCACAAGATTATGATGGACAAAGGAAACCTGGTGCATACACAGAGGCAACAATAAAATTCAAAGAATAACAAAAAGAGAAAAAAAAAAAAATATATCAAACCAAAATATCCAGAAACAACAACATTTAAATCTAAACCCCAGTTTAATTTCATAATGTATATCAAATGAGAACCATTAAAAGTTTTAATATTGGATCAAACTTTCAGATTAGGCAATATTTTGACATATTACAACACTATTAATTCACATACTCCCAATTGAATGTAACAGTAGAAGTTTCATAGCGAGCATTTGAATGTTTCTGAATGAAGACTTTTGTGGCTGGATCCAGCAGAGCATTATTTGCTTTACAATTATCCACCTCATAACCAATTAGTTTGTGCGTCAAATATGGATTACTCCCAACTCCCTTAAGCTTCTCCAATATTAACTGAGATATAATTATATATACACGAAAAATAATTGATCAGCAAAGTTAAAATGAAATTACAATGCTTAATTATGCTTAATTATGCAAATAAAATTGAAATTAATTTTACATGCAACAAAATCCTACGTACCTCCATTGACTTGGCATCCGAATACATGACAGAGAGGGTATCAGGGTATGATAAAAAGAAAATCTCATCCACGAGATCGGAGTAGTTTTTCGACGATATTAATATGAAATTATTTGAATTGAAATTATTAAGGCAAGAGTAGTTGACGTCACCCAGCATCTCATGAATGATTATGTTCTGTTGATCAAGAATTAGCATGCGAATTAATACTAATAGAGCAGAAGGTAATGTGGGGGTGTCATTATGTGTCCAAGAAATGTACTACGTACTACTACTAGTTAATGGTTAGAAATTAGAAACCGGACCTTTTTAACTGGGATGCGTTTCTTAGACTTCTTCTTCTTCTGCACAAGAATCAAAACTTAGATATGTAAGCATACACTTAGAAGAGAGACAAAAAGAGGAAAGTAAATAACAGTGCAGCTAGACGGTGCAACAGAAACTACACAAAATATTACCAAAAATGTTTTTTACGTATCATATTTATCAAATATATAATACTTTCTAGTACATGATACGAGAATCGGAATTTAGCACGTCACTCTTTAAAAAAAATATATATATATATATAATAAATTGATACACTATACAAAAGATTATTTAATAAATTCAGTAACTATCATGTCTTGTACTAATGAAAAAAAATATGTTAATATATTGTCACACATGTTTGGCATTGAACAGGCATCTCCTGTAAACAGTTCCTACAATATATATATATATTTGGTCTTAAAAAATGAATGATACCAAATTATGAGACAACAAAAGAACCTTAGATAAAAGGTAATTAAAAAGGGAAATGTGGTACCGCTGCTACACGTTTTTGAGAATCATCGTAACGGACAACCAGTTTGAAATCCTTCCAACAACTCAACTGCAGAAGCAAATCCTTGAATTCCGAAAGCCACTGACCAGAATTAATTCCTCGACACATAAAGCCGAAGTGAATCTGGAGTTCATTCGAGGCGTTGATGGGAAAAAAAGGCTGATCAATCTCATTGTATTCAAAATACTGCAAGTTTGGAGCATCAATTTCTTCAACTGACAATTTATTGCAATTTCTGAAAACCAGTCTCTTAAGACTTTGGCTTGAGATCCTGAAACTGTCACGACATCTGCAGCCTCTTTTTGAAAGTCCAATATTTCAAGGGACAAGAGCTCAGATATTAGTGTTTCAAATTTCTCAGTATAATCAGTTAGAGTATTCCCATAAAACTTCAACTCCTTCAGTGATGTAATACAACTTGCACAGTCGATATGTATAGGCCAGTAGTCTCTGGATGTTTGAAATGTGAATGACAGAATATTAGCCGCGGAGATGGTGATAAAATCAACCATACTACAATATAGGCACTCAATCTTAGACAATTCAGGATTAAGTATCAAGAGTTGATTGTGTATCCATGTGATGAATGACATTTTCACGTACTTGATCACAGGGCATCCAGAGAGAAACTTTTCGAATAGCAAACTACCCGAAAAATTGCAATTGAGGAAAGAAAGCTCTTGCAGTTGGGGTAATTTGATATCCGAACTACTCTTATCAAATTTACAACGACTTAAACTCAATACTTTTAGGCAGCCAGCATGCAGAACAGCTTGAGGAACTCTATAAAGTGCCATAAAACTGTTTCAACATGAAGATCAAACTCTGTAATATTAATACTCCTCTCTATAGCAATACGAATCCATCTATCCAATCTAGGAGTCAACGACTCCATATTAGGAAACTTAATAAACATTTCAATACTGTCTACATAAAACTTATGTTTGAAACGCTTGCAAATGGATGATTCTACCATGTCAAAAAACTTTTCATCACCCCCTTCTTTCTTTCTGTCCTTCTTAGTATGGATGAAATGGAATACAACGTAAGAATAAATGGCCCAAATACGATACCAATTCTTGGACAGGATAGAGGTGCGAGCAACATCTCGGTCTGATAAACAAGAGTAGATATGATCATGGATGATAGAATCAGGCAGCTGGGAGAAGTAGTCGAGGGTTGCAACATCTTCCACTCTTGTCTTTGCTTTCTTTTGATTATTTCCTAGTAATAAATTAACCAACAAAACTAATTTACTACACTAATTATTACTTACATGCATACAATTATTAAAGTTAATTAGTTATAACCAATGCATGCATAATTAATCATATATATATATAGTTCAAGTATAAAGGTAATATAGAAGATTTATTTACAAAGTTTATAAAGAAAAATATATACCTCGCTTCATGACGGACAAATTTCAACAGAATTAAGCTTCAGTCACACTTCCTGCACAATAGTTAGACTGAGATTAATTAGCATGAGACTGTATAAACTATATAAAATGCTTCGATTTTATTTCGGATTCTTGCTGTATAATATGGATAATGGCTTCATTTTATCACAAATTTAGTTCGAGAGTTCCGATTTTTTGCCACTTCCGAAATTCTAAAAAAAACAAAAAGAAAAAAAAAATACTTTTAGCCTAGATTGTGATCAGTTTAGTTGAGAAATTGAGTAATAAGAAAACCGGACGTGGAGAAAAAAGAATAGGAAAAGAACAAGAAAAAGTCTAAGTAGAATAGAAAATAATTCAGGGACGTTTTGCGATATTATACCCTTATACAACATGAGTAGTAATACCATAAAAAATGTTGTGAATCACACACAATATTATAATTCGTACGAGAGAATTTTTCTTTTAGATTGATGAGTGTCTAGAAACTAGTAATGAAGTCAACATAAAATTTACGAATGGGAGGTAAGTATGAAAAAAAATTTATAATTTATTTGAAAATTATAGTCCGTAATCTTTCTATTTTCGTATACAACACTAACATAATGTAAATTTAAAATCACCAAATATGAAAAAATATATACATTTGAGGCACTGTAACAGATAGTTTACCATCCAATCTTAAATTCGGCTAAGGTAGCTACTTATATACAACTCTACACCTATTTAATTAAATAAATTAAGTTCATGATTAATTGTTTCTAACACTTCCCATCTGGTCAGTAATAGTCATTTAATTAATTTTTCATCCATCCGTTTGGCAGTTAAAACTTAAAAGAAAACGGAAAAGATTTTCAAGTATTTGGACTTGTTTTGCCCTTTGCTTAGCGTCAAATATCAATTGTTTCGTAAGGGCAAAGTTGGCATATTAGCAAGTTTCCTAACGGCTTTTTATATTTTTTTTGCCGCCTTTACATCGAGGGATATATATAAATAAAGCTCTCTGTGGAACGAAAAAATTAAAACCTGGGAAAGATCAAATTTACGAGAATCAAACTTCATATATATGAAAACAGATGCTAATAATTTTATAAATCACAAGTAAACCCCCAAAAAAAATGTTATTCAAGGAATCAAGATTTACAACAAAAAAAAAAAAAAAAAGGAAAAAAATTAACTAATAAACAGATGATCAAAGAAATCAGTGAATTAATAGAAAGAAACATGAATTTGAAGTTAATGGCACAACAATTAATTCAAAAAGTATGATTAGAATTCTATAAAACTGTAACCCTGACCAACACACACTCAATAAACTCGAGATTAAGTTTAAGAACACATTAAATTATTAATTGAAGTTTCAATTGAAATCCAGAAATCAGTGAAATTCACGATTCCAGGTTAGATTTATCAAATTCCATAACAAATCCATCTTGATTAATCATCAGATCAAATTAATTCCCGAAATTCCATGGATTGATCATCATAAAAAAAAAAAGGTTAAATCTTTTAAAGCCCCAAAAAAAGAATCAGTATAAAGAAAGATTAGTACCTCCAATTAAAAAAAAAACTGAATCCAAATTCAGCAGTGATTTTGATGGCCAGCAGCAGCAGCAGCAGCAGCGGTGGGACTGAGAGAGATAGCTGTTGTTTAATGGGACTATGGGAGGAAAGAGGAAAGTGTGAGAGTGAAGCCCTTAAATATTTTGGAAACTTAAGTTGGATTACAAGAATGAGAAAAATGTACCAGTAGTAAAACTATTAGGTTGTTGTATACAAAATTATTGAACTAATTATTTTATAAATTTGGTTAATTAAATTATCTTAGATGTGTGTCTGGCGTCACTATAATTATAAATATTTTAAATATGTGTCTACAGTTACACATCAGTCACTATAAAAAAATAAAAGAAATGGCTTCAAACCCACATGTAAAATACTTTGGTAACTAAATTTATCCAAAAAAAAATCAGTGACCTTGTATGCACTAATATAATAGTTTATTAACTATTGATTCATTTTGCACTGCATGAATTTTATTTGTTATATTTATAAACATAAAATAAGTGAAAAGTCGACGAAATTGAAAACATATATATATCTCAATTTTGGATTCTGCCTTTTCATTTCTTAGCATTGCTTAAAATTGTTTAGGATACTCGTTACGGTTTGAACTTGTGAAATTAACGGCTATAACGTCCTACGTATACTCTAATTAGCAAAGTAATACCAAGTCCTATTACTTTTTAGTTGATAGTTTAATTTGGTCCATATTTGTTTTTTCTATCTTGCTTATTCAATAATAGTATCATATAGATTGATCGTTCATAACAATCCTCAAAGAAATGAAAAATTGTTTACATTATCATTTCATATTCTGGTTTGGTGTTATTTTTAAAAAGCTCATATATAGATGCATGCCTTCTTAATGTATGTGACAGGTACAATGATCTTTCCTATAGTTCCTAAATTAAGGTAAGTATAAAATTATTACTGTAACTCTTAGTCTGGACCAATAATTTTTCAGTCTAATCATGGGTTCCTAAATTAAGGTGATATCCTTTCAAGTTTTGCATCATATTGAATAAAATCAAGTAGTAACATTTCAGGAATAAAAAATAATGCTTGCAAATACAAAATTATTATACTAACACCTCGAGTTTGGATTGATACTAACTTTTGTCCGTAATATACGAGTTCAAAAATGTTTAAGTCAAGTTACTTATGACTTAAGATATTATATAGTACTCCCTCCATTTTAAAATAAATGTCCCTTTTTTGTTGGTACACACAAATTAAGAAAATTATTAAGTTGTATCAATTTTACAAAAAGTAGTTCAAAGTGAATAAATTACCCTTTTACTATTAATATCCCAACTACTTAATTCTTCCTCCGTTTATTCAATGGCAATAAGGGTAAAAGTTAGAAAAATATCATTTAATACTTTCTTAATTTTTAAAAATGACAAAAAATTTGTTACAAGACAAATTGTCTAAGGTGATACTTATTTTGAAATAGAGGGAGTAAAATACATTTCCTTATTTCCCAACTTCAAAATTATTGTCAACTAGTCCTATTAGAATACTCGATGTGTGTGCAAGTAAAAAAAAAAGAACAAAAATAAAATATTTAAATGATAAGATTATGAGAAATTATTGAATTGAAAGAGAGTTATAAAAAGTTGTGAGTTGTTTCTTTTTTTAAAAAAAAAATTATTACACCAATATATATATATATATATATATATATACATTAAAAAATTCTTACTTTATATAAAGTAGTAATAAAATGAAGAAGGAGATCCTTGAGTTAATTAAAGGTATATAAAAATTGAACAACTTGAGCTTATTGGTTCAATTTAATTCTAAATTTAAAAGCAAGATTTCAGTAATTATGACAAACCTTAAACAATGTCAATATAATCTGTCCACATTCTTTTTCTTTCACCCGCCTACACCCCCGCAAAAAAACAACTTTCTTCTTATAGATACTTAACAAGAGATCAGTACAAAAGAGCAACTGGTCCATCGTGATGCGGTACCAATTAATTTTTCTATCCACACTGTTAACTGATTGGTCCACATTGAGGTCAATCATAAATTTTGCAATTTTAGGACTAATTATTTCTTTCTCTTTGAATGAAAGGAAAAGCTAGAACAGTCATTAATTAAACAAGATATTCAAGTCATTAATGTCATTTACAGCAGAGGATACTTTTTTAGTCCCCAGCATCTGAGCATTAATTACTGCTTTGCAATCTCAGTTGTCCATGGTCTTTTGGATGGCAAAAAAGTAATTTTCATTTTTTCCCAAAAAAAAAAGTAACTTCTAAAAATACAATAAGAGAAAACTGCTGCTCTTTGTCAAGATAAGAGAAAATTTTGTGTGGGTTTTCTTTGATATTTTTTGATGTGATATTTGTGTGACACTGTTTAAATGAATGATATGTGTCTTAAGGTAATATGTGTCATTCAACTAAATAGTATCACACAAAAAAGTATCACAAAAAACCCAAAATCGAAAAAATTCTTTAAAGAAGAGCTTAACAATTAAAACTTTTAGCCTTTAATTATCCGATTAATTCATGCAAGTGTGTCCAGGCCTCCTAATCCGACTTGACCTCATTCTACCACACGCGTCCCCTACACACTTCTAGCAATTGCGGCGCGTGCATGAATAAAATAAGGGAAAATTTTATGATTTTTTTTAGGAAATTATTCTCTTGTATTTTGAATGTTTGTACAGTATAACACCATGTGTTTAAAAAACTTATACTGTACAAGCTTTTAAAGTTAAATGAATGATTTCCTATCTAAATTGTAGAATTTCCCATAAATAAGACTAGTGTTTTGCAAATACGACAATATATATAATTTATGGAGAATTCTATGATTAGTTAGATATAATATTATTGTATTTTTAAATATATGTGTAATGTATCAATATTTAAATCATATAATATTATATTGTATAAATAATCAAAATATAATGGTATGATACTTTTACGAGATTATATAATTTTCCTTTATTTGGATGATTTTTTAGACAACGTAGACAAAATAAAAACTAATTTTACATAGAAGGTTCAAGCTCGTATAATTTCGTGTAGGAATTTTTACATCTTATGTAGACACATATAACGTAATCCTCTTGAAAATTTAATAACAAATAAAATAATCACAATTATTTATCATTTGATCTTCAATTGACACAAATAACAAAATTAATTCTTTTTATTATAAAAAGGACATAAATTTCTAAACTTGTAGTTTTATTCACTCGTTTTAGACAATGATATATTAGATCAAAGTAGAACAAAAACCGAAGTACATATAATAAAGATGTAACCTGCATAGACAACAGGTAACCAGGGCAAAGAGTCAAAAGACTCAAAATGGCACCTAAATTTATTAATTTTAACATTTAGCGAAATTTCAATCAGTGTTCGTTGGTGTATTTTATTATTGTATTTTAAAATCTTGAATAATACGTGTTTTGATTATTTGTGTAATACAAGTTTTATTTTACAACTCCATATATGGTACCCTGGAGATTTATTAGAATTCCCCTTTAACATTTATTTCGACTGAAACCAATCAACTTGTTGACAGGGTCGAAAGTAATAAGTTTGGAGTTGATGAAGTTGGCTCGGCATTTGTCAGCAGTAAGTCTAGAGCTTGTAAGGAAAGAATAGCTTTTGTAGTATTGTTTCGGCTGTATAATCGAATCAGGTGGGTGGAGGGAAAAGGAGAGCACGGAGGAGGAGGAGTTGTTGTTGTTGTTGGTCTTGGTGGTGGTTAGCGGAGCTTTTTCGTTCGAGTTTTTTGAATGGAAGAAGACAAGTCTAGGACGACTTGAAAGCGTTGTTGAGTTTGTTGTTTGTGTGGACGGAGAGAGTAAACGAAAGAGGTTGGGGTTGCTGAGAGTGAGAAGAGATATGATGAGAATTAAGAGAAACGGGCTTTGAGTCTGAGGCATGTTGAAGGTTAGGATGGTTGCGAAGATTGATGAGGAGACAAGTGTAACTTGTTGCATGGGTTTATATAGTGGTACGTTTGCATGGAGGTGTAGACTATATGGAATGTTAAAACAACTGAAATAGTTTTTTTTAGTATTTAAGTTAAGTAAATACAAGAATTGAGATTTGAAAATCTATACCTAACTGAGATTTGAAAACTTATGTGTTAAAAAAAAAAAAAAATGACAAAATAAATAAAATAGAGATAGTACTATATAAATTCATGTTTTACTCCGATCACTTTTGAGAGGGAAGACTTATTGATAGTATTCGATAATCATTATATAATTTTTCGGGTGGTTGATGTAAAAGAATTGAAAATATGTGTTTTGTTTTAGTATTTAAGTAAATACTAGAAGAGGTGAGGCCAAGGAGGAGATCGAAAGGGCAACGATCAGATTTTCAATAAGAAAATTGATGGACTGAGTAGGTAACTATTGGGTTACCGCAATCTCGACTCAATCAAGAGGCGGAGTACGTAGAACACTTCATTTTATTTATTTATTTATTTATTTTTAACAATTCTACGTATGAATTTAACATCTCAAGATGCTGCTTAAAAATTTTTGTATTGTTGAGATGATATTCACCGAAAGTCAACTCAACAAATTAATTTAGGTTGAGTTTAAAATAAATGGTGCGTTTTTTTATTATTATTTATTATTTATTTTTTATAGTTAGTTTGGATGGGGGGATTTAAGTGTATTTGGATTTCAAATCTAAATTCCATCTTAACTTATCTAAACAATTTAAGAAATTTAGTTTGTTAATTAATTTGAATGCACTAACGAGTGAGAATAAGAGGTGATAATGCTTTTGAGAGACTAGTCCTTCATAGTTTTATATCTTTAATGGACAAAAGATGATACATAAATAGTATAATTCTTGAATAACATTTCATGTTTCTTTGGATAAAAGTGTGATATAAATTAATCATATTTTGTTATTTATCTCTGTCTTTATACAATTTTGCTGAATAAAAATTTCATTGCTCACAATAGCATTTATAAGAATAAAAAATAATCTTATTGAAATTCTTACAATGCTATTTTGGATTGGTATTCTAATTAAATCGCACTATATCATAGAGATGTATAGTTTAATATTTATATCTTTGTTAAATAAATTCATTTAATAAATGAATAGTTTTATAAATAACTAATTTTTTATATATTTGTATTGTTTTAAGAGATAATATTTTGAAGAGATTAGTCCTTTAACATAACTGCAATTTTAAGAGGCCAATTACAAATCTATATTCCTACATAAGTTCATACTTTACTAGGATAACTTTTGAGAGGGAAGAGTCGAGGAGTATAAAGTATAAACTACTTTGGAGACGGAAGACTTGATCAAAAGTGAAGACTTATTTGGGAGTCTTCGATGATCATTATATATTTTCTGAGTGGTTAATGTAAAGCAATTGAAAACATGTTTTTTTAAATACACTACATACTAGAAGAGGTAACGCCAAGGAGGCAAGGGGCAAATAGTTAGGTAGATCCGATTTTAATATATATATATATATATATATATATATATATATATATTTCAATTCTACGTATGAAATTAATTAACATGTCAAACAACCATGTATGTACCATTGCTGCTGAAAAAATTTGGTATTGTTAAGATACATATCTAGTAGACAGTCAGCTTAGCAAATTAATTTGGGTTTGGATTGGAGGGTGGGATTTAAGTAGATTTGAGAATTAATTTGAAACCTATCAAAACAGTGAGAGAGAGAGATTTTGATAGCTAAAATGTGAGATTATTTCATTTCAAATCATTCATTCAAATGCAACTTTAGAGTATGAAATAGTATTCTAATTTATCTCATATGAGAAGTCTATGATCCTGTTGTGTTTTAAAACTTATATTTCGTACAAATATTTAAACTACATGAAATTATACTATACAAGTTTTAAAATATAATGATATGTTACTCTAACGAGATTATATAATTTTTCATAAAATAATAAAGAGTTTTAGAAGAAGGGAAAGGTTAATTATTCTCTAAGGTAAGGTCACCTTGTTTATTAGAGGCAGTAATTATTAAAAATTTCCTACCAATACCTAACAGTCACGACATATTTCTGGAAGTGGATTGGAATAGGAGTTTATCTAAACAAGGTGATCTCAAGTGTTACTACAAAGTTTTTTTGTTTCATATCCTATAATTAATAAGAATGATCAAACTCATATAGTGCACACCTCCAGTTATTTGCTAACAACCAAGGAATGCCACGTAAAGGAGGTGCTTTCTTTGATTTCTTTGAAGTTTGATTGGTTTTATCTGTTATTTTTGTCAATTTTTATTTTTTTCGTTAATAGGAAGTACGGATCATACCTAAAAAGAAATTCTAACCCCTTTTTTGCCTGTCACTTTTTGTTTGGACCTTCGAAGTTTACCCATTGTCATTTTTATACACATCTAGTTTTGAATAATTATACAATACAACATCATGTAGTTTAAATATTTATACAAGTTTTAAAACACAAAAAAATATGGTACTTTAACGGGACTATAAAATTCTCGAATATATATATATATCGAATTAAATTATAATTACCAAATAATCATCCAGTTCGTCTTTAAAATAAAATGGTGCAGTGATTTGATATTAATTAATCATGCTCATGAAACAACTTTTCAATTTTTACTTACATATTAAACAACGAAAAATTCTATGATCTTATAAGAGAATCATCTTATTGTATTTTAAAAAAGTTATACAGTATAATATAAAATGTTTTGAAATAGTATACAAGTCTTAAAAAAATTGAGAAATATTTGAAATTTGTCTACGTGAAAGTCATGTTTGAAACGCCTGCAAATGGATGATTCTACCATATTAAGAAACTTTTCACAAGCTTGTGTAACCACATTATCAACCGAACCCGACCTGCCAAAGGTTACCATTTCTGTGGCCAAGTCCCCATACGTGAATGACCTATCCCAGTCAGACACGTGTTTCCATTACACCCGTTGATACTAAGAGAATTACATTGCTGCGTGCTTAGCACATGATAAAGAATTATAACTGGATGACTAGAACGGGTCAAAAAATTTGGTTCTATTGTTCGTAACAAGAGTCACACGGTTGGCATTGGAGCTAATTTGTGTTATTGCACATGTCTATAGCCATGTAGAATTCTTTAACGAGTTGCTTGAACCTGACCCGAGTTAAGTATTCAAAGGTACACTAGCTCTCCCAGGAGGTTACTAGGGCTTGGAGGTCCTTCTGAACAGGTTTTGAGATGGTTGCGCTTTGAGTGGATGGAGCTGACTCGAGCCGAGTCGGAGGCGAGCCGGGATAGTGCAAGGGCAGAGTTGTTTTGGTGGCGAGGCTTTACTATAGAAACATGCGGGTAAAGAGAGAGTGATAACACTGATGAATTGGTAGGAATGATGGTGATAGGAATTAATGGACCATTTGGGTAATGTATTTGAGGACTTGTTTTTTAGAAGAGTTGAAGAGTTTTATGAAGGGAGAAGGCAACGTTAAGGATATGAAAGTCGGTTGCTTTTGATGAAGAGAGTGAACAAGAATGGAGTTATTAACGGGGGAGATGGAGAAGTGGATGAAACAAAAGAAAGAGAAGTCGAAAAGACAGCAGGGTATAAGACACTAGAAGACACCTCCCAAGACTGCTTAGTTGAATGGCCTAGCAGAGAAGATGAACAGGACATTAATGGAGTGAGTCAGATGTTTGCTTTCTAAAGCAAAATTGCCACATACATTTTGGGGTGAGGCATTATATGTTGCTGCTTATGTTATAAATTTATCTCTTGTTATTCCTTTGCAAGCTGAATTTTTGATCGCGTGTGGTACAGCAAGGAGGTACCTTATGACCACTTGTGCGTATTTGATTACAAAGCTTTTGTGCATGTGCCTAAAAATGAGAGGTCCAAGTTGGAGGTCAAGACTAGACAATGCATCTTTGTTGGCTATAGCCATGATGAATTTGGCTATAGATTTCATGATCCGATTTCCATGAAACTTGTGAGAAGTCGTGATGTCCAACATCTAGGTATCTTCATGGAGGATCAAACAATTGAAGATATTGGCAAGGAAGAGAAGCTAGAATCTACAAGTACTGATGGCCTAGTAGACTTAGATCTAGTTCCTGCTTCTGTGACACGTGTGCTCGATGTAGCTGATGATGAAAATCATGATGAGATACAATATCAGGATGACAAAGGTGAGGGTGGTACTGACTATGTTGCTGATGAGGCAGATGATCCTACTGGTGGAGTTAATAAATCTGAAGTTCCACCAAGGAGATCGACAAGGGCCAGAGTTCCCTTTACTTCGTTATTCATCATATGAGTATGTGTTCCTCACTGATGGGAGAAAACCAAAGAAAGGCCATGGAGAGTGAGCAGGAGTAGGTTGAGGCTATGGATGATGAGATAAAATCACTACATAAAAACCACACATTTGAGCTGGTGAAACTAACAAAGAATATAAAAGTTTGAAAAATCGGTGGATCTATAGATTGAAGAATGAAGAAAGATCTTCATTTCCATAGTTTTACAAGGTTAGATTGGTGGTCAAGGACTTCAGCCAAAAGAAAGGTATTGACTTTACAAAAATCTCCTCTCCTATTGTGAGGATGTCTTCCATCCAAGTAGTACTTAGTTTGGCAGGAAGTTTTGATCTTGAAGTGGAGCAAATGGATGTCAAAACCGGGTTCCTTCATGGTGATTTGGAGGAAGAAATTTATATGGAGGAGCCAGAAGGCTTTGTGGTAAAGGAGAAGGAGAATTTAGTTTGCCTGTTGAAGAAGAGCTTGTATGGCTTAAAACAAGCTCTTACTCGGTGGTACAAGAAATTTGAGTCAGTGATGATCAAGCAAGGGTACAAGAAGACTACTTCTGACCATTGTGTATTCGTGTAGAAGTTCTCTGACAATGACTGCATCATTTTACTACTTTATGTTGATGACATGTTTATTGTAAGTCATAATTTTGATAGAATTGACAAGTTGAAAAAAAAGCTAAATAAGTCTTTTGCCATGAAAGACTTGGGACAAGCAAGGCGGGAATTCTTGGTATGCAAATTACTTAGGATAGAAGTTATGGTTGTCTCAACAAAAGTACGTGAAAAAGATACTCCATCAATTTTGTACGGATAAAGGTAAAGTGGTAAGGACTCCTCTCGTTATGCACTTTAAACTTAGCACTAGACAGGCTCTGTCTAGTGATAAAGAGAAAGAAGACATGCAACGTGTTCTTTATGCATCAGCAACAGGAAGTTTGATGTATGCAATGGTTTTCACTAGGCCAAATATTGTCCATGCAGTTGGTACTATTAGCCGATTTTTGAAAAATTCGGGCAGAGAACATTGGAATACTGTGAAGTTGATTATGAGATATCTCCGGAGTACATCGAATAAGCTGTGTTTTGAGATTGATAAACCTATTCTTTATGGTTACACGGATTCATATATGGTAGGGGATATTGACACAAGGAAGTCTATTTCAAGGTACCTGATTATATTTGTAGGAGGAGCTGTGGCATGGCAATCAAGATTCTAGAAGATTGTTGCTCCATTGTCTACTATTGAGGCAGAATTCATTGCTAGTACCGAAACTTGCAAGGAGTTGCTTTGGATGAAGAAGTTCGTGCATGGGGTTGGTTTTACTTAGATATAGTATGTGTTATAGTGTGATAGCTAGAGTGTTATTCATCTTAGCAAGAATCCGACTTTCCATGGGAGATCTAAACACATTGATGTGCGGTATCATTGGATTCAGGATGTTTTGGACTCTAAGGCGATTGAACTTGTGAAAATCTATACGGATGACAAAGGTTCAAACGTGTTGACAAAATTTCTGACAAATGAAAAGTTTGAAACTTATCGATTGGTTGCTAGTTTGGCAAATACCTCCACTTAAGTGGGAGGAGGAGTTTGTTGTGGTCCTCCTCAAATTAAGAAGTGGAGCCCATAGGTAAATAAAATAAAATAAAGAAAAGGAATCCTAATCCTAAAACAAAAAGAAGTATCGTGTGTACATGTGACCCTAGCAAGGAAAAGGTATAAAAAGGCCGCCCTTATTCAAGTCAGCAACATATGGGAAAAGTTTTGGGAAAAAAAAAATATAGTAGTGGCTTTAATATTCAGGGGAGAAAATCACAGTGATATTGGTACGTTATTAACATAATTATGGAATACATATTACCACATGCTTCCGTAAAAACTATGTCCTCACAGTGATAGATTGATATAGTACTTTGAGAGCAGAGTAGAGGCATGATTCTTTCCCAATAGTAGGAGATAGAGAAAACAAAAGAAGGAGAAGTTGAAAAGATAGGTTGTTTGAGTGTGAGCCATGGTGTTTTCTTGGGATGTAAGTGTGTGTAGGAGAAAGTACACAAAGTACTACTGAGAAATGGACTTCTTTTGATTTATAGACGGCAAGGTACATGTATTTTAAAAAAATTATAGTGAATTTTTATG
Source organism: Cinchona pubescens (assembly GCA_025175665.1). Lineage (NCBI taxonomy): Eukaryota > Viridiplantae > Streptophyta > Magnoliopsida > Gentianales > Rubiaceae > Cinchona > Cinchona pubescens. The sequence goes on from JANKKI010000076.1 coordinate 1,613,866, forward strand.
TATTCTTTGGTGTCTCAAACCCATAACATAGATTATAGGGTAAGTGTAGTGTTATCATTTAGATTATATTTTATTGTCAAGTAAATGCATGCATATGCTACGTTGGTACGTAATTAACATAAGGGTTAAATACATTAAACCCCCTTAAGGTTTAGTTTGTTTTGTTCTAAATTCTCTAATGTTATTTTTTTCTTACTTTGCCCCTTCTGTTAGCAATTTGATTATTAAAAAGTCAAAAAAGACAATTTTACCCCTAGACATTACAAAAATATATAAAATCTTAATCGCTTAAAGTTTATTATATTTGTTATTTTAGTCTCTGATTCAAGTTTTGTATCAATTAACCTACTTTAATCATTAATCAATATAAAAATATTGTTAAAACAACTAAAAATATAATGATGTCTACCAATACTAGTGATTCTTTAAACATACTTGTGAAAAAATTTAAATATAAAAATTTCCTAGCACTTTTGGTATTTTTTGATCTTTTTATTATATTTTATTTTCTTGTAAAATAAAATTTTAAATATACGAGACTTATAACCATCTATTAATGTTGTATCAGTCTATTTTCCTTTTGCTTTTTTTTAATGTTTATTTAAAATGATTTTCTTCTTACTTTTTTCCTTTATTAATATAATTTAACTAATAGATAAATTATATGAAGGAACTTTATCATATAAATAAAAACTTAAATTAAAATAATTCAGACGAAATACTTTTAATAATTCATCAAAAATTTTAAAATTAATTATACCATTGTATTTTTAAATTTTAGTAATATTAAAGAAAGTAGATTTTGAGAATTAGAATATTAGTAATTAATTTGGAGCATATTTATATTTTTAACAATATTGATAACATTATTGAATTTTATTTTTATTCCAATGTATTATATGCTACAAAACTTAACTGAGGGTGTAAAGTGAAATTTCGGTTAAACTTTAAGCGGGTTTACTGCAATTGATTTTTATGAATAAATTTGTCTTTTTGAAAAAATTAACAACCGAGTTATACTTAACCGTTAGTCAAAAGGACAAAGTGAAAAAAAAAAATATATCGTTAAATATATTTAACCTTATGAGGGTTTAATGTAAAACAGTCCAAACCTTATTGAGGGTTTAATATATTTAACCCTTAACATAATTATGGAATACATATTACTACATGCTTCTGTAAAAACTGTGTGCTCACTGATAGACTGATATACTACAAAATAAAATTCTTATAAGAACTAGTTCGACTTGAAATCGTATAAGATCAGAATTTCTCAAACTTCATTTTGCAGCACTGACAGTAGTACATATGATAAGTTGTTTTTTTTTTTTTTTTAAATTGAAAAAAATACTTTTAAAAAAATACACGTAGAGTTACTTTTTAAAACACTTTTTAACCTTTCTAAACAACAAAAGTCGATCTTGTAATGACTAATTATCTGCTGCATAAACATTTTATTTAAATTTTTGTCCAAATTCTTAAAAAAAAATGGTTTTCTAATTTCAAAAAAGGTATAAGCAGTTTTCATAAAGTGTTGACTTTGAGAACAAAGTAGAGGCACGACTTGCACCTTGAATAAGTTAGATATTATAATGGGTGAGATACAAATAAAATTTTAAAATTCTTAAAGATAAAAACCATAATTTCTACTCTGTAATAAATGATGACTGTATTCTTGGAAATTCTTTTGTGATTAGGGGTAATAAGGGAAATTAACTCCTGGGCAGTTAAGAGTAAGTTGGGATAATAACAGAATTCCAGCTAGAATGAATTACTTGGCTGAATAAATACGCCAATCATTAGTGAGTAAGGATTGGCATGAATGACGAATAAAAACAACTCCTTCCCGTCTCAACTGCCTTTCCTCTCTCCTCATTTACTCTTCTGTCTTAATTTTCCCCAAATCTTTTCTTCATCTCCTTGACCAAATTTCTCGATAATAAGCTGGGCCATTACATACTCCCTTCACTTCTTTTTTGTCCTTAAAATATGCAGAAACATCCAAGTCCATGCTAGCATTTTTTAATTTTTTACGGTCCTGAACTACTTATATGGACAAAGAAATCATAGACCAATAGTTTGGCCCCAAGCCTTTTCTTTGTAAGTCCCCTCAAGCCCTCCGGGATCAAGATTTATGATGGACAAAGCAAAACCTAGTGTATAGTGTATACACAAAGAGGCAACAATGAAATTCAAAGAATCTGGGGCAAGGGGGAAAACACAAATATGAAATATCAAACCAAAATATCCAGAAACAACTACATTTGAATCTAAGCTCCAGTTTAATTACACAATGTTTATCAAATGAGAGTTAACCTTAAAAGTTTTAAAACATTCGATCAAACGTCTGATTAAGCAATATTTTGACATAGTACAACACTAATAATGCACATACTCCCAATTGAATGTAACAGTAGAAGTTTCGTAGCGAGCATTTGAATGTTTCTGAATGAAGACTTTTGTGGCTGGATCCAGCAGAGCATTATTTGCTTTACAATTATCCACCTCATAACCAATTAGTTTGTGCGTTAAATATGGATTACTCCCAACTCCCTTAAGCTTCTCCAGTATTAACTGAGATATAATTATATATACGCGAAAAATAATTGATCAGCAAAGTTAAAATGAAATTACAATGCTTAATTATGCAAATGAAATTGAAATTAATTTTACATGCGACAAAATTGTACGTACCTCTATTGACTTGGCATCCGAATACATGACAGAGAGGGTATCAGGGTATGATAAAAAGAAAATCTCATCCATGAGATCAGAGTAGTTTTTCGACGATATCAATATGAACTTATTTGAATTGTTAAATTTTTAAGACAAGAATAATTGACGTCACCCAACTTCTCATGAATGATTATGTTCTGTTGATCAAGAATTAACATGTGAATTAGTATTAATAGAGCAGAGTATAATGTGGGGGTGTGATTATGTGTCCAAGAAATGTACTACTACTAGTTAATGGATAGAAAACCGGACCTTTTTAATTGGGACGCATTTCTTAGACTGCCCCTGCACAAGAATCAAAACTTAGATATGTAAGCATAAACTTGGAACTTAAAAGATTACCAAAAATGTTTTTTATGTATCATAGTTAATAAATATGTGATACTCTTTAATATGTGATACGAGTATCAAAATTTAGTAGGTCATTCTTTTGAACAAAATATATATATAACAAATTAATATGCTATACAGATAGTTACTTAATGAATCCCTAATGAGAAGAAATATTTTAATATGTTGTCACATGTTTGGCAATGAATAGACATCTTGATTTAAAATTTTATGAATGATACCAAACTATGATAGTGAGACATGATAGCAACATATATATCAAGAAACAAAAGAACCTTAGATCAAAGGTAATTAAAAAGGGAAACGTGGTACCGTTGCCAAACGTTTTTGGGAATCATCGTAATGGACAACCAGTTTGAAATCCTTCCAACAACTCAACTGCAGAAGCAAATCCTCGAATTCCGAAAGCCACTGACTGGAATTAATTCCTCGAGACATAAAGCCGAAGTGAATCTGAAGTTCATTTGAGGCGTTGATGGGAAAAAAAGGCTGATCAATCTCATTGTATTCAAAATACTGCAAGTTTGGAGCATCAATTTCATCAACTGACAATTTCTCGCAATTTCTGAAAACCAGTCTCTTAAGACTCTGGCTTGAGATCCTGAAACTGTCACGACATCGGCAGCCTCGAAATTCCAATATTTCAAGGGACAAAAGCTCAGATATTAATATTTCAAATTTATCAGTATAATCAGTTAGAGTATTCCCATAAAATTTCAACTCCTTCAATGATGTAATATATTAACAACTTGCACAGTCGATGTATATAGGCCAGCAGTCTCTGGATGTTTGAAATGTGAATGACAGAATATTAGCCGCGGAGATGGTGATAAAATCAACCATACTACAATATAGGCACTCAAAACACTTCAATTTAGGTAAATTTGGTATCAAGAGTTGATTGTCCTTCCATGTGATGAATGACATTTTCACGTACTCGATCACAGGGCATCCAGAAAGAAACTTTTCGAATAGCAAACTACCCGAAAAATTGCAACTGAGGAAAGAAAGCTCCTGCAGTTGGGGTAATTTGATATCCGAACTACTCTGATCAAATTTACAACGACTTAAACTCAATACTTTTAGGCAGCCAGCATGAAGAACAACCTGAGGAACTTTATAAGGTGCCATAAAACTTTCAACACGAAGATCAAACTCTGTAATATTAATACTCCTCTCTATAGCAATACGAATCCATCTATCCAACCGAGGAGCCAAAGACTCCATATTAGGGAACTTAATAAGTTATTACATTTCAATACTGTCTACATAAAACTTATGTTTGAAGCGCTTGCAAATGGATGATTCTACCATGTCAAAAAAAATTTCATCACCCCCTTCTTGCTTTCTGTCCTTCTTAGTATGGATGAAATGGAATACAACGTAAGAATAAATAGCCCAAATACGATACCAATTCTTGGACAAGATAGAGGTGCGAGCAACATCTCGGTCTGATAAACAAGAGTAGATATGATCATGGATGATAGAATCAGGCAGCTGGGAGAAGTAGTCGAGGGTTGCAACATCTTCCACTCTTGTCTTTGCTTTCTTTTGATTATTTCCTAGTAATAAATTAACCAACAAAACTAATTATAATTTACTACGCTAATTAATAGTTGCATGCTTACAACTATTAAAGTTAATTAGCTACCAATGCATGCATAATTAATCATATATAGTTCAAGTATAAATGTAATGATTGAAGATTTATTTACAAAGTTTATAAAGAAAAATATATACCTCGCTTCATGCATACCGACAAATTTCAACAGAATTAAGCTTCAGTCACACTTCCTGCACAATAATTAGACTGAGATTATTAATTAGCATGAGACTCTATAAACTATATAAAATGCTTCGATTTTATTTCGGATTCTCGATCTGTAAAAGCTATATAGATAATGGCTTCATTTTATTCACAAATTTAGTTCGAGAGTTCCCATTTTTGGCCACTTCCGAAATTCTTAAAAAAAGAAAAAAGAAAAAAAAATACTTTTAGCCTGGTTTATGGTCCGTTTAGTTGAGAAATTGAGTAATAAGAAAACCTAACGTGGAGAAAAAGAATAGAAAAAGAAAAAGAAAAGGTCCAAGCAGAATAGAAAATAATTCAGGACGCTATGCAATATTATACTATTATACAACATGAGTAGTAATAGCGTAACATATATTGTGAATCATACACACTATTATAGCTTTTACGAGAGAATTTTTATTTCAGTCGATGAGTGTCTAGAAACTAGTATTGAAATCAATATAAATGGATTTAAAAATGAGAGGTAAGCATAAAAAGAAATCAATAATTTATTTAAAATTATAGTCTGTAATCTTCCTAGTTTCGTATAAAACACTAACATCATGTAAATCTAAAATCACCAATATAAAAAAATATATACATTCGAGGCACTATAACAGATAGTTTACCATCCTATCTAAAATTCGGGTAAGGTAACTACTTATATCACAACTCTATACCTACTTAATTAAATAAATTAAGTTCACGATTAATTGTTTCTAACCCTTCCCATCTGGTCAATTAATAGTCATTTAATTAATTTTTCATCCATCCGTTTGGCAGTTAAAATTTAAAAGAAAACGGGAAAGATTTTTCAAGTATTTGGACTTGTTTTGCCCTTTTTTAGCGACAAATATCTATTGTTTCGTAAGGGCAAAGTTGGCATATTGGCAAGTTTCGTAACGGCTTTTTATATTATTTTTCCCGCCTTTACATCGAGGGATATATATAAATAAAGACCTCTGTGGAACGCCAAAAAAATAAAACCTGGGAAAGATCAAATTTACGAGAATCAAACTTCATATATATATATGAAAGCAGATGTAGATAATTTTATAAATCACAAGTAAACCCCAAAAAAAATGTTATTCATGGAATCAAACAAAAAAAAAAAAAAAAGGAAAAAAATTAACTAATAAGCAGATGATCAAAGAAATGTGTGAATTAACAGAAAGAAACTGAATTTGAAGTTAATAGCACAACAATTAATACAAAAAGTATGATTAGAATTCTATAAAACTGTAACCCTGATCAATTATTTAATATTTTTAATATAAATTTAATTCTTTGCAATCCCCCTTCCTATAAAGAACCAACACACACTCAATAAACTCGAGATTAAGTTTAAGAACACATTAAATTATTAATTGAAGCTTCAATTGAAATCCAAAATCTGTGAAATTCACGATTCCAGGTTAGATTTATCAAATTCCATTACAAATCCATCTTGATTAATTATCAGATCAAATTAATTCCCGAGAATTAATTCCATGGATTGATCATCATAAAAAAAAGTTTAAATCTTCTACAGCCCCTAAAAAAGAAAGATTAGTACCTCCAATTGAAAAAAACTGAATCCAAATTCAGCAGTGATTTTGATGGCCAGCAGCAGCAGCGGTGGGACTGAGAGAGATAGCAGTTGTTTAATGGGACCATGGGAGAAAAGAGGAAACTGTGAGAGTGAAGCCCTCAAATACTTTGGAAACTTAAAGTCGGATTACAAGAATGAGCAAAATGTACCAATATCAAATTATTGGATTGTTGTATACAGAATTATTAAACTAATTGGTTTGTAAATTTAGTCAACTAAATTTCCTTAGAAGTGTGTTTGGAAGTACTCTGCTTGTAAATTTAGTCACTGAATTATTTTAAATATGTGTCCGTAGTCATACAGTCACCATGAAAAAATAGAAGGAATGATTTCAAACATACATTTAAAGTATTTCACTAACTAAATTTACCAAAAAAAAATTTAATGACCTTATATGCACTAGGCTATATAATAGTTTAGTAACTATTGATGAATTTTGCACTACACGAATTTAATTTGTTATATTTATAAACTTAAAATAAGTGAAAAGTCGACGAAATTGAAGACATATATATCTCAATTTTGGATTATGCCTTTTCATTTATTAGCATTGCATAACAAATTGTTTAGGGACTTGTGAAATCAACGGCTATAATGTCCTACGTATACTTTAATTGGCAAAGTAATACCAAGTCCCACGACTTTTTAATTGATAGTTTTGGTCCATATTTGTTTTTCCTATCTTGCTTATTCAATAATAGTATCATATAGATTGATCGTTCATAACAATGCTCAAAGAAATGAAAAATTGTTTACATTATCAATTCATATTCTGGTGTTATTTTTAAAAGTTCATATATAGACACATGCCTTCTTAAGTTATGTGACAGCTACAATGATCTTTCTTATAGTTCCTAAATTAAAGTGAGTGCAAAATTATTACTATAACTCTTCGATTGGACTAATAAATTTTTGTGTCTAATCATGGGTTCCTAAATTAAGGTGATATCCTTTCAAGTTTTGCATCGTAGTTTATAAAATCCAATAGTAACATTTCAGGAATAAAATATAATGCTTGCAAATACAAAATTATCATACTAACATCTCGAGTTTGGGTTGACACTATAACTTTTGACGGAAAATTATGAGTTCAAAAATATTTAAGTCAAGTTATCTATGACTTAGGATATCATATATAGTACTCATCCATTTTAAAATAAGTGTCCATTTTTTTTTGTACACACAAATTAAGAAAGTTATTAAGTTGTATCAATTTTTCAAAAAGTAGTTGAAAGTAAATAAATTACCCTTTTACTATTAATATCCCAACTACATAATTTTTCCTCCATTTATATGGTGATAAGGGTAAAAGTTAGAAAAATATCATTTAATACTTTCTTAATTTTTAAAAATGACAGAAAATTTGGCACAAAATAAATTATTTAAAATGATACTTATTTCGAAACAGAGCGTGTATATAGGAAGTAAAATACATTTCCTTATTTCCCAACTTCAAAATTATTGTGAACTAATCCTATTAGAATACTCAATGTGTGTGCAAGTCAAAAAAAGAACAAAAATAAAATATTAAATGATAAGATTATTAGAAATTATTAAATTGAAAGGGAGTTATAGGAAGTTGTGAGTTGTTTTTTTTTTTTTTAGAAAATTTATCACACCAAAAATATATATTACACTAAAAAATTCTCGCTTTATATAAAATAGTAATAAAATGAAGAAGGAGATCCTTGAGTTAATTAAAGGTATATAAAAATTGAACAATTTGAGCTTATTGGTTCAATATAATTCTAAACTTAAAAGCAAGATTTCAGTAATTATGACAACCTTAAACACTGTCAATATAATCTGTCCAATTCTTTTTTTTTTTCCCCTCCAAACTTTTTTTTTCTTATAGATACTTAACAATAGATCACTACAAAAGAGTACCTGGTTGATCGTCATGCGGTACTAATTAATTTTTCTATCGGAATTACACACTGTTAACTGATTGGTCCACATTGAGGTCAATCATAAATTTTGCAATTTTAGGACTAATTATTTCTTTCTCTTTGAATGAAAGAAAAAGGTTGAACAGCCATTAATTAAACAAGATATTCAAGTCATTAATGTCATCTACAACAGAGGATACTTTTTTAGTCGCTAGCATCTGAGCATTAATTTTTATTCATTAATTACTGCTTTGCAATCTCAGTTGTTCAATGTCTATAGGAGGAGGCACATGGTCTTCTATCTCATATTTTGTGTTATTTTTTGTCATATTACTTAATGAACTGTCAACATTAAATAATGTAATTTTAATAGAGTAATTTTGATAGTTTATTAAGTGGTGTGACAGAGAATGACATAGAGTATAGGATAGAAGATCCTTAGCGATATTTAGAATGACAAAAAAGTGATTTTTTTTTTCTCTAAAAAAGTAACTTTAACAAATACAATAAGAAAAAACTGATGCTCTTTGTCAAGATAAAAGAAAAAGAGAAAGAAACTCTTTAAAGAAGAGCTTAACACTTAAAACTTTTAGCCTTTAATTATCCTATTAATACATGCAAGTGTGTCCAGACCTCCTAATCCGACTTGACCTCATTCTACCACACGCATCCCCTACACACCTCTAGCAATTGCGGCGAGCGCGTGAATAAAATAAGAATAGTGTTTTGCAAATACAACAATATATAGGTTGTGGAGAATTTTATGATTTTGTTAGATATTATATTATTGTATTTTAAAATTTAAATTGTATAAATATTTAAATAACATAATATTATACTGTAAATATTTAAATCACATAATATCATACTATACAAATAATCAAAATACAATAATATGATATCCTTACGGAATTATAGAATTTTCCTTTGTTTGTATGGTTTTAAGATAAAGTACACAAAATAAACACTAATTTTACATAGAAGGTTCAAGCTCATATTATTCATACGTCGTTAGTGTAGAAATTTTTGTATTGTATGATGCATATAACGTAATCATTATTGAAAATTTAATAACAAATAAAATAATTACGATTATTTATCATTAGATCTTCAATTGACATAAATTTTTATAAAAAAAGACATAAATGTCTAAACTTGTAATTTTATTCACTCGTTTTAGACAACGATATATTAGATCAAAGTAGAACAAAAGTCGAAGCACAAATAATAAAGATGTAACCTGTATAGACAATAGGTAACCAAGGCAAAGAGTCAAAAGACTCAAAATGGTACCTAAATTTATTATTTTTAACATTTAGGGATATTTACTTTTTGTTGGTGTATTTTTATTATTATATTTTAAAATTTTATATAATACATAATACAAATTTTAAATTACAATTCCATGTATAGTACCCTAGAGTTTTATTAGAAATCCTTTTAACATTTATTTGGACATAAACCAATCAAGTTGTTGGTAAGGTCGAAAGTAACACGGAACCCTTGTAATTGCGCATAGCCAATTATCGAGACTGACAGAGATGTCGCTGCAAAAGCCAAACAGAACTTGCCTTTGGAAGTAACGGGTATAAAGTAATTTTCCGGATACAACGACACCGTTTTGCCACCAGCGAATTGAAACGACATCGTCGGAACACTAACGTTGGACTTCGATGACAGATGATAACAAGTGTCGAAAACTTCGAACCCACTCGTCCTAGTTAAATTCTGAGTATGTTTAACAAAAGTGTCACGCAACGAGTTATATACTTGAGTTTCGAACTGAGTCACCGTGGTGCCCGAGTCGAGTATAATTCCACCGCTCCCATTCTTTCCTATTTGAAAAACCGATGCCGGAATGGATACTAGTTCATCTCCTACTGTGATTCCGGTGAGTTCCACGTAGTAATAAACATCTAAACTCGGGTGAGTTACAAAAGGAACGAGGACCGAGTCATCGGGAGGAGCTGAGTTAAACTCGAGAGTCGAGGATGATTTCGAGTCAATATCCACAAGACAATACGAGAACGACGTCGCATTAATTTGAGAAGGAAAAGTATATACTTGGCTGACTCCGAGTCCCAGTATACCAGCGAAACCGCCAAAGTCGCCCTGGTTATCACGCCCGCACCCGATAGCCACGTTGTCAACGGAACCCGAATAACCGAACGACAGCGTTTCGGTAGCCAAATCCCCAGCTGTTGAGGAGTTATCCCCGTAAACCGCACCGTATATACACGTGCCACTCGAGGTGCAATTTCTAACTGTAAGGGAAGTGCACAGTTGTGACTCACAGGATAAGGGCTTATAAGTAGTGGATTTGGACGGGTTAAAAATCGGGTCGGATTGCCGGAAACATTCCACACAGGGTTTGCATTGGAGCCAGTTGATGTCACTGCCCGTATCGATAAGCAAATGGAATTCTTTCACGGGTTGACCCACCCCGACCAGGGCACCATATCCAACACTCCCGACGGTTAAAGGAGCTTCGAGGTTTTTGGGTCGGATTCCCATTTTATGATCCCTGGATTCGGAAAGGGCGAACATAAGCTTGGAGTTGGATAATATGAAGTTGGCTCGGGATTTGTCAGCAGTAAGTCTAGAGCTTATAAGCAAAGAATAGCTCTTGTAGTATTGTTTTAGCTGCATAATCGAATCCCGTGGGTGGAGGGAAAAGGAGAGTACGGAGGAGGAGTTGTTGTTGGTGGTGGTGGCTGGCGGAGCTTTTTCATTCGAGAAAACTTGAAGAGTTTTTTGAATGGAAGAAGACACGTCTAGGACGACTTGAAAGCGTTGTTGAGTTTGTTGTTTGTGTGGACGGAGAGAGTAAACGAAAGAGGTTGGGGTTGCTGAGAGTGAGACGAGGATGAGAATTAAGAGAAACGGGCTTTGAGTCTGAGGCATGTTGAAGGTTAGGATGGTTGCGAAGATTGATGAGGAAAGAAGGGTAACTTGTAGCACGGTTTTATATAGAGGTACGTTTGCATGGAGGTGTAAAACTATATGGAATGTTAAAACAACTGAAATATGTGTTTTTTTAGTATTTAAGTCAAGTAAATACTAGAATTGGAGATTTCAAAACTTATGTGTTAAAAAAATATATATCAAAAGTGACAAAATAAATAAAATAGAGGTAGTACTATATAAATTCATGTTTTACTACGATGACTTTTGGGAAAGAAGACTTATTGATAGTATTCGATAATCACTATATAATTTTTTGGGTGTTTGATATGTAAAATAACTGAAAATATGTATTTTATTTGAGTATTTAAGTAAATACTAGAAGAAGTGACGCCAAGGAGGAGACCGAAAGGGCAACGATCAGATTTTCAATAAGAAAATTGATGGAGTAGGTTACTATTGGGTTACCTCAATCTTGACTCAATCAAAGAGGCGGAGTTCGTAAGCTTCATTTTATTTATTTATTTTTACCAATTCTACGTATGAATTTAACATGTGAAACAAGCATGTTTGCAGCATTAATGCTGCTTAAAAATTTTTGTATTGTTGAGATGATATTCACAGAAAGTTTGCTTAGCAAATTAATTTAGGTTGAGTTTAGATGGAGTTTAGTTTTATTTTTTTATTTTTTTATATAGTTTGGATGGAGGAATTTAAGTGTATTTGAATTTCAAATTCAAATTCCATCTTGAGTTATCTAAATAATTTAAGAAATTTAGTTTAAAAGTTGATTTGAATATACCAGCGAGTGAGAATAAGAGATGATAACGTTTTCGGACCCTAGTCCTTTTGTAGTTTTATATCTTTAATGGACCAGATCATACACAAATAGTGTAATTATTTTACATTTTATATTTCTTTGGATAAAAGTTAAGGACAAAAATAATGTCAAACCATCAAACGAATCAAAATTTTCACTAACTTGTCAAACTCTCGATCAAATTAAAATTTAAAATCAAGTTGTCAAATTCTCAATTAAATTAAAGTTTGAAATCAAGTTGTTAAACTCTCGATTATATCAAATTTTGAAGTTAATCTGTGAAGCTCGAGTCCATACTTGAAGAAAACAATTCAATGATATAAATAAATTATATTTTTGTTATTTATCTTGTCTAACTGTTAAATTTTTTGAATCAAAATTTCATTGCGCACAATTTTATTTATAAGTATTGAAAATCTAATTTAATTGAAATTCCAACAATACTAAATTTTTTATGTATTTATATTGTTTTAAAAGATAATATTTTGGGGCGATTAGTCATTTTGCAATTTTAAGAGGCCAATTACAAATCTATAGCCCTACATAAGTTCCTGCTTTACTAGGATAAGTTTTGAGAGGGAAGAGTCGAGGATTATAAAGTATAGGTAAATATTTAGATAGATCCGATTTTTTATTTTACTTGTAGATTCTGTAGTATGGATTAAATTTTAGAAAATCTATGACATTAACTGATATAAGTAAGATTTTTTAAAATTTAATTCTGATCACAAGGTCTACAGGTGAAGACAAAAATTAAGTCTACCTAAGTATAAACTACTTTGGATAGGGAAGACTTGATCAAAAGTGAAGACTTATTTGAAGTCTTCGATGATCATTATATAATTTGGGGTGGTTAATGTAAAACAAGTCTAACTTAAAAACATGTGTTTTTTTAGCATTTAAGTTAAGTACATACTAGAAGACGTGACGCGCCGGAGGAGAAGGAGCAACAATCAGATTTTCGATAAGAAATTGGAGCAACTAACTATTGGGTTACCGCAATCGTGACTCAATCAAGCGGAGTACGTAGACCTTTTCAATTGTACGTATGAAATTGATTAACATGCCAAACAAGCATGTATGTACCATTGCTGCTTAAAAATTTTTGTATTGTGAAGATGATATTCATAAAAAGTCTGCTTAGCAAATTAATTTGGATTTAGATAGGATGGTGGTATTTAGGTAGATTTGAGAATTAATTTAAAATTTATCAATAAGTTAAAATTAGAGATTTTGATTGTTAAAAAAAAAAAAAAAGATTAATTCGTTTCAAATCACTCATCCAAATGCAACCTTAGTATATGATATAATATTCTAATTTATCTCATATGAGAATTCCATGCTCCTGTTAGGGGTGTTCTAAAACTTGTATTATATACAAATATTTAAATCATATAATATTGTATTGTATAAATATTCAAAATACAATGATATGATATCCTAATAAGATCATAAAATTTTTCATAATATATATATATATATATATATATATAAACTATATGTCGAATCAAATTGTAATTACTAAATAATCATCCAATTCTTCTTTAAATGGTGCAGTGATTTAGTATTAATCACGCTTATGAAACAACTTTTTAATTTTTGCTTACACATTAAACAACTCTTGAATAGTCAAATACGAAAAATTTTATAACCACCTAAGGAAACTATCCCGTTGTATTTTAAGAATTTATACAATACAATGTTATATATTTTAAAAATTTCTATTGTAAAAATCTCAAAACATAATTGTTAACAATTAATCAAAAAAGTTTTTTTTTTTTTTTTTCTTTTTTGGGAAGAGGAAGGGAAAAAGGAAGGAAGACTGGGCATGAAACTACATGCATAGACGTGAATACATTTCTTGTTTTTTCCTTTTAGTCATACGAATCCTTTCCCAGGTCCAATCTAGGAGTCGATGACTCTATATTAAAAAAATTAAGAAATATTTGAAATTTGTCTACGTGAAAGTCATGTTTGAAACGCCTGCAAATGGATGTTACTACCATATGAAAGAAACTTTTCACCAGCCAGCTCCTTCTACTTCTTTAATCCCCTCAGTGTAGACAAAACGGAGTATAACAAATATAATAAATAGTCCAAATGCGGTACCAAGTCTTGGACAGGAAAGTGGTGCAGGCAACATCTCAAGTAAAATAGCATAGATATAGTGAATGACAGGATCAGTTAGCTAGAAGAAGCTATCGAAGGTTCTCTTGATTATTTCCTATTAATCAACAAAACAAATTTAATTTAATTTAATTTAATACTCACACGCATATAAGAAGACAAGTAAGGAAGTCCTTTTCTTGACTTGACTTGGGTGCATTATACCAACCCCTTTTTAAAGAACTTGATTTCAATCTCAACAAAGAAATAAAAGCATAACTCTTTGCATCTTCTTGTCTTCTTACTCTTTTAGCTTGCCTTGTGGAGGTCTCGTGATGAAGAGAAGTTTTTTCCGATCTTCCACTAAGAAAGGTATCGTCACGACAACTCAATTTGTCCGGTAAACTAGTCGGGGCTCCCATGGTTTAGTAAAAGGGAGCCTGGGTTCATGAACGTACACCTTTAGCCAATTTGATTCGCTGGAGAGATAAACTAGTGGCCCTTTCCATTGTGCAAGCAAGATTGGTTGGATTAGCCCAACTTTTCTGTAGGTTATATATTTACTTATGCAGCTTTCTTAATTGCCTCTACGTCTGGCAAATTTAGTTAATTTTTTAATTCATTTTTGAATAGTTACTTACCGATGCATGCATGCATAATTATATATTAGTCCAAGTTTAATTAAATTAAGGTAATTATTGAAGATTTATTACAAAGTTAATAAAGAAAGTAGTACCTCACTCCATGAAGCCATGATGGACAAATTGAGCTTCTGTCGCACTTCCTACGTTAGCTCTACATAAAATCAATTAATTAGTATTGTGAGAATGAATAAATTAAACATACAAAATGCTACAAAAGTTCAGTTATGATTCGTAATCTAGAAGAGATATGATGGATAGTATAATAGGAGCATCACATATATCATGATTTTTAAAATTACAGGCATTATTTATAATTTTAATGGAAGAATTTTAAAATCAGAATTGCAGAAAAATATACATTCGGTGCACTATGACAGATAATTGAACCAATACTCAATTTTTAATTTCAGCTAAGGTAAATACTTATATCGCCACTCTACACCTATTTAGTTATTAATTAATAAATGTCTCTAACCCTTCCCGTCGAGCCAATTAATTATAGTCATTTACTTATTTTTTTCATCCATTTGTTTGACAGTTGAAATTTAAAAGAATATAATTAGGCAAACATTTTCAAGTACTTGGACTTGTTTGTCCTTTCTAGCGCCAAATATCAATTGTTTCATAAGGGCAAAGATGGCAGATTAGCAAGTATTTCTAATGGCTCTTTATATTATTTTCCCGCCTTTCCATAGAGGGATATAAAAAGCCCTCGGATCCACCCCTACAAGAAAGACACAGAAAATATATATATATTATCTATATATAAATGTGAATTGTTTCTCTCCTTTAAGTATTTCTCCCATTTTTTTGTAATGTTCAAAATAACCACACTTAATGAAATATAATTTATAGGAAAATATAATTAAATTATTTCTCTTCTAATCTAACTACCTATTTTTTAGGAAACTACCACTTATTTTTAGTTATACAATCCTAATCGAGATATATAATTTTTTATTTTTTTATTTTTTGTCCCACTTAATACACTCTTAATTAAATAGTTATGTCTAATATGCCCCTCATGAAGTATAATTTAGCCTATTTAAAATACTCTCCATTAAATATAATAAGATTATCTATCTTTAATAATACTACTATTATTTACTCCCTCCGTTCAATTTATTTTGTTGCATTTTGATTTTTTTGGTCAACTAAATCATAATTTTATAATCAAGAATGCATATAGATTTATTTGATTTTTTAATGAAATATTTTCAACGAAAGTGAAATTTATGTAAAGTATTATGACATGAAACTTAAAATTTTTAAAAGAATTAAAAAATTGACAAGAGATTGAGCCTTCAAAACTTGATCTGTTGATCGAAAAAAGTCAAATGTGACAAACATTTTGAAATGGAGGTAGTATTATATAATTTTAGACTACTATAACATAATTCTTTAGATTTATCTGAAAATTTGGACATAAATATATTCATATGGTAAAAATTTTATTTGTATAAAAAAATTTATGTTTGATCAAAAATAAAATAAAAGTAGTTTTTATAACTATTATGTATATTCTCTACCGTAGGTGCCAAAGAAGAATGAAAAAAAGCCCGAAAAGGCAAGGGCTCCAACTCCTTTAGGAAAAAGTGTTCATGTCAACTAAAGGGGTGTTTGTTAATGCTTTTTTACTGAATATATTCTGAATTCTGATTTCTTGGTATTATGCAGTTCTGAAAGTATTAATTGCTGAATTAATAAATTTATTTCTGTTTGATAATCAATTGAATTCAATCTATGAATTAAATATGTTACTTCATACATATATTGATTTATTATAAATAATTGTCATATATGCGTAAAAAAGAAAATGAATAATTAAGGATAGTATAAATATATATGAGAGAGAATGTGTGTAATAGGGTATGTATGTGTGTGTGAGAGAATTTGTGTGTGATAAAGTGTGTGTATGTGAGTGAGAGAGAATATGCATGTGTGTGAGTGTGTGTGAATAAGAGTATGAAAAAGTACAAGAGAGAATGTGTGTGAGAGATTAAGTGTGTATGTGTGTGAGAGAGAGACAATGTAAATATGTGAGGAAGTGTATGTTTTTGTGTGTGAGAGAGTGTATGTTTGTGTGAGAGTATGTGTGCAAGTGAGAGAAAGTGTGTGTGAATATGTGTGAGAGAGAGTATGTGTGTGTTAGACTATGTGTTTGTATATTTATTTAAAACTTCAGCAGATTAAGTGAAAATGTTTTCACTTAAAAATTGAATACAAATTAAGCAGTGCTTAATGTATTAAGTGATAAGAGAATTCTGTTATCAAACATGCTGAATTTACAAATCTCTTAATCAATTAATTTTCATCATTAAATTGAGTTATCAAACAGATCCTAAGTATCGTAAGTAAATTTTGCAGCTAGAACCAACTAGGTAGCTTTTTTTCTTCCCTATGTTAGTACGAAATTTTGGCAACATAAAAGAAGGTATAAATTTTTAAGAGTAGAAAAATTATTTATACATGAGCAAAAAATAAATAAAAATATTATTTTATGACTATTATATATATTCAAATTATTTTATTTTTTATTCCTAAGAGAATAGTCTTTTATAATTATTTTATATATTATTAATTCACAAATAATTATTTTCTTTTCTCTAACTATTTATTCAAGTACGCTCTTGCATGTTAGTTAATTAGATTCAATTTATATATTTTCATATGTCAATAACAATTATAACTAGAATTTTGAATAAAAATATAAAACTTTTGACTCTATTATATTGTGATTAATTATGTATTTATTTTCGTTACAACATGACGTTGTTGTGGTTTAAAATCAATATATAATAACTAATTTGTTGTTCATCGTAGTAGATAAGTTAAATTGTTGGATCAACTTTTAAATTTATTAGTGTTAATGGATTCTTTCATTTTAAGTTTACTTTTGCCTTTTTAATATCAAAGTTTTCCTCCACCTTAAAAATCACAAAATTAATATTTGTTAATTTTATATATCTTTAATACTAATATTTGATTACAAAATTCTTATCTTTAAGAATATTATTTTGTAAAAATTGGTTTAAGTAATGATTGATGAGATAGAAAATAAATTAAACCCGTGATACAATGCAAGGCCTAAAATATTTCAAAATAATCATTGTAACACATACAAGAATTCTACACATAATTTGTGATGCTAATATAGGAACTTAAATAAGTAATTAATATAGAAACAATACATATTTAAGTTATGCAAATAAATCTGAGTATTAAATACTCTAAGTATTTATTGGTATATATTGAGTTTAAATGTTAATTTTAGAAACTATAATACTAATTGTTATAGTATTTAATAAAATAATATTAATTTAGATAAACTATTGATGAGGTAAAAAAAAATTCAACCAATGCTGCGATGCATTACCAAAATAATCTAGAATAATAATTGTAAGACCTATAAGAATACTACTCATAAATTATTGGAGTGACATATAGAAAAAATAAGTAGGTAAGTAATGTAAAAAACAACATGAATTATGAAAATAAAATCATAATATTAAATATTCTAAAATAATTGCAGATCTACCTTACATTACACGTCAACTTTGGAAAATACTATGCAATTTTTACACTATTTAAACAATATAGATTAAATATTTTAGAAAATAATACAAGATTGATTAAAAAAGTACATAAAAATGAAAATAAAATTCACACACTTTTATTAGATTTAATTTTTTATATATTTCATAAATACAAATTTTAATTTCATAGTAAAATACTATCTCAAAATATGATTTTGAAGTTAACCATATTCGATACCATTTAGGATGAAGGGAAGAGCTTAGAATATTGATGAAATCCTGAGGTGAATGTTGTCATAAGGTTAAGAAATATGGAACAACTAATATATTTTATATTTTGATATATATTTACACAATGTGTTAAAAAATTAATCACAATAGACATTATATAAAAACTACATGTTATTTTGGATATATGTAGAACTACAAGTTTTTCAGTACAGTTCCGTTTATTTTACAGTTAGATAAAGAATTTTTTTCATTAATGTTTTCTACATTTAAAGCAAGATAAAAAAAAAACAACTTTTTATTTTTATCTTTTGACAACGATCTTAATATATAACGTGGTACCAATCCATATTATAGAGAATATATTTATTTAATCTGTTTAGTTTGATATCTTTATTATTTATATTTTACATAAGTTCATTTTTTTCTTATTTTTTGAAATTTTAATGGGTTAATCATTTTGTAGTTATTACCATATATTATTTGATCTCATGTAAATATTTTCCATAATAAAAGAATTTTAACACACCTTATCTATAAAATGATGTTTAATACTTGATAATGATTTTATTTTTTAGTAATGATAAAGAATATATTGATATATCTAAAAAGTTCAATATTATGGAAAAAAATCTTTATTTTTAAATTATCAAGTCATTGGTGGTGTCGTTATAATAAATTATAATTTGGAAAACTAAACGTGAAATAGAAATTATTTTGGACCGAAATTAACCATATTTTGCATCATCAATATAAACGAAGAAATCAAACTTTAAAGTTTCAATAGAATACTGAAACAGATGTTATCATAAGTTTAAAAATATAAAAAATACAAATATATTTACTATATGTATACACATTTACACAATCTATTAATGATATTAATTGTGATAGAGATTTATATAACATCCAATTAAATTAACGTGTAATTTGGACATATTTAGAACTATATGTTTAAGAGTTTTTATTAGCATTGCATGTATTTTATAGTAAAATAAAGGATTATTTTTATTAACATTCGGTGCATTTCAGAGCAACATAAAAGAACAAGTTATCATTTTAATTTTTTATAATGATTTTAATATACTATGTGAATCTATCAATAATATGTAGAATATATTAGTTTAATTAGATTTTAAATTTTTATAATAACTCTTGATGTATTCATTTTTTATATTTTAATCAGATTCATTTTTTTTTTACTTTTTGAAATTATAAATAATTTTTTAATTATTATGCATATATCATTTGATTTCATGTAAATATTTTTTGCTAATAAAAAAATATCAATATTTCATCTATAAAATGATGTTTGGCACTTGATAGTAATTTTGTATTTTAGTAATGACAAAGCATAGACAACTATATTTAAAAAGTTCAATACTATAGAAAATTTCTTTATTTTTAACTGATGAAGTAATTTGTGGTGTCGCTATAAGAAATCATTATCTAAGCATATAAAAGAGAAATAGAAAATAAGATGTAAATGGTGCCATATGTTGTAAAAACAAATGACATTAAACAAATAACAAACAATAGTGAATTATTTTTTTTAAAAAAAAAAGAAAGGTGAAAATAGTTATGAAAAAAGAGCTAAGATATTAAATATACATTTTAAAATATATACCTTTTGTATAAAAAATAACAAATAAAATGTTTATATTTTGTACTCTATGTTATTATTCACTGATTATTCCTTTATTTATTTATTTTTAAAAAATGAAAATATTCAATAAATTATGAGTATTATACGTGCGAAGCACGTGCTTTTCTTCTAATCCTACTAGATAGATAAGAAGGAGTTGGATGTTTGAACTTTGGTTTGGTGGTTGGTCTAGGGTAGTATTGGAATTTCATTCCCTTTAGTGTATGACTTTTGGTTGCACTATTTTTCTTTATCTTTTCAATTCTCTAACTATTCAATAGGTTCATTTATTCACATTTGTTTTTCATTACTCTAAAAAACAGTTCATCTCGTGCCGTCTATAATTCACGATCTAAAAACTAACTAAAGATTTAACACCTCTCTGCATTCTTAATTAAATTATTGGTTAATTGATTATATTCAATAATTAACTATAAATTAATTGTTGAGATTTTTCTTCTCATATTTGTTATTTGTGTTTTACTTGTGTTGCATCTTTATGTATTGTCTTTCAATTAATTGTAGAAATTTTTCTTTTCATATTCTTTTTTGCAGCTCTGTACATATTCTTGTAATATTATCAGAATAGTAAAAATTAAATATAAAGAACGAATTCGAGAAAATATAAAAGAGAAAGAGAAAATATAAGTGAAAAATGATGAAGAATTAACAATTATTAATTGGCCAACTCCTAGAAAAAATAACGGAGATGATGAAATTGTAATTTGTTAGGTTTTTTTTTTTCATTTTTCTTAGGATAATTATTGAATTTTAAAACAAATCATCATGAAAATGTCATAATAATTCAAGGTTGTAAATACAAATATGTTTAACTTGCATAAGTAGTTGATAAATATGAGTATGTTTAGCCTAAAAATATAATTATATTTAATTTTCTAAAACTCTATCATTACATTTTATGGTATAATTTAGATAGGTAATCAATCTTAGAAACTAGTATATATATATATATAAAAGAAAGAGTTGGGTTTAGTGATGAGTATGATTTGGTAGTTCAACCATGGGTAGAGATGGAATTTTGCATATTTCACGTTGTTATTGAAAAACATAAAACTTTTGTAATCTCAATTAATGAACTTCTGAGTAAAGAGTCATTTAAATTGGCATATGAATAGGCAATTCCATTTTTTAAACATAAAGGATGAAGTGGTAATGAAAAGTCATAAATACTGATGAACCAATTTAATGCTTGATTTTGTTTACTAACATGCATTATCTTCCAGAAATTTCATTATTTTTCCTCTATTTATATTCAACAAATTGGCAGGAGTAATGTTATGGAAAAGATGTCACGGGAATAGAACCTGATCTTGTTTTTTCAGGTATAAATCTCAATCAGAAAATTCCTTCATCTATTTTCTTCCTTTGTATCCAATTATAACACTAAAATTTTTGAATTTCCGAATGTCTTGTTTTACACAAAACTTCTTTGAATTATTATCTACAAACAACTCCATAATTTAAATTCAATTAATAATCTATCCAAAATCTAAAGTCCACGAGACTAATATGTTGCCTTTGGATCGACAGATTTGGGGAAGAATTTAAAATACATTCATTTGTTGGTATAATTTTTTGAGTCAAAACCAACTAATTTTAAATTTATTCAAATTATAAAGTCTGAATGGAAGGATTTCAATAACTTCTAACTTAAGTGAATTTAAAATTTATTTATTTTAATTTTTACAAATTTCTCTAATAAATAAATGGATTTCTAATCATTTTTTCAAATAATAATGGATTTTTTTTTTTCAACCAAACGAAAGAGTCGGTTACATTTTTCATAGGATCTCCTCTTATAGTATAGATAGACTAAAAAATCGAATAGAGTTCTTTTTGTATCAGTCTTCTTCACCCCTTTTTTTTATTTATTCTTTTATTTTCCTTTTTCCTATTTTGAAAAGTATTCGAGATCTAATTGATAGAGGAAACGCCGTAAAGATCGATTAGCAAGGTTTTGGACCGATACAATAATAACTGCATATTTGGTTCAGGAAGGGATTATGGAAGCTTTAAAATGAATGGAAAGATAATCTACTTTCATTAACTGATTTATTAGATAATTGAAAATAGAGGATTTTGAATACTATTCGAAATTCAGAAGAACTCCGTGCGAACGGGAGCATTGAACAGTTGGAAAAAGCCCGGGCTCGCTTACAGAAAAGAATTCATAAATAATTAGACTACCCCATTTATGAGATAAAGAATAATAGATAGGATCATTGAAAATTCAAATTTTGATAAAATAGAAAATAGATATGGGACGGAAGGTTTTTCTAAATAACTAACTTTCTCACCAGAATAAAGTTCACTTACATGTACACCTACCAATTTGACATAAATTTCAAGAAATTTCATCAAATCATATGATGAAAAGGTTCTATTTGTCGTGTCCCTGAACTAAATGATTTTTTTTTATAAGGGTTAAAATCACTTATTTTGGCTTTTTTACCCCATATTGTAGGGTGGATCTCGAAAGATATGAAAGATCTCCTCCAAGCTGTACATACGACTTTCATCGAATACGGCTTTCCGCATAATTCTAAATGTATCTGTGAGATCGAGTATGAAATTATGTTTACTCACTTTAAATTGAGTATCCTTTCAAGGAAGGGGATAACATATTTAAATAGAAAATAAACATCCTATTTAGAGTAGCTTTAAAATGAATTAGAATTTAGAAATAAGATTTTCGGGATAAGGAATAAACTGAAACCCAGCAGATAAAGTACATTACATAGTCTAGGGTTTGTTTTTTGTCTGTGATTCAGCAATCCCAAAGTTTCTTTTTGATCCAATCAAATCAAATGGTCTTGTTTTTTTTTTTTTCACATTAATTCTTTACGTAACATAAATAAAAATGAAGATATAAATATATAAGGCAACGGAGCCATTTTAGTATTTTTTTTTAACTATTACGAAATGAATGGTGGCATTTTGATCATTTAACCATTTGGTTCTGACATATTCTTCTCTTTCTTCAATGGAGGGGAAATTGAGGGGAAAGGTCAATTTTTTTGTAGAGCCATATGCATATGCAACGAAATACCGGATAAAATAGAGCAACTTAAACTTAGAAGGGATATAATGAAATTCTTTAATTAGTTCTTCCTAAAGGAATGGTCCATTTTTTTATTTGACTAATGGGGCAACAAACAATTCATTTTAACAAAAATAAAGTATAATTATATACATAGCTAAATAATCTAAATACTAAATTAAATAAAAGAATAAAAAGAAATGGCGTCTTCTTTTTTTTTTTTATCCGAAACGCCTCATGATCTTCAACCAATTATGCGCTTCAATATAATTACTAGGAGCAAGCGATATAGCTTGTTTCTATCAGTATCTATGGATTGGTCACAAGTCGAAATATCTCTTCGTTAGAACTCTTATGTGTCTTGAACTTATATTGAATGCAGTTAATATCAATTTTGTAACATTTTCTGATTTTTTTTTATAATTGTCAATTAAAAGGAGGCATTTTCTCAATTTTTGTTATAGCTATTGCAGTCGTTGAAGCAGCTATTGAACTAGCTATTGTTTCATCAATTTATCTTTTTTTGGCTTACACCCATTATCTCAAGTTTGGATCGAACCAATCCGTTGACACAAATGGTTCATGGGAGAAAATTGAGTTATTTGGGCCCTGGAGGACTAACAGGGCGAACTGCTAATTTTCGTATACGAGATATCCATTCTAGCCACTATGGGCGCATTTGTCCAATTGACACATCTGAAGGACTCAATGTTGGACTTATTGGATCCTTATTAATTAATGCGAGGATCGGCCATTGGTGATCTCTAGAAAACTTTTTTTATGAAATTTCTGAGAGATCTACAGGGATACGGATGCTTTGGAAGTTATAATTGTAAACCGCATTCGAATCAGTATAGAAGCACTGGTTTATACATTCCTCTTAGTCTCAACTCTAGGGATAAATTTTTTCGCTATCTTTTTTCGAGAACCTCCTAAAGTTCCAACCTATTTTTAGAATTTCAAGTGGATGACTAAGAGTGTTGAGAAAGTCTTTCATATGTCTATCATTATAGACAATCCCATCTATATTATCTATTCTATGGAATTTGAACTGGAACTCTATTTATGTTACGATTCATTATTTCTATCCCGTTGGATTTTTTATTTTTTTTTAGCATATTGATATACGCCTAGCCTTTTTTATTTTTTTTTATATCTTTTCATAGATGAATTCTGTACATTCTCACACCTAGGATTTACATATACAACATATACCGCTGTCAAGGGGGAATTTCTCTTATAGTTAGTTATTTCGATTCCAAACAGGGTAAAAAATAAAAATTGGGTTGCGCTATATATGAAAGAGTATACAATAATGATGTATTTGGAAAATCGCATGATCTGGTTTGGTCTAATAATCAAATCATTCGTAAAATTAGGCATGGTCCATTTAACCACACCATCTACAAAATTTAGCTATAGAGTACTAGAATAAGTGATAATTGCATAGTTGAAAATTGGGTAGTACATAAATACCATATTGAACAAATTATATACATTCTCCGCACAATGCACAAGAAAACCTTATAGGCTTATACTATTGTACTTACTTTCTAAGATTCACTTGCGTCATTCTTTCAAAAATTAGCTCTTATTAGAGCATTGGGTGTAAAATTTGTTCTTACTATTGAACTAATTTGGTCTAGGTTAGTTTTGAAATTTCATTCCTTTTGTGTGTGATTATTAATTACACTATTTTTTTGTCTTTTCAATTTTCTAACTATTCAATAGTCTCATTTATTCATATTTATGTTTTCATTACTCTGAAAAATTGTTCATCCCCGACCCTTGTTGTCTACAAGCTATCTAGAGGTTTAATAATCTCTCTACATTTTTAATTAAATTGAATAGTTAGTCAGTTGATTTGAAGTATTGAAAATTAATGATAAATTAATTATTGAGATTTTTTTCCTTGTATTTGCTCTTTCTATTTCTATTATGTCGCATCTCTATATATTGTCTTTCAATTAATTGTTCAAATTTTGCTTTTCATATTTCTTTTTTGTAGCTCTCTACGTATTTTTTGTAATAATATCAAAATAGTAAAGATAGAGAAAGAACTAAGGAAATACAAAAAAGAAGGAGAAAATATAGGTGAAAGATGATGGGGGATTAATAATTACTAATTGGTCAACTCCTAGAAAAAAGCAAAGAAAAAGAAAAAATTATAATTTGTTGACTCGATAATTATTTGTTGAGTTTTTCTTTTCATTTTTCTTGGAGCAAATATTGAATTTTAGAACAAATCATCAAAAAATGTCATAATGACTTAAGGTTGTGTGCGTATATATATTTTGCCTAAAAAATATAATTATGTTTATTCTTCTAAAACTTTGTCCTTACATTTTGCGTCATAATTCAGACAAGTACGCGAGATCCAGAAAATAGTATGTATGTATGTGTGTATGTGCGTGTGTGTGTGTGTGTGTGTGTATATATATATATATATATATATATATATATATATATATATATATATGGGAAAGAACAAAGTTACGAGAATCAAACTTCATATATGAAAACCAGATTATGATAATTTTTTAAATCACAATTTAAATTATTAATTAATGAAGTTTCAAATGAAATCCAGCATCAGAGAAATTCAACATTCCTTGCAAAGATTTATCAAATCCCATTACAGATTCATCAAGATTAATCATCAGATAGATACTGTGCGCAACAAAATATTTCGAGTATGTAAAAATTGAACAAACAAGAAATATAGCGATAAAAATATGAATATATGAAATAAAAGGTTACAATCTCTAGGATATTCTCAATATATGGAGAAAATTCTTTTTCACAGCTTATTCCCGAACCAAATATTGAATTCTTCAACTCTTGATATGGAAAACCTGAATAACACTTGATGAAGATCTTCAAAACCCTTGATATATGGAAGACTTGAAGAGAAAATTTATTGAATTCTTCAACTCTTGATATGGAAAACCTGAATAACACTTGATGAAGATCTTCAAACCTTGATATATGGAAGACTTGAAGATAAAATTTGAAGACAAGTGTTCTTCAAACCTTGATATATGGAAAACTTGAAGAGAAAATTTGAAAACTTAGACCTTCCACAGCTTTCAGACTTCAGAAATATGTGTATGTGTATATGTAGCAAGGTAGAAGACTTATAGTACATGTGTAACTTCTTACTTGCATACCAAGAAACAAATTCTTATCTCTTTACACACATAAGAGATATCAATACATAAGGACTGTACTACTTTGATATTATCTCCTTATTTTAATGTATTAACAAAGAGATAAATATTAGAGTACATATATCCTTATTGGCCAAGTCTTGCAGACATGTGACATGGCACAATTTAATTGGAAGAGCGACACAAATACATTTAATTGGTCAAACTACCTCATTTTGATCAAATCTACATGTGGAGCAATATAATTGGTTTTAAATTAACCAATATTCCAAAATATATATGACATATGGCATTATTTAATTGGACCATAAATATGCCAATTAAATTAATTTATAGACAAATGATAATTTTAATTAAAATAAAATTTCATTGTCGACAGATACCATTAAAAAACAAAAGATTAATAATCAGATCAAATTAATTCCCGCATTCGATTTCTATGGATGATCATCATCATAAAAAAAATAAAAATAACTGAATCCAAACTCAATTCAGCAGGGCTTTTGTGTAGCCAGCAGCAGAGGTGGAACTGAGAGAGATAGAAGTTGTTGAATGGGAGAAAAGAGGAAACTGTGAGAGAGAAGCCCTTAAATACTTTGAAAACTTTAAGTTGTGTTACAGGAATTTAATTTGTTATATTTATAAACTTAAAAAATGAGTGAAAAGTCGACCGAATTGGGGACATATAATATATAACTCAATTTTGGAATACGGATTACATCTTGAGAAATACGTGATTATGCCTTTTGATTTATTAGCATTGGGTAACAAATTGTTTAGGATACTCGTTAACTTGTGACGGCTATAACGTCCTACGTATACTTTAATTGGTAAAGTAATACCTAAGTCCTACTACTTTTTAGTTGATAGGTTTGGTCCATATTTGTTTTTCTATCTTTCTTATTCAAGACTAGTAGTATCATATAGATTGATCGTCCAATTGATAGAATCAGTGCTCAAAGGAATGAAAAATGTTTAAATCATCAAGTCATATTCTGGTTTGGGTTATTTTGAAAACCTCATATATAGGTAGATATGTGCCTTTTTAATGTATGTGACAGATACAATGATCTTTTTTATAATTTCTAAATTAAAATGAGATCAAAATTATTATTGTAACACCTCTGACTGGACTAATAATTTTTTAATCTAAATTATAAATTTAAAATATTCAAATCAAAATTATTAGTACTTTGTGAATCAGATATTATATACTATCATTTCCTTATTTCCGACAACCAATCTGTGGGTTCACAATTATTGTCAATTGAATAAAAAGAGGAGATTCTTGAGTTAATTAATAAAAGGATTTAAAAATTGAACAACTTGAAAAAACTTATTTGGCGAATTCAATGTTAAACTTAAGAGCAAGATTTCAGTAATTATGACAGACCTTAAACAAGGTCAGTGTAATCTATCCACTCTTTTTTGGGTTTTTTTTTCCCTCCAAAAAACAATTTTTACAGATACTTTTTAAAGATTTTACAAAAGGTTGAGCAGTGTCCAAGAGACGTAGCAACTGTCCATTGTCATGCGGTACCAATCTCTCTATCCACATTCAGGAGTCAGAATAAAATAGTGGAGATTCTATGGCTTTATTATATTAGAATATTTTAAAAAGTATAAATATTTAAATTTTATATTATTATATTATATAAATATTTAAAATATTAATATTTTAATTTGTCAACTGAAACCGCCAAAGTTGCCCCGATTGACATGTACGCACCCGATAGCCACATGATCAACCGAACTCGAATTACCAAACGTTTGTGTGGCGAAATCCCCAACTGTTAAGGATCCGTCCTCGTAAAATGCCCGTATATACACGTGTCACTTCTGATGCAATTTCTAATTCTAAGGGAAGTGCACTGCTGCGACTCACAGGACAATGGCTTAGGTAAAATTAAATTTTATACAAATTTTGATTATATTATTTGATGTCATAAATTTTATAACATTTAATCTATTTAACAAAATTTACAAATAAAATCATAAATCAGATCTACTTAAATATTTCTCGGGCTTATAAGTGGTGGATTCGGACGGGTCAAATTTCGGGTCGGATCGTGGAAAACATTCTTGACAGTTCTGGCATTGGAGCCAGTTGATGTCGCTGCCCGTATCCGTTATTAAATGGAATTCTTTCACAAGTTGATCTGCCCCGAACAGGGAAGCATATCCATACCGACTCGGGGTTACCGGAGCTTCAAGGTCTTCGGGTAGCATATCCATTTTAATCGAAGACTAGGGATTTTGAGAGGGTGAGCTGGAGCTTGGAGTTGATGAAGTTGGCTAGGGCTACGTCAGCAGCAAGCCGAGAGCTTATGAGGGAAGAATAGCTCTTTATTGTTTCGTCTTTATAATCGAATCGTGAGGGTGGAGGGAAAACGAGAGCACAGAGGAGTTGGTGGTGGTGGTGGCGGGTTGAACTTTTTCGTTTGAGAAAACTTGAAGGGTTTTGTGAATGGAAGAAGACACGTTTAGGACAACTTGAAAGTGTTGATTTTGTAGTTTGTTTAGTGGATGGAGAGAGTAAACGAGAGAGATTCGGGTGGAGAATGAGAGTTAGGAAGGAGAAAATCAAATGAAATGGCCTTTGATATTGAGCCATGTTGATGAGGTTTTGTGCGAAGAATGGAAAGGAAAGAAGAATGAGGAGGAGAAGTGTAACCTGTTGCATGGCTTTAAATAGACGTTTGAGACTATGCTTGGAGGGAAATTAAAAGGTATGGTGGTAGGGCATTGTTCTACATGCATATGAATTTGTTTAGGGACTCCGCAATTTAGTAGACAACAAAACGGTATCCCATTTTCTTTTTATTGGATGTTTCATTTCACTTCTTCTATTAAGATCATGTCTTATATTCGTATACTTATCATCACGTATATTCTTACATATTAATACTTAATATAAAACATAGAACACTCAAGGTTAGACTTCTCTTAAGTAATTAGAATGAATTTCTTTTCAATATACCGTACAAAAATATAATTCAAAAATATTTTTAAAAAATCATAGCTGTTTATAATGTTATTTATTACGTATATTTACTATATATAAAATTTAAAAATAAACAAATAATTTTTTTTTTGTTTGATTAATTGTTTAAATTTTGATTTGATTTTGACTCATTTTTTGCCGTTTCATGTAAATTGAGTAATAAAATATTTACGAATAGATTTGATTTTAAAATATGTTGACATATTCATTAAAACAAAATTAATAATGTAATCTGATGATTTTTATGAATTTCAACTCTTGTTTAAATATAATAGATCATTGGAGAGAATTTGATAAAAGTATAATGGAAAGGATCTCAACCCACACATGTGATAAATGTCCAAATTATGAGACAAGAGATTCATACAAGTTAGGAAATAGGAGATCCAATAAATGGTGCCAATTTTTCCTCATCTACATGATTGGATATTATTCTTTTGTGGAATATGTTGATAGTACGTAATTGCTTTGTTTTTTTTTTGTTTTTTTTAAAGTAACTAATAGTAGTCGTATTTTCTTGAAAAGTTCCTAATAGGAATTTAATATATAGTATAATGTATGCAGCCATGAAGAATAATTCTATTATTGTAAGAGGCGAATCACAACTTGTCGTATATAAATAAATTCATGCTTGAGAAGGCTGAGTCTTGAGAGTGAGACCTGATGAGTTAAGACTACTTCTGAGTTCTAAGAGAAACCTTGGGGAGTGAAGACTTAGGGCTCTTGAATGATCATTTTCTGGGAGGTTATAAATAAAATCCATTGAAAACTATGGTTTTTAATGTTGAAATATCAAATTAACTTTAATATTATGACAATCAAAGTTATTATAATTCGGATCTTTCATGTTTAATCATTAAGAACATAAGTAAAATGTTAGATGCGGAAGTGTATTTAAATCCATAAGAACGGATGTAATTCTTGAGCTACGGATTTGATTCTTGAACATTATGGTTATTGATCTTCCAAATTACTATGTATGCATTTTAGAGAATAGGGTTCTCATTTTTTTTATGATGGGATGTCATGAAAAGTAAGATACATAGAATTTGGGGATCATAACTTATTTATAAGCATTCACTTTTCTTATTCTCCAAGTTTTGTCCATCATAAAATAGGAAATAAGACTTTAAGATCCGTTTGGTTCACGGACTGTGTAAGATGGGATGTCTCATCCTCGAATGAGTGATCCTAGCTTGAGTTATCTCCAGACTAATAGTCCTTATCATCCAATGTTTGGTTCAAGTTGAGTTTTATGGGTATATATCTTTAAAATAGTACTATCTTGCATTTGGTTAGAGATGGAATTAGACCGGATTACTTTTTACTGATGAAAAGACCCACAAATTTGTAGTGTTATTTCTATTTGTAATCAAACAATTATTAGTGTAGAAGTACTTCAGTAAATGTAATATGCTAAAAAATGCAAGAAGTATACAAGTTATTATCATAAATTAATTAAAAATATAAAATTATTTGCTTTTCTAAGTAACTCAAGACATTTATTTTAAAATTAAGTATTACCTGAAAAGTAGAAATTACATAAAATACATTACATTCAAATAAACAAAAATATAAAAAAAAATTTGTTATTAGAGAAATGAAGTACATAAAATTAGATAATCAGCAATATGCTACAATAATTTGATAATCATCCAAAGAAATATAAATTAACATGTCAAGAACAAATATTACACCAAAATAATAAATAAAAAATTGTATCTCAAAATATATCCTAAGATATGACTCTAATATTCATTATATATAGATACGGTATGGATACTGTCTCTTATACACATCTAGATGTTCATAAGAAACAGATTGTATACTTAGTTTGGTTTTTTTCTTCCCCCTGTACCATCATGCCACATTTCAGCAATTTCATCACAAAAAACAATTCGCATTGATCATCATGTCACATTCGAGCAATCTATTCATCTCAAAAAACAATTCGCATTGAAAGAAATATAATACGAAACAAATTCAAATACAATACATATATAACATTTAGTTATCTAAGTATACAATCAAATACAGTCTAATCATCCGAGCTACCATCTGCATCATCCTCATCATCTGCATCAAGGTGTGGGGAACGCTGGTGGCAAGAGGATCCAGGAAGAACGCCTAATCGCTCCATCAAAGTATGCAACTGGTTTCTTGTTTCAGATAGTTGGGCTTGTGGTGAAGCTTGCTCTTTCTTTATTTCTTCCTTTTCAAATCTCTCCCTTTCCAGATGTGTATAAGAGACAGCCCTTAGTGTATATTGAGAACCATCAGAAGATATATTATCATTCTCAACAGTACTTTGAGAAGATATTTCAGCCTTTTTCTTCTCAAAGTTCTCCTGCAAAAGTCATATAACAAAGATCAACTTTATGGAAACAAGAATATTAAAGGACAAATCATAATTAATTTCTTAAACTTTTAATGACTTACATAATATTACAATGAACCCAATATATCTTCTATATTGTTCTCAACATTCATTCTACATTAGAATGACGGATTTGCATATCTCAGCCTTCTGTAATTAAAAGAAATAAATATTTTCAAGTCATCAATAACAAAGTAATTGTAATATAATGAAGTATTAAAAGTATAAGAAATTAATTAGTATTACCATTTTCTTGAAATGCACTCTATGCACCTGCATTGGAATCCCGGTTCTTCTTATTTTGGTTGTTTTTTGTTTGAATTCTTGGGACTGCCAATATTTATTCAGGTATGCCCATGCACTATGTCATTCTTAAACTACATTCTACCATGTGTATAAGAGACTTTCTGTAGCTTCTGCCACCTACCCGCCTCTCTTCTCGAAATTCTCTCTCACCGCCGCATTGTGCCTAGGTGGCCATCTAAATTTAACCTGCAACGCTCAAGCCATAAGTTTTTATATAACAATATAAACATATAATTATGTGTATAAGAGACACGTTGAAACAATATAGAATTAATACCTTAAATTCCATCAAACCACATGTCTGGTATTGCCGTAGAAAAGGTTCTTCCACGAGGGTTTGCCTTCTTCAAACTTGGTCTTTATGCATGCAGCAATGCCCTCAATTGCTGGTTTGTGAGGCCAAAACCTAGTTTAAAACCTTTCCTCAGAATATGAACATTCACCATATCAGGAACATGGTGTCGCTCATTTTTGCACTTCACACAGGGACATCTAATAACTTCCTCAGTTAAATATTTTGGTTGTTGACAAGCAAAATTTATAAACCCAGCCAAACCCTCCAAAAATTCTTCCACATATGTCCCGTTTAATCAAATTAAAATCATTAATTATATGGAACTTCCATTTTGCCTAACCAAACTAATGACTTACTTAGTCTCCTGTTAAACAATTAATTTCCAGACAAATATAAGAATATAATTTCATGAAAATTTTCCACTTGCTTATTATAGTAAAAATTTAGTATATGATAGTAAGTTGACTAGTCCAACAACACAAATATATGTATGTGTTCATGTTTTTCTTTATTTAATTACATATAAATATCCTAAATGATACTCTTTCATATTTATTTGACAATTTTTAATTAATATAAGCCTAACCACCTTTACATTGTTTGGGAGGCATAACTAGAACTTTTAAGTAGTAGGGTAATATTATTAGCAAAAATTAATCCAATTAATAACATTACGATGTTTGGCTTAAATGAATAAATCAATTCATTTATTTAAAGTGTCAAAATGAATAAATATATTTTTATTACGTAGTTACGGAAAGTTATGAGTATGCAATTAAGTACAAGTAGACAACAAAGGGAGCGGAGAGGGTATAATTGACAAATAAAAAAAAATGATAGATACCAAATGTTGTTCCCTTCACTTTTACTATCCTGTTTTAAAATAATTATCATTTTTACAATATATCCTATATTAAATTATTTGTTGTTATCAAAAATTAAATTTTTTTTAAATTTTACCATGCATTTGCATAAAAATTAATATAATCAACTATTTTAATCACCTTTTCCCTATTATCTCATAATTAAAGTCTACTAAGTATCATTCCAATACATACATTTATATAACATTTCATTTAGAAACATTATTCATGGTTTAGTATTTTGCATATAATATGCATTATTAACTTGTTCAACCCAAATTGTATAATTCTAGTAAAAAACTTCAATATCTCATGAAATGGAATTGTTTTAAGAACAATGTAGTGTTTGTATATCTATTAAAGGAGCGAATTATGTCGTTAGGAAAAATTAGTGTAAAAGTGTAATTTGGTCACTTTTTAACCTATATGTTTTTAGTAAAATTGAACGAATTTATTTGTTTTTTTTAATCCATATCCACCAACTCAAAGTAGGAGTTATTTTGTAAACACAAAACGAAAAATTACTTACTTAAACGAAAGACAAATAAACTATAATAATAGTTAAACGGAAGATTTTTTAAAGGTTGAAAATTATTCTATTTAAATATTCTATAATGACAAAAGGTTGAAACAATATATTAGATGAACTATAGAAGTCTCTTTTGTTATTATATTTAGACTCCGAGAACTTAATTAGATGAACTATAGAAGTCTCTTTTGTTATTATTTTAATTTTCATATAATAAAGTTGGTTGTTATATTAAGGTTGAGGATATATTTATGATAATGTTAATTAAAGTGTGAAGCTTGTAGGAACACGGAAATCCCTAAACAAACAAGTTTAGTATAGGTGTTAAATATTGTCATTATATGGAAATAAATTGAAAATAACATAGCAAAAATCATCGACAAATTATGGATAACAAACAGTTGAAAAAAAAATGTAAATAACATAACAAAAATCTATACGATAACAAACAAAATAAAAAAAATAAAAATAAAATAAAAATAAAACTGCAAAAATTATGGCAAAAATCCTACATAAATTAGGGATAAAAAAAATCAAAATAACATAGCAAAAATCTATACGATAACAAACAAAATAAAAATAAAAATAAAAATAAAATAAAAATAAAACTTCAAAAATTATAGCAAAAATCCTACAGAAATTAGGGATAAAAAAAATGAAAATAACATAGCAAAAATCCTACACAATTTATTGACAACAAATAGCTGCAAAAAAATTAAAAAAACTCTTGTTATGCTACATAAAAGTCTCAAAAGATGGTAGAAAACCATCTTGGATGGGGGATAGTGCAAGAACAAAAATTGAAATGGTACTGTCTCTTATACACCTTGGAAATGTATAAGGACAGCCATGGTTGCAGCCAGAGGAGATGGTGGTGATAATTCGAATCCAAGATGAACACCAAGTTCACGCGGCTATGGATGCGGAATTCAATGTCCGCAGCAAGTGTGCTGCGGAATTAAATGTCCGCAGCACACGTGCTGCGGAATTAATTTCCGCAGCAATTTGCTGCGGAATTTATTTCGCAGCATATGTGCTGCGGAAATATATTTCGCAGCAAATTTTCTATTGTCCTTAATTTTTCCTTCGATTTTTGTTGCGTAATTTTTGTAAATAATACGTTCCTACTTTATAGAGGGAATGTTATCTGCGGATTTTGATGCGGATTTTTTAATCCGTAGCAAAATTTTAATCCCAAACCTAAAAAACTAAAATTTGCAGTAAAATCCGTATATAATTCCTGGGGAAAAAATCCGCAGCAAAAATCCGCATGAAATTTGCAATTTTTTTGTAGTGTCTTCACTGATTCTACTCATTAGATGTTTTTAAAATATCAATAACATCTTCATTAATTTCTGCAATTTCATCTCCTTCATTATCCAAATTAGCTTGAATTTGATCTTCTATAGGGTCAACTGACATCTCTCTACGAATACGATTATGGAAGGTCAACAAGCCATGATGATACGACTTTGGGTCTAACTGAATAAGAAATAGGACCTTTGTTCAAGACATTCCACTACATTTTCAAAAGACCAAAACTTCTTTCTATAACATTACGTGCAGAAGCAAGCTTTATGTTGAAAAATTCATAACTATTTTTTGGGGAGCTTAGGAACCTTCTCCCCACTCTTTCAAGTGATATCTTTGTCTTTTATACGGTGCTAAAATCCTGGTCTATTTGTATAACCGGTATCACACAAATAATAATTACCTGAAAAATTAATATTAATAAACTAAAATTTAACAAAAAAATAAAATCAATATGTATTATTTACTTTATGTAAGACGTACCAATCGGGACTTTCAAGCCATCTTCTCTATCAACTGCATCTCTTAGAACTCTCCCATCTGCTGCAGATCCTTCTCACCCGGGTAAAACATATATGAATCTCATATCTCTGTCACAAACTCCAAGTACATTTGTTGCTACTTCACCTTTTCTAGTCTTGAACCTTGGCTTGTCAATTTCAGACACTTTTATCTTAATATATGTTCCATCTAATGCTCCTAGACATTCCTAGTTGAATAAAAAGACTACATATAGTAAGAGTTTGGAAATTAAATTATATTAACAATATGAAATATTATTTCTAAAAGTTACCTTATTAAACTACCTCCATCTTGGATCATTGCAATCTTGAGGAATTGGTTGTGGATTCACAAGGAGTTGAGAGTGCAATTTCAAAACTACTTTTAACACTGCATAGAAAATGTCTACTAATCGTTTCTCCTGATCTCATAAAATCAAATTTCGCAGTGCAATTCTTTTTATGATGTGCTAAAATATTTACAAACATTGCAACTTTTTCTTCAACCCTAACATGTTTAGAGTCCACTAGTCCTCCATTTTCTCGCAACAAATAACGAAGTCTAGCAAATGCATTCCTTCACTCTCAAGTTATCTACACACTATGCATCACTGAAATGAATAAGCCTATCGAGATGTTTAATTTGATCCTCTAATTTTTCCCCTAAGCTATATCTTGCTATGCTTCTTTCACGTGAATAATTTAAATGGTGATTACATGCAATTAATATTATAGTGATAATGTATATAGATTCCATAATAATCTCCTCCGACTCCACAAACACATTAATCTTTGTTCGCTTATTGAAAAAAAAAAAAACAATAACTCTAGATGATAGAAAAAACTATATAACTTTCTAAACTTGGCCTAACTTCCATTAATTCCACAATTTCATGTACACAAAATCACGGTTGTCACGTCACATTGATTTGCATATTTTAGTATTTTGATACTGTGTAAAATATGACAAACAGGCGGCAAGCTTGATTTGATGCTTATAAATTTGTGATGGCATCCTTCTCAGACAACCAACCATCAAACAAGGGGCATAGCTTTTTAAAGTAACACTAAATAAAATAAAGTTGTCACAAGATGCCATATGTTTTGGTTTTCTTCTACCATAGAACCAGATCTCAAAACTCAAATTAGGATGCAAATTATAACCAGAGAAAATGTCTCATCAAAATGCCATTTATATATAGCTGCTAATCCAATCCATTTGCACAAAAGAAAAAGAATTCACTGCAGCCATCATATTTACTTAATGTACATTTAGATTTGGGATTAAAAAAAAAAAAAAAAGGAGATATAAGAAGAACATAATGCATTTGATCACCCACTCACTATATGAGTGTGACACATTCTTACTTTCATCTAAAACATCCAAGTCATGTGAATGCAGATCACAATAACGGACAGATGGAGTGTCAATTTGTAACACTTACGTAATTGGCTCTGCGAGTAATTGTTAAAACATGAGACCAGAAACCAAATGAAAGGTGGTAAAAACAATCACGAGAACCTTTAATCATATCGGCACCATTAGCTTATAAATTTGATTCCATTCACAATATTAAAAATCAGGTAGAATATCAAATTTCAAGAATGGTTTTAATCAAGTTACAAACTTTTCACTAACCCTTTGCCCTTATATTAGAAAATTAGATTATTTTTTATTTTTAAACAGAAAGGTGCTTGCTTTCCTTATTATCCAATTATAAAAAAAATGGTGTGTTTCGGGTTATGCTTTTTATTTGGGTAATAGTGTGTCTTCCTGATCTTCAAAGAAGCAGCAAGTGACAGTTTTATCTAGCACAGTTGAGGCGGAGTATATGGCAGCAACAAATAGTGCTACTCAAGCAGTATAGTTGAGAAGGATGGTTGGATTTTTACAACACAAGCAAGAGGATTCTACAAAAATATTTTGTGATAGCAAGTTTGCTATTGACTTGACTAAAAATCTAATTTTTCATGGGCGCAACAAACACATTGACATCAAGTTTTATTTCATTTGTGAGTTGGTGCAAGACAAGGAAACTATCATTAATTATTGTAAAACTGAAGATCAAATGGCTGATATTTTTACAAAAACATTGAAGTTGGAGTCATTTGTCAAGTT
The DNA here is from genome assembly GCA_025175665.1 of Cinchona pubescens. Lineage (NCBI taxonomy): Eukaryota > Viridiplantae > Streptophyta > Magnoliopsida > Gentianales > Rubiaceae > Cinchona > Cinchona pubescens. Next base: position 1,651,643 of record JANKKI010000076.1, read on the forward strand.
GAAGAAAATGTTGAGCATGTTCAAGTTTGAAAACTTTGGTTTAAAGGAGGCAATGTAGGATAAACCAAAATCTAATCCTAATTAATTTAGAGTTTTTTTTAGTATTAGAGTAATTTATTTATAAGTTTGAATAAGATTTATTTAGTTAGTTAGCCAATTCCTTATTGGAATCCAATTAGCCATGATATTAGTATATATAATGTACTATTGCTGCTGCTATGCCGAAGAGAGAGCAATTTTGAGAGGAAATGAAAAAAGTTTGCTGCTCCAAATTTGTTGTATGCATGCGTTTAGAATTTCGTAAGAAAATAATAGTATTGTCTCGGGTTTTGTGCCAAAGTTGAAATAGAATCTTTGCAGACCAAATTACTTGAGCTGCTACTGGTTTGATCAAATTGTCGTGTTGAGTCTCGATTATTTTTTCCTTTTCTTAAGCTTTGTTGCTTCCATTCTTGTGGGTTAATTTTATTTTAGGATTTTAAATCCTACATTTTCTTTTCCTTGTCTATGCCAAGTTGGCTTTTATTTATCGAGACACTGTCAAAAAAAAAAATCAAAGTGTACTGTCAATGTTTAGACTTTATGTGAATTAGCTCATTTAGAAAAAATTCTTTCTAGTGATGAATCATAAAATGTAAGAGGCAGGGGAGTAGAGTAATTAGGGAATTCTAAAATTTCTTTTAACGAATCATTTCTTTGATTTTAAAAATTTATACTATGTAAGTTTTTAAAACACATAGTATTGTACTATACAAGTACTTAAAGTACAAAGAAATGATTCTTTAAAAGGGATTGTAAAATTTTTCAGAATAATTTTGTAGATAGAAATATATTGTATTTGATGTACATGTTGGTGTCCCTTTCAGCAGGATTCAGGGGATCATCCCTATTGTCCAACTTGACCTCAACGGGTTCCTACCTTATATTCAAACTTTAGGGGTGGACGCGGGACGGGTACCTGCCCCTCAAGGGATTTGTCTGATCCGACCCTCACTTGTCGGATCAGCATTTTTTGATCCTGATCTGACCCTCACTTGTCGGGTCAGCATTTTTTGATCCTGATCTGACCCTTATACTACCGAGTATCCAGAGAGCGGGTATCCGATCTTATTCTATTATCATTCATCTGCTAAAAAATATAAAATAAAATTAAACTAATCTCACTTTGAACACTAAACTTTTAATAATTTTTAGAAGTGACATGTTGATAAACAAATATTCTATATAAATTAATAAGAATAAAGGAAAAAAAATTCAATATTAGATTGTTAAAAAAAAAGGTTAACAAAATTGAATTTAAGAAATCACATAATTTCTTCAAACTAAAAAGAAAAACAAAACTAACATAAAATTTATCCGAAAAAACTAGATAAAATCAATATTATTATAAATCAAGATTTTAAAAATGGATGAATGACTTATTTACATTAAAAATTATAGGAAACATTATATATGATGGTTGGAGTGGGTACTTGCGGGTTTTTAAAACCCTGACCCGCATTCGACCCTCACAGAAACCGGTACCCGACCCTCAGTTAACCCGATCAATAGATGAGGGTCGGATACCCTCATTTTTCGGAGTCGAGAGGGGCGGAGTGGGCGGATCAGCAGATCAGTGGGTATTTTTGTCCACCCCTATCGAACTTACATATGGCCGAACTGACCTCGACCGCGTCGAATTACTTGTCGACCCGATCTCCTGTGCCAATCCGAACTCCTGTGAAGTTCAGGACTACTATATATAAATTACATATTTGTCCTTATATTAATGAGCTACATTGAACTAGTCATGTGTCTATACATAAAAGGCGTGCTAATTCATGTGTCATTATCTAGTATTTTTCTTTTGCTTGAATCTTGATATAACTTGACTTCAATTTTTCGGGTAAAAAATTTACTCAATTAATCTGGAAGAAAATGGCTTGTGAATGATTAATATATATATATATATATATATATATATATGTGTGTGTGTGTGTAAAATTCTACCATTCCTTTTAGGGAATTATTCTCTTGTATTTTAAATGAATGTATAATATAACACCATGTATTTTAAAAACTTATACTGCACAAGCTTTTAAAGTCAAGGAAATGGTTCCCTAAAAGAGACTGTAAAATTCACACACACATATATATATATATGATTCCTTTTTTTTGCTTAGACAGAAACGAAACGTAATGTGCTGAAAAAAAAAACATAAAATATATTTGATTACTTGATTTTTTATATTTCATTTGAATTCTGAAGTACAACACTAGACCAGGATTTTCATTCAATTTTTTTTTTTTTCTCCTGAATGGTTGAAACCTATGTTTTCATGTTTGTAATTAATAAATTTCTAATATAGGAGATGGGATAGATGATGCCATCACACACACGCACACACATATATTACAATAATAAAGTTTAATAGTAGAGTAACTTACTATTCTTTCTTAGAGTTAAGACAGTTACCGGCATATATTTCTTGGGAAATTCTTTGTGTTACATTCCTCCCTTGTTCCAACGTCTTTTTTTTTTTTTAACTATTATTCCTTCCGCCTCAATATAACTGTCACCTTACATATTTGTACAAATTTTCAGACAAGTATATATTTTTACTAAATGTCCATAAATGCCTTCATTGAGTTAAATTGACTTCATATCAGTAAATGACAAATATTTGCATAACTTTATTAGGAAGAGAGATGAGAGAAGTTAGGGGAGAGGGATGAAGAATTGATGTATTGAGACCCAATAGTTATTGGATCGCCCTTTGGTAATATTTTAAATACTTACAATTTGAAATTTAAACAATGTAAATCATCCATTTTAAGTGACGTGTGTGTATATATAAACTTAAGTATACCGTATATATTACCAGTAGACTTTATAGTTATGATTAAATTTTATGAAATTTTACTTACATCAACAGATGTAATTTATTGCATAATATTTAATAAGCAATGCATGGTCTACAAATATGAACAAAGGTTAAATCTATGGTCTACAAATATAAACAAAGATTAAATCTACCTAAATCTCCAATTGATTTAAGAATTGAGTGTTGAAATGCATGTTCCGTTTTTCTAGTTCTTTTGTTTTCACCATTAATATACCAAGAGAGTGGTATGAACAAACCAATCTTAACTTTACCCCAACACAACACAAGTGAATAATTAGATATGTAAGTAGATTTAAAAATTGAACAGCTTGAAAAGGCTTATTAATGAATCATAAAATGTTAGAGAGTAGGGGAAGAGTCATTTCATATATAGGGAGGAGAGAGTGTGATATATTTCATTTAGGAAGTATTTGGTTTATGGGTATAAATGGAAAGAATGTGAATCAAAGTTAATGATATCCATAGATGTTGTTTGGTAAACCACTATGGGAATCATTCCATGGTTAGAAAAATGTCCACTTTCATTCTTCACTTGTGATTTTTCAAATTGATTAATTAATCAACATAATGAAACTTATTCTTTATTTAAACCAAATAAACAAAAGGGAATGACTTAAACCCATGCTTATAGTAGGGTTGATGAATCCATTCCGATTTCGATTTCCTCATACGAACCAAACACCTCCTTAATATAAATAAGTTGGCTGCTTTTGCAAATAAGGGGTAAGTTCCTATTTATGAGAGGTGTTTTTGAGGTTCAGACCCCATATCCGGACTGATCTTGGGGATTCATACCCCATGTCTGAACTGACTTCGGGTTCATACATACCCTATATCCGAACTGATCTCAGGAGATTCATATCCTGTGACTGAACTCACAATGTGTTCGAACAAAGCCAAACCCGACCTCTGATGTCTAAACTACTATATCATGATTACATATTTGTCATTAATAAGTTGTACTATATTGTATATAGATGCGTCAATACATTATATATATTATAGAAGTGCTAATTTCTATGTCATCACTTATTATGAGGATAATTTAATTTTAAACATAAGAGCAAGATTTTAGTAATTATGACAAACCTTAAACAAGGTCGGTTCAATCTGTCTACACGGTTTTTTTTTTTCTCCAAAAGACAATTTTTACAGATAGTACTTAACAAAAGATCTTTACAAAAGGGTGTGCAACTGTCCATTGTCATGCGGTAATAATTTTTCAATCCACATTCAGAAGTCAGAATTGATTGTTCAACCTGCGTCGAGTTGTGCTTGAAAAAAAACATTGACAACAAATTTGATCATTGTTCTTGAGCCTGAGAAAAATGAAAATTGACAAAATGGATAAATAGTACACTTTTGTTGGTAGAAAAACCAAAAAAATAATAATAGTAGTAGGCTAAAATGGAATCGACTTAATAACGTATATGCCATTGATATTTCTTACCGGAAAAAAAAAATTAAAAAGAGATATAAGTAACTAAACATATTGTTTTAATCACTCGTTTTAGACCACCATATATTGATCAAGAGCAGAGCAAAAACCAATGCACAAAGAGTGAAAAGACATTTTTAACATTTATTTGGACTGAAACCAATCAACTTGTTGGCAAGGTCGTAGGTTACACGGAAGCCTTGTTGTTGTGTATTGCCAATGATCGACACTATTTGAGATGTCGCCGTAAAAGCCAAACAAAATTTGCCGTTTGAGGTAACGGGTATAAGGTAATTCTCCGGAGGCAACGATACCGTTTTGCCACCAGAGAATTGAAACGACATCTTCGGAACAGTAACGTTAGACGACGAGGACAGATCATAACAGGTGTCCAACATTTGGAATCCACTTGTCTTAGGTAAATTTTGGGTATACTTAACAAACGTGTCACGCATCTAAACGACTTATAAACCTGAGCTTCCAACTGAGTCACCGTGGTGCCCGAGTCAAGTATAATTCCACCGTTTCCGTCATTTCCAATTTGAAAAACTGATGCCGGAATGGATATTTGATGTCCGCCGACGGTGATTCCGGTGAGTTCCGCGTAGTAATAAACATTAAAGCTTGGGTTAGTAACAAAAGGAACAAGGACCGAGTCACAGGGAGATTCTGAGTTGAACTCGAGAGTGGAAGATGAACTCGAGTCAATATCTACAAGACAATAAGAGAACGACGTTGCTTTTATTTGCGAAGGCAACGCTAATACGCTACCTCCGAGTCCGAGAATGCCAGCGAAACCGCCAAAGTTGCCCCGATTGACACGCCCGCACCCGATAGCCACGTTATCAACTGAACCCGAATTACCAAACGACAACGTTTCGGTAGCCAAATTCCCAATCGTGAAGGATCCGTCCCCGTAAGGCACACCATATAGACACTTGTTACTCTTGGTGCAATTCAACAAGTCTAGTCCTAAGGGAAGTGCACTGCTGTGACTTACAAGTTAAGGACTTATAAGTGGTGGATTTGGCCGGGTCAAATTTTGGATCGGATTGCAGAAAACATTCTTTACAGTTCTGGCATTGGACCCAGTTGATGTCACTGCCTGTATCCGTTATCAAATGGAATTCTTTAGCGGGTTGACCCACTCCGATCCGGGCAGCATATCCACCCGGACCATGGGTTACCGGAACTTCGAGGTCTTCGGGTAGGATATCCGTTTTAACTTGGGATTTTGAGAGGGCGAGCTGGAGCTTGGAGTTGATGAAGTTGGCTCGGGCTACATCAGCAGCGAGCCGAGAGCTTATTAGGGAAGAATAACTCTCATACTGTTGCGGCTTTATAATAGAATCGCGAGGGTGGAGGGAAAACGAGAGCACGGAGGAGGGGATAGTAGTAGTGGTGGTGGTCGTGGGCTTAGCTTTTTCGCTAGAGAAAACTTGAAGGGTTTTGTAAATGGAAGAAGAAGGTAAGACGTCTAGGACGACCCCTTGATTTTGTTGTTTATGTGGACGGAGAGAGAAAACGAGAGATGTAAGGGTGGTGAGTGAGAAGAGAATGAGAGTTAAGAGCAGTGGGCTTTGAGTTTGAGCCATTTTGTAGAGGTTTTGCTTTGGTGCAGAGGAATGAATGAGGGGAAGGGTTTTTATGTAGAGGGGTTTGCATGGAGGGTTCGTTTTAGAGGTAATGGTGGGGTAGAACATCCATGCATTGCCAGCTTTAATTCCCCTTAATTTGTATACGTATGGTTTTGGATTTTTATATTTCTTGTAGAAATTATGGAGACGTTTGGTTCTCATTCGAGAATTGAAATTTGAATAATAATTATAATTCGTACTATCGGTATAGTTTATGTCGATCTTTCTTATATGCTTGGTTTAGATCGGGAATAAGTTTTATTATATTAATAAATTAATCAATTTAAAATTCAAATCATAATTAGGGAATGAAAACGAATATTTTTTGTTATTTTTATCATTTCATAAAATGATGACCATAACGACTAACCAAATAATATCTATACGTACCATTAATCTTGATTTTATCCCTGTTCCTCGTACCCTACAACCAAACACCTTCTAATATTTAGAATTCATAGTTGTTAGAAAAGTTGTGTTTTATAGAAAGTTTCTAAAAGAAATTTAATCCATGCTGTCATAATTTCTTTGCGTGGAGAAAAATTTGTAGGAAAATAACCTTATTAATCCCTCACATTTCACATTTATACTTTTTTAGTCCTTCACATTTAAAATGATGCATTTTAGTCTCTCACAAATTCAAAATGTACCATTTTGGTACCTCGACACAATTATCAACATATTTTAGTCTAAAATGCTCACATGTGTATCGAATGTTATATTTTTCATGGAAACAATTTGCACCATGCAAATTTTAAATATTAAACGACATTACCTAAACTCCATCATTACTATGCCAAAATTTTCACCTACCACCACTACCCCTATTTCCCCTCCCTCGTCGGCTTTTTCTCTGCTAACTCTACTCCAACAGCTCCAATGCTCATTTTTTTGTGCCAATTTATTGTTTAAGGTTATGTACTATCAATTTTACATTTAAATATGTTACATTTTATACGCATGTGAGTATTTCAGACTAAAATATACCTGTAATTGTGTCGAAGGACCAAAATGGTGCGTTTTGAATTTGTAAGGGATTAAAATACATCAATTTAAATGTGAGAGACAAAATAAAATGTGAGGAATTATTAAGGTCATTTTTTCAATTTTGTAAATATCTTGGCCAATCAAATCTAATGACAGTTCGTAAATTGCTGGTTGACTAGGATGATGACTTTTGAGAGTGAAGTCTTCGAATGGTCATTTTCTGCGTGGTTATATGTAAAACAATTTAAAGCTGATTTTTTTATGAAGAAGTTTTCAAAACTTTATTTTCTCATTTATAATCTCATAATTATAATTGCAAACTATGTAGTAAGTCGTAATATCCCATGTGAGAAATTGGTAGGACAAGTTTGTAATAATTACTGTCTCTAATGAACACGGTGATCTTCCTTCTTTAGAATGAGTAACCTTTCTCTTATTCTTAAACTTTTCTATTACAAAAATAAACAAATATATAAACTATATATATGTCTAGTCTAATTATAATTACTTAAAAATCATTCATTTTTTCTGTAAAATAAAATAGCAGAGTGATTTAGCATTAATCACGCTCATGAAACAACTTTATATTTTGCTGACACATTACTCAACTCTTGAACGAGTCAAATAAGGTTGAGACTATAGGAATTAGATGTTGTGAGTTTATGTAACTTTAGAATTTACTTTATTAGTGTAGTCTTATAAGTGTGTATTGTAACTTTATGTTAATATTAATTTATCTCATTATTTGTGAGTTAGTTATAATTTTATTGAGTTGTAAATTGTAATTTGTTAATAATGATCCCATTATTGTTGCCTAGGTGACTTGTAATCAATTTTTTTTTTCCCCCAAAAAATAGAATCCTTGAACGTGTTACTTAGTCGGTGCCTCCAGCAATCAACAGAGTTATTTGCGGCCGCAGTCAGTAGGCAATCAATTAGAGTCCCGTCCTTGACGGGAAAAATTCTTTGCGCCCACGAGTACCGAAGTAACTAGATAATTAAAAAATAATAAATTTTTTATTTTATTTTTAATAATATCAATAATTAATATATTTATTTCGCATTATAATACGAACAGTCAAAACTTAGTTGATTCATTCCAAATTTTATTTAGAATAAGTCTTGATTATTCACTCCACAATACGAAGTGAATATAATATATAATTATCGAAACGACTAAAAAATAAAATAATTTTATTATTTTTTAATCATCTAACTATAATACTCATTTAATAATGTAAAATGAATAACAAAGAATTTTTTTTTCAAGAACCCTCATATAATTTAGGCTTGCAACCTGAAACACACGTTCCGTTTTCTTGGTTATTTTCCCCGTTAACATTACTAAGAGAAAGATGTATGAACATTACCGATCTTAATTGAATTTTTTGCACCAACAAAAGCTAGGTCGTTAAAACACACTTGCAATTAGCTTTTTTCTTTTCTTTTCCATGTCTATACATGCTTGACTGTTATTTGACGAGACATCGATTGCAACAAAAGGATAATCATGTACAATCAATGGTTAGACTTTCAGTAAATTTAAGTCATCTAATTAGTTTTGAATTCTTTTTTCTTGATATTTGAATATAACTTGATTCAGTTAATTTAGAAAAAAAAAAAAAGGGTTTGAGAATATGAAAGTGGTTGATAGAAGACAATCGAAACAATTTCAAAAGTTTGAAACCAGAAGTGAAAATTAAATATAACTTAGATTAATTGCTCATATTTACGTAACGTATAGTACTTTGATTCAATCTTTACACCACGGGTATTTAGATTGAAAATTTTCAGTTCATTGCATTTTAGATTACATAGAATGTTTTGATTTAATTTGTATTAGACTGAAAATTTGAATAGATTAGATATTAATTTCAGTTGATTGCATTTTTATGTAGGGAAGTTCTAAAGTTATTATTTAATTTGTATATCCATCGTATTTAGACTTAAAAATTGAATAGATTAGGTATTATTTTAAGTGATTGCATTTTTAGAGACGTTCCACAATGTGTTGAGAGAATTATCTTAGTGACTTTAAAGACTTGTACGTTATAAATTTTTAAAATACATAATGTTGTATTATATAAATTTTTAAAATACTGTAAGATAGTCCCTAAAAATACTCTAGAATTCTCCACATTTTTATTAGGATAAACTAATTATTTACTTTAGCCCTTCATACACAGCATGCAATAGATCCTTGCACGTTCTCAAATTCGGATTTTCAATTTTTTAGATTAATAAAAATTTAGAGGTAGAGTAGGCTATACTCACTCCAAGGCATACATATTGGAGTATTTGTAAATTTAAAGTACTATGTGTGTGGATTGAAATAATTACGACTACCAGTTTCTCATAAAGCCCGCGAAGATGGACTAGTCCATTAAGTTACAGACTCAGAAGTCAATACGTGGCCCGTTGTGCGTTCGAGTGGTATTCATATGACTTAGGCCCATAGAATGTATATTAAACCCATGTATGTGATATTTTAGGCCCAAAATTATTGGCACTACTTAAAGCCCACGAATCATATTTTATACAACAGTTTTATGAAGCCCACGAATCATATATTTTACGTTCGACAGAAGATAAGTTGAATCTCACAAATCGTATTTTTTTTCTTTTTTATTTTTTGGTTATTGCTTCTAAATTCTAGTAACTTCTCTAAATTTTTCGAATTTTTGAGACACCAGAAAGGATGTTGTTGATCACTATATTATTTTACCCACTCTAAATAATTCAGAGGTTTTCAAACACCAAATAAAATAATTAAATTAGAGATATTTAATTTATTTGGCATAAAAGATTTATTAAATTTTCAGTTTGTGAAATGATGTATCGTTCGTTAATTTCTTTTTTCATGTTCTTGTTTTAGTACATCATTTGATCTTAAAATGTTTCAATATTACTCTAAAACAAGATGCTTGAAATACATATGTTTCAAAAATTTCCCAACTCATTAAAGAATCTTTCTCTTACCAAAAATAATAATAATAATAATAATTAAAGAACCTTTCAAGTCCGCCATTTTTACTAGCTTTCTCCTCCTTCCGTGCGTAAGACATAAAGGGTACATATATTTGTGTGCGTTAAGTTGTGTATACGCATTAATGTGAATTTATTTTGATGTGATATTTAATGTGTATACGCATTAATCCGATTTTCGATAAGAAAATTGATGAAGTAGGCAACTATTGGGTTACTGCAATCTTTACTCAATCAGCGGCGGAGTACGTAGAACACTTTTTTTTTTAAGCCAATTCTACGCATGAAATTAACATGTCAAACAAGCATGTTTGCAGACTGCTTAAAATTTTTGTATTGCTGAGATGATATTCATAGAAAGTCTACTTAGCAAATTGAGTTTGGATGGAGAGCTTTTTTTTTTCTTAATATATATATATATAGTTTGGAGTGGAGAAATTTAAGTGTATCTAGATTTCAAATTCAATTTTCATCTTAAGTTATCTAAACAATTTAAGGAATTTAGTTTGGAAATTAATTTGAATCTACCAACGAGTGAGAATAAGAAATGATAATATTTTTGAGAGACACAAGAGATGAGACACAAATAGTGTAATTATTTTACATTTCATGTTACCTTGGATAAAAGTTAGGGACAAAAATAATTTCAAACCATCAAACGAATCAAAGTTTTTATCAACCTGCCAAACTCTCGATCAAATCAAAATTCAAGATCAAGTTGTTAAACTATCAATTAAATCACAGTTCGAAATCAAGTTATCAAACCTTCGATCATATCAAATTTTGAGATCAATCTGTGAACCTCGAGTCAACAGTTAAAGATAAGAATCAGAGAATATATTAGATAGTTTAATTCATTTTTTCTGTAATAAATAAATTATATGTTTTGTTATTTTTCTTACGTTGTTAAATTTTGCTGACTCAATATGTTACTGTCACATAATTTTATTTATAAGCAACAAAAAGTCTAATCTAATTGAAATTTATGCAATAGCATTTTGGATTGGTATCCAAACTAAATCACACCATATCATAGAGATGTACAATTTAATGTTTATCTCTTTATTAAATAAATAGACAAATAATTTTATATGTAATTAAATTTTTTATGTATTATATTACTTTAAAAAAAAAAATTAGGGAGACTAATTCTTTTATAATTTTAAGAGGCCAATAACAAATCTGTAATACTACGTAAGTTCATGCTTTATTAAGATGACTTTTGAGAGGGAAGAGTCGAGGAGTTTATAGTATAAACTACTTTGGAGACGAAAGACTTGATCCAAAGTGAAGGGTTTTGGATCATCTGTTACATTTTTTAGTGTTACACTCATGTTACACCGTGTGATGGGGTGACATGTGTATCTTTAAAATGACAAAATAATAAATGAGGGACAAATGGTCACCCCATCATATGGTGTAACATAAGTGTAATACCAACTAGTATACAAGAGATCCAATGCCAAAGTGAAGACTTATTTGGGAGTCTTCGATGATCATTATATAATTTTCTGTGCGGTTAATGTAAAACAATTAAAAACATGTCTTTTTAGTATATAAGTACAGTACATACAAGAAGAGGTGACGCCAAGGATAGCTCCATAAGTGGAATGTGACTAGGAATGTTTAATGTTGATCTTACTCCTTCTATTCCAAAAACATTTTGAGAGCTCTTTCAAATAGCTGATGATTATATTAGATATGAGGAGTCTAATCGAGCAAAAAGAGAACTGAATGAGCCCCATGACAAGAATCAGAAAATTTTCAATAAGTTGATTGAGCCAGATAAGAAAAAAATGATCCGAACACTCTAGTTCAGAAGCTGCTTGATCTATGATTCCAACAGGTCGAGTAATTGAAGCACCTCCTTTCAGAAGAACTAATGTCTTATCTGACAAAGATTTCACCCCTCTCAATGCCTCTCGAAAGGAGATCTTGTATCAGGTTCGGCATATGAATATGTATGATCAGGAATCATACAACCACCAATTCTTATTCAGTCAGTGTTTCATCGGAGAGATCGGTCAAAGTATTATGCTCATAATGGGGATCAGGGCCACGATACTGAGGAATGTAATAATCTCAAAATTGAGATCGAAAGAGCAATTAAAAATGGACACTTGGTAGAGTATTTTTGTGGGCTGTCGATAATTTCGGCATAATGAGAAACAACTTGCCAGAGATGACCAACTACCTCTACGTCCGGACTACTAACCTACAAACGCTAGACCAAATTATCAGTGAGGACCCCCTTGCAACAATAATGACGTAACTGGAGTCATAGAAACCATTTGGAGGAAGTACTACTGGTGATCAGATGCAAGAAAAAGATATATTTGGGGTGCATCTTGGGGAGATAGTTTCCCAAAAAACCCTTGTTCACATTTGAATAGCAGTTTCAATGTTAGAGATCCTGTGCCTAACCGCTATTCCCATGCTGATCCAATAGTCATACACATCAAAGTAGGGGATTATCGTAGAGTACACAAGGTCTTTATCGATAGCGGGAGCTCGATGGACATTATCTTTTGGCATGCATGGGAGAAAATAGAGATCGATGAGGAACATATCCGACCTATTAAGACACCTTTGGTCGAATTTACAGGTGATTCAATGAATTCCGAAGGGTCCATCACATTACTCTTAACTTTGGGAGAGACATCTTATTCCAAGATGGAAATGATAAACTTTATGTTGGTCAAGAAAGCATCGGCCTATAATATGATTTTAGGCCGACCTTTCTTGTACTCATTCGTAATTCTTCCATCCGTCTGCCACTTGGGGATAAAATTTGCTCTAAGAGAAGGAATTGAAGGCAAGTATGAGGAGACCAACAGAAAGTTGAGGAATGTTATATGATGTCTCTTAAAATGAGGAACTTGGAAAAATCACCTGTTTCAAGTCCCGTGAAGAAGAAAAATGCTCGAACAAGTCCTCCCATGAACCAACCAAGACTACTGAAGTTGAAGAGTCTGGTGCTGAGCTACCGAGCTGGTTCATTAAAGAAATTTCTTTTGATCCTACTTATTCGTAGAGAAAATTGTGACATCTACTTTGCCTACGTTAGTCTGTCTAAAAACTGATCTGCTTAAACTTTTGTACGAGTTTAGAGATATTTTTGCTTGGTCACCTGAGGATATGCCAAGAATTCCTCGGGAAATCATAAAGTAAAAGTTTAGAATTGACCCGTCTCGAAAACCAATTAAACAAAAAAAAAAAAGACTTTTTGGACCCGAATATAGAAAGGTTGTAGAGATTGAGGTTGATAAATTGCTTATAGCTTGGATTATCCAAGAAGTGTTCTACCCAATATGGCTCTCAAACCCAATTCTTGTCCTAAGCTAGATACTAACTGGCGAATGTGTATCAATTATACGGATCTAAATAAAACCTATCCTAAAGACAGTTATGCTTTGTCTCGAATCGATACAGAAATAGATTCTTTAGTGGGTTTAAAATAGAACATTTCGTAGATGTATATAAAGAATATTACCATATATACCTCAGCAAAGATGATGAGAAAAAAATAGCTTCATCGCTAACAAAGGCACTTACTGTTATCAAACCATGCCCTTTGACCTTAAAATGCAGGAGTAACTTATAAACGCCTGGTCAATAAGTTGTTCAAGCATCAGATCGGATGAAATATGGAGGTTTACGTTGATGACATGGTTATAAAAAGTCGAACTTATTAAGACACTCTTTCAGATCTCTGAGAAGTTTTTAAGATAATGAGATCTGTAAATTTTTAGCTAAATCCTTTGAAATGCACCTTTGGGATACCATCAAGAAAATTCCTTGGACTTATTATTTCTCAACGAGAAATCGAAGCAAATCCGAAGGTGCATGCCATTATTGACATGAAACGTCCTCGTTTAATAAAAGAGGTACAGTGTTTGACAATCAAGAAAGTTAAGAAGTTTGAATGGACAACAAACCTTCGAAAAACTAAAATAGTACTTAGCTAATATTCCTTGTCTGATTGCTCCGATTAAAAATGAAGTCCTATCATCACTTGTTTATCAGCAACCCATTCTGTTGTCAGTGTGGTTCTTGTGTCTGAGAGAGCAAAGTTCAACATCTAATCTACTTTGTCAGTAAAGTTCTGCAAGAACCCAAGCAGAATTATATAAATATAGAGAAATTGGCTTCGCTCTTGTGATTGCTGCTCAAAAATTAAAACCTTATTTTAGAGCCACATAATTTTGGTCAACACAAATTTCTCTCTCAAAATAGTTTTGGCCAAACCTGCTGTGTCAGGTCGCATGCTTAAATAGTGTGTCGAGTTGCTCGAATATGATCTTAAATTCCAACCTCGTTCGGCCATCAAAGCTCAAGCTCTTGCCGACTTTCTTGTTGAAAGTACTTTTCTAGAAAATACAGTGCTAAACATCGAAGAGAAAGTTGAGGAAGTGTATCTGATCTAGAAAATGCATGTAGATAGGCCGTCCAATAAAACGGGTTCTGGAGCAGGGATTGTCATTCAAGCACCAGAAAGAGATCGGCTAACATATGCATTAGATTTGATGTTCCAAGCGACGAATAATGAGGCATAATATGAAGCAGTTATCACAAGAATGGAGATTGCTCGGAGTCTGGAGGTTGGCGGCCTTTGGATCAATAGCAACTCCTCATTAGTTGGAAATCAGATTCTCAAGAATTTTGAAGCTCGAGTAGTAAAACTACAAAAATATCTCGAGAAGATCAAGCAACTTAAGCAGCTTTTCGAAAAGATAGAATTCATCAAAATTCTTCGAGCAAAAAACATTCATGCTGATACATTGTGAAACTTGCTTTTGCTCTTTATAATCATCTCACAAAAGAAATATGGTTGAAGTAAAGATTAAGTTAGCTATATACGAGATAAAAATTATTCAAATTGACAATGAGTCGAATTGGATGACACCCATTATTGAATACTTGATGCAGGGAACACTCCCAGAAGATCCTGTTCAAGTAAGGAGATTATGTATTCGAGCAATGTGATACAGAATGCATTGTGGAATATCATATTGCTGGTCATACCTGACTCCCCTTTTTGCTAAGATGCTTATCACTAGAAGAGGTGACCTATGTCCAACAAGAGATACATGAAGGGATTTGTGAAAGTCATATAAGAGCTCGAAGTTTCGCTTGAAAGGCAATACTTATGGGATATTACTGGCCCACAATGCATAATGATGCTTATCATATGGTTAGACATTGTCATAAGTGCCTAATATATGCTCATATAGTCCGTAAACCAGCTACGGGAATAACCTTTATTCTCAGATCCTGGCCCCTTCAACAATGAGGACTTGACTTATTAGGACCATTTCCACAAGGAATAAGAAATTCAAAGTTCCTGATCATGGTTGTGGACTACTTTTCTACGTGGATTGAAGCTGAACCTCTTTGCTCAATTTCAGGCACAAATGTCAAAAAGTTCTTCTAGAAGAACATTATCTGTAGATATTGAATACCTAGAGACATAATCACAGATAATAGCACCTAGTTTGTCAAAAAACCCTTTTGACCGTTCTATGAAGAATTGGGGATACATTCCTAATGCATGAAACTTCACTAACTTATCCTCAACCCAATGTTAGGCTGAACTTTCCAATCGAACATTATTGATCGGGCTAAAAATTTGCCTTGATCGAGCAAAAGGGACATGGGTTGAAGAGCTGCAGAATGTTTTGTGGTCTCACCGAACAACTCCTCATATACCTCATGGAGAAACGCCTTTCAGTTTGGTGTACGGATTTGAAACTATTATTTCGCTTGAAATAGGAGTTCATTCTACAAGGACTGCAAACTCATCCCAAACTGATAACGAAGAAATTAAAAAATTTGATTTGAACCTATTAGAGGAACGAAGACTAGCTGTTGTTGTCCAAGAAATAACCAATAAGCAGTACCTAAAAAAGTATTATGATTCTATTGTTTGTCTAAGATATTTCAAACTTGGAGACCTTTTTCTTTGAAAAAATGAATTTAGCATAACAGATAGAAGTCATAAACATGATGTAAATTAGGAAAGTCCTTATCAAATAGTTGAACCCCATTAGACAGCCATTCGGATATTACAAGTTAGCTGATTAATTTGGGCAAGTGATCCCTCAATAGTGAAATATTGTTAATTTAAAGAAATATTACAAAGGAATGTGAAAGCACTGATTTATTCTTTGTAAAAATTTTACATAAATTATAACTAGAAGAATTATTTACATCATCTTTATTTTCTACTAAAACTTCCTTAAGTACATTTTCCTCTGTACGAGGCTCAAGGAAGATATCGCCAAGATCAGTAATAAAAGCCCTATTTATTTATGCGTTACAGCTAGAAAAAGAGCTAAAATCTAAGGGTAGTTGGGAAATCTCTTTTTCACTTCTTTCAAAGCCTCTTTAAAACCGAAGGCATAGGCTTACTGGGAAAAGGTCATTAAATCTCCCACCAAAGCCTGAGAACTTAGGTACGAATTAACAAAATACACCAGGTGAGAGGAAGAAGAAAATTGGCTGCATTTCATCTACTCAAGCTCACACATGTATCTGTTAAGCTCTTCGTGCTTCGAACTAACAGATTCTCAGCCATTAGTTTCACTTGCTCCTTTAGGTGTCATAGCTCTTCTTCATGTTTTCTTTCCAACTCAGCAACAAAAGAGGGTTGATCACTAGAGCTCTTCATTGTCTTGGCGAGAGCTGTTTCTCTTTCTTCTAACTGTTGCTTCAAACTCTCTTTATAAGTAGTTGATTTTTGCAATTGATCTTTAAATGCATCAACCTACTTCTCTAACTTCAAGCAATGTCGAAGCCCCTTGCTAATAGCATTGCCAAGTTGAAACATAAAGAAAAATACATATAAAAAAATCTCTTACTGCATAAAGTGATTGAGTAGTTGGAAGGTCGACTACATATGTTTGGTCTCAGAAAGTAAAGATAGTATCGAGCCAATTGTTCGCCACTTGACCATGCTACTCTTGGTCATTTATGGTCAAAGACCATAAAGGACTAAAAGGAGTCCTGTCCAGCTCTCCTTCTCCATCCCTGATCGATTGCATCGATTTAGCTATCCACGAAAGGCCTTCGTGTAATACTCCACTTTTTTTTATCATTTCACACAATTTCATATTTGATTTTATATTTTAAATACTCATTAATATCCCTTTCAAATATTAAATAATCATTTTACCATTTTTAAATATTTTCTAAAATTTTCGGGTCAAAGTATAATTTTACAAAACTTGAGGGACTAAAATGCAAATCTTGAAAATCTATTAAAACTTCGTTACGAAGTTTCCTACCTGAATGTTACTTTCATTTCCGCAAACGCATTCCAGAGACAAATTGTCAAAACTTTCTTTTGCCTAATTTCTCAAATCTCATTATCCATTTAGAAATTTTCCTCCCAAATCAAATTGGTGATTCAGGAATTCTCGTAGACCTTTAATCCAATTTCAAAAGTAAGTTTTACTTCCAGATCTGTATGATTTTCATGTTAAATTCCAAGTTCCTCGGGAAATTAATTTGTTTAATTTTGTTGTTCATGAATTGATTTGATTACCAAATATGTTTATGAGCTATTGGGACTGTAGGATTTATGGTTTGAAATGACTTTTTAACTATTATTTTTGTGAGATTTGAATTAGGGTTTTGACAATTCTTAATCTAGTGAGATATTTGAAATTAAGAACCCTAATTCTTAGATTTTTATCTTATTTTCACAAATTTAAGTCAATCCTTACTTAATTGTGTTCAATTAATGACTAATTTGAGAATTTGGGTGATGCCCAAAAGTGAATTCCTATCTCGATTTTTATCCTAATGGTATAACACTCTCCTGGTTTAGGTAATTTGATATTAGAGTTTTAGACCGTCGAAATTAGGATACGTCTACGAAATTGATTTTCGAGGTAAGTAACGTTTACGCCTTTTTATCGATACCCTGTATATGATTGGTTTTGTAATCATAGAATAATTAATATTAAGGTAAGTATATTTATTTCGATTAATATTTATAAGGTAAGTACGTTTATAAATTATATGTTTGTTATGTAATGTATCAATTATTCATTATTGTGCTATGTATTGATGAATGGATTACTGTGAAGAGCTCAATGGGTCACTTTAGTGGACTTGGCTATGAGTGAGTGAATGAAATGATATACTGAGTACTCTGCTTCGTAAATGTTATGTCCCAGTCTATCGGGAAGACAAGTGATAGACACTCCGTTATGCCTTGTCTACTCGGGCGGATAATAGGTAGACTTGGATCCAGTGCTGAGAAGACTTTTGTGAATCATGAGCTCCTTGATTGATATTTGTATTTTAATTGTTGGAAATGTCTCGTATACTCTTCCTTGTACTGATTGTATACATGTTATCTATAATTGGGTTTAAATGTTATTTACTAAGCATGATGTGCTTACTCCGTTATTATTTTCTCCTATGTTTGTAGTTGAGGACCAACGAGAGACGTTAGCAGGTCTTGAATCGAGTGCTGATCAGGGAGGGAATTATAGTACAGACCCCAGTTATTAGAGATAGAGTTTTTCTATTTACCATCCTAGTGTGAGGTTGATTTTTATACTTAGGCCTGTGTGCCTATGGAAGCTTGTTAGATTCGTCTTGTGATTGAATTTCTGACTGTTGTTGGATTATGGTTTGATGTTTGTATATGGTTGCGATTTGGTTTTCGTGGATTGTTATGAATATGATTGTTGAATATACTTTTGTGGTCTTGTATTGGTTGATCTTGAGGTCAAATGACAGGTATTGTGGTTTGTATATTACTCTTGTACTGTGCCTTGCATGCTTGGGGTGATTTCGAGGTGCGGCGTGTCATTGTCCCGTTTTGGGGGGTTGACATTAAGTGGGACCCACTGAAAACTCATTCTCCTTCAAGAGTCCATTCACGAGCCCCTGGAGTTGCATGCCAAGCAATTACTTTATTATTTTCTGGAATGCAAAAAGCCCTAGACTTATATGACCAAAAACAAAAAGACCCACTTAGAACTAATAGAACAAAAGATAGAGTTCAGATTCGTGGTATTGCAATAGGAATAAAGGAAGAAGTTGAAGGAACACTTCTCTTACGTTGTCGAGCTAGCAGTGGAGGAACTAGGGTTAAGATCTTGCTTTTTGATTTTCTCTATTGAGGTCAAAGCCGACTTCTTCCTCTTTGGAGCCTCAGCAATAGGCACTTTACCTTTATGAGCTACTGTCACTGAGTTAGAGGCACTCCCTATTGCTCGGCTACTTAGTGGAAATTGATTCACTAACTGAACTGGTTCGGGGATAACCGAACTAGATCCCTCAGCCAGAGAGCCGAAGAGCATTGACTTTATCAAGGCTCATATTTGCAAAAACAAAAAGATATCAAGAAAAAGTAAAAACAGATCAAAAACATTCATAATAATAACAAATACTTACTTCCGTTAAAATTTTCTGGGAGAGATGCTTCTTCAACCAAGCTAGCTCATACCAACAGGTCATAGTCAATGGTGGAATTTTTGCCTATAAAATGAATGGCTGAATTAGAGTGATTCAATTTGGTGATCGCTTGAAATGATTCTTGATCTAATTCTCCTAAGGGGTCAGAGTTCAGATCAGAGCACGCTCAAAGAAATACCACTTTGACTTTATCTGCTTCTCCATGTTATCCTAAGTTGAGAAGAAGAAATTGGACTTCCTATTCTTGATCAAGCTCAACATATCAGCAGAGATTCCTACTCTTTTAGTTTGGCCAGTGAAATAATAAAAGACAAACACCTTACACTGCACCAATTTGTAAAAACATCTAAATCCATGAGCAGGAGCCTTCACATTGGCGTATTTGCAAATTAGGGCATACACAATGAAGATTCAAAGAGAATTTGGCATTAGTTAAAAGAAATAGATGCTAAAGAAAGAGCACAAGGATAACAAGATCTCACAAATAGGAAACTGAACACCTGCTCGTAGTTGGCCTTCGAAAAATAGTAATGAAACACTTAGGAGGGTTAATGGGCACGATCCTTATTATATGGGATTTGGATAGCCACTGTATCAAGAATACAATATGCAACCCTAAGCCGAGGAATGTCCCCAACTTGCAGTGTAGATTTGTTATCTACAGTAGCTAAGGTTTGCTTAGGTAGAGGAGACGAAAGAGACGTCAACCTGACCAATTTCCCCTTCTCTCAGTGGCACGACACTGATAGGAAGAATACGAAAACTTCTAGAATGTTCATTGAAGCCACTGGAATATTTTTTGAAGAATAGAGATAAAGTTTGAAGATTGTAGAAAAGAGAGTAAGGAATTGCTATGGAAGTTCAGGGATCTTGAAAGGAATATGAAAAGAAAAATTTTGAATCTTTGATAAAAGAATATTTGTAATTTAGTTTGAAATCAGATGGCTTTTCAAATTCTTGGACAATGAAATGTCACATACTGACAATAATTGTCCCAATAATAAATGTGCCTAAAAAATAGGCACGTATTTTTATAAAAAAAAAGGGTTATAATTTTCTATAAATTGGCAATGGTTTAATCCCTATCCAAACTACAATATTACACATCGGGTTCCTCGTGGTCAAAAGAGTAAAGGTCGACCTGTCGAAGTACTCCAAATGGTTCGACTGAATGAGGGGTGGCTCGCTAAAGTGCTTTAAGTGGCTTTAAGTCCCCAATTTGATGATACCAACTAGGTGTCAGGCTTACCGACGTGCTTAAGTAGCCATTTATAATACGGACATGCTCGATTACGGTGGATGATTCAAAGAAAAATTACAATTGTTCAGAAGAAGATTGATTATTTAGAAGAAGGTCACGTTGCATGACCTCCAATTCAGAGTAGAAGAATATCAAAATACAAGTTTTTACACGAATAAGATCAAACATGATCAGACTCTTTATTTCATAAGGGTTGATCTATAACGTTGTTGAGCAAAAAGATTACAAAATAAACACAAGTTTTATTCAACAAATAAATAAAAATACAAATGATGGAAACATCGAAATCAGTCATTTCATTACATATTTAGCAAAAAGAAGTACAAGTTCCTATTCTACTGTTGTTGATCTCCTTCAACTTGCTCTACTGAAAGGTTTTCAACTGAAATAGAAGTTCTTGCTACATCCTGATTATCAAAATTAAAGCAAGTTAGAGGATCCTATTCTACATCAAAAAGAAAGCTAATCATCTACATCAAAACAAAAATATGGTCGGCTACCCACAGAAGCTAATAGCTCTGAGATGTTTATATCTTCCTTGGAAGCCTTGACCTTTGCGTCCTCTTCCTTCTCGACTTCTTTACTCATTTCAATACTTCTTCTGGCAGAAAGCTCTAAGCAAGAAAAGAAGTGGATCTGGGTTTTCTGAATTCTATACTTAGTTAAGTCATTCAAGTAAAAGTAGCAGCTACATTAAAATAGGAAAAGCTGCTATTCTCGAATTTCAAAGTGGGAAACCGAGCTCGGATATCATCCAAAACTTTGTCAAACCCAGCCTTGGCACCTATTTTGTCGAATTTTCCCAGATCTTCAGTCAAAAAAGAGTTGATGTCTTGAAGAGAAAGCTGTTATCTCAGAGTCTGAATTAGAGCTTGACTCTAAGAAAGCTCTGATCGAAGTCTTTGTACTTCTTCTTGAGTAGCTCCCAACTCGGTGGAATTGGAAGAAATGCTTTGAGAGACTTGTTCATACTCATTTTTCTAATTTTTTTCGTCTCTACAGAGTAAGAGGATTGGAATTCTCTGTACTGTTTATTTAACCTCTTTTCCAGCTCGGCTAAAGCATCAGCATGCTTTTTTTTGCTCAGCTAATCTCATTTCCTCTTTTTATTAGACTTTTCACTGTTTATCTTTTCTATTGACTTCTCTAAGTCAGAAGTCTTCTACTTGTCCTCCAATCAAGACAACATAATTCTACGAAGGTAGTAACTTGACAAAAACTAGTTTGAGGCAGCTTAGAATATTTTTAGTTTATTCTGACAACCCTCAGATTCTAGCATATGCCTCTGAGGGAAGGCAGCAGAAAAATAATCTACACACTTGCTCATCCCTCCAATATGGTCATTTAAAGAGATTGGCCAATCTAGGACAAAGCGTTGAGCCTCAGTAGTAAAGGATTCTATTGGCTCTTTTCCTCTCCTAGAATTGCTTACAAGCTTCATCGCTTCTTCATCGCACTTTGGAGAATCCATCAAAACAATAACAAAAGGAACACTTTCTGTTAGTTGGAACCTCAATCTCAGGAAGGGGGTTGTCAATCCATTCAGGAGATTGAGAAGCTTTTCTTTTTTCTGGTCGATACATTTTTTATCTTTGAGGATTCGACCCAGACTCCACTGCTATTTGAGGTTTTGAGATCATAGATTCAGAGTTCCCAGAAATTACTACACCCACTCCAAGATTTGCTGGATCTACAGAGGTCTTTTTCTTGCGGATTCTCCTCACAATTTTCTTCTTCAAAGCATCTTCGGTCAACATGATGTCCCCCAAGTGAAAGCTATCCCCAGTAGGGACATTATCGTTTGAATCTTGTCTTGATTCAGAGGCCATAGAATTTTCTCAAGAAAAAGAAAAAGTTAAAAGAGTTCTGCAAAGAAGAATTTGTTAAACCCAAATTGCAAGTTTTTCAAAAGTAAACCAAATAAGGTATTTTTTTGGGTATTTGTTATTTGAAAACTTGAAACGAAGCGACACTTGGGTGAAACGAGGCCACCAATATTTAATGGGGATTCTAATCAAAAGACGTGACAGTTAAATAAATATCCAAAAGAATTATTATTTCTAATCGATAAAGCCCGATCTACGATTTAGATTTCATTTAGTGGGCTTCTAATGGTACAAAAAATAATCAAGCACGACTAGAAGACACGTGGCAACTTATGCGGACTTCTTCCATATGAGGTTGATCGGATAGATCGAAATGGTTACCAAGCAGCTCGAAAGATCAACTGCTGACCTCAACAACGGCTCGAGTAATGAGTAGAATGAGAATATCAAACTAGCTCAGTTATCGAGCCGCTTAAATGAATAGGCCAATCAGATGCCCAGCAAACATGTACTAAAAAACTACTATAAATATTAGTTGCTTATTCATTTATAAACCAAGTGACATCAATTAACAACAAGCCAAACTTGGCACATTAAACATCATCAAGATTGTAACTTTAACTGTCACAATTAATACAATTGAGAATTTTCCCATATCACATATTTGTTCGTATATTTTCCTATCTACGAGTAATCTTTTGTTTCGTCACGGGTATAAAGTAATTCTCCAGAGGTAACGACACCATTTTGCCACCAGAGAACTGAAACGACATAGTTGGAACTGTGACGTTGGACATTAAGGGTAGATCATAAAAAATGTCCAAATTTTAGAACCCACTCATCCTAGGTAAATTTTGAATATTCTTAACAAACGCGCCAAGCAATGAGTTATATACCTAAGTTTCCAACTAAGTCACAGTGGTGCCCGAGTCGAGAATAATTCCACCTTTCCCGTTGTTTCCGATTTGAAAAATTGATGCTGGAATGAATATTTGATCTTCACTGACGGTGATTCCAGTGAGTTCCGCATAGTAATAAACATTAAAGCTTGGATTGGTGACAAAAGAAACGAGGACCAAGTGACCAAGTGGAGATAAGTTAAACTCGAGAGTGGAAGATAAACTCGAGTCAATATTGACAAGACAATAAGAGAACGACGTCACTTTTATTTGTGAAGGCAAGGCTATTACATTTGCCTTCGAGTCCAAGAATGCCAACGAAACCACCAAAGTTGCCCCGATTGATACACCCGCACTTGATGGCCACATTATCAACCGAACCCGAATTACCAAACGACAGTGTTTCGGTAGTGGAATCCCTAACTGTTAAGGTTTTGTCCCCGTAAGACGTACTATATATATATACACGTGTCACTCCTACTACAATTTTTAATTCTAAGGGAAGTGCACTACTGCAACTCACAGGATAAGGGCTCATAAGTAGTGGATCCAGATGGGTCAAATTTCGAGTCAAATTGCGGAAAACATTCTTGACAATTATGGCATTGGAGCCAGTTAATGTCACTACCCATATCTATTATCAAATGGAATTCTTTCACGGGTTGACTTATCCCGACCAAGGCAGCATATCCACCCCGACCCTGGGTTACTGGAGCTCTAAAATCTTCGAATAGAATATCCGTTTGAACGTGGGATTTTGAGAGGGCGAGCTAGAGCTTGGAATTGATGAAGTTGGCTCGAGCTACATCTGCAGCAAGCTGAGAGCTTATGAGGGAAGAATAGCTCTCGTACTTTTTCGGCTTTATAATCGAATCGAGAGGGTGGAGGGAAAATGAGAGCATAGAGGAGTTGGTTGTGGTGATGGTGGAGGGCTGAGCTTTTTCGTTTGAGAAAACCTGAAGGGTTTTGTGAATGGAAGAAGACACGTCTAGGACAACTTCAAAGTGTTGATTTTGTTGTTTGTTTATTGGGCGGAGAGAGTAAACGAGAGATTTGTGTGGATAATGAGAAGAGAATGAGAGTTAAGAAGGAGAAAATCAAATGAAATGTCATTTGAGATTGAGCCATGTTGATGAGGTTTTGGTGCAAGGAATGGAAAAGAGGAAAGTGTGAGGAATGAGAAGGAGAAGTGTAACTTCTTGTATATTTGTGTGGCTTTAGATAGACGTTTGAAACTATGCTTGGAGGGAAATTAAAAGGTATGGTGGTAGGGCATGCACATGAATTTGTTTAAGGGACTCCACAATTTAAACAGACAACAAAACGCACCACATTTTTTTTTATAGGATCTTTCATTTTGCTTCTTCTACTGACATCCTATCTTATATTCATATGTTTATCACTTATATTCTCACATATTGATACTTAGTATAACGTATAGCACACGCAGGGTTAGACTCCTCCTATTAAATTGGAGAGAATTTCTCTCTAATATAAAAATATAATTAAAAAATATTTTTTAAAAAATCTTATTCGTTTATAATATAATTTACTACATATATTTGCTATACATAAAATTTGAAAATAAACAAATTAATTTTTTTTCATTTGATTAAACGTTTGATTTTGCCTTGATTTTGACTTATTTTTTACCATTTCAAATAAATTGAGTGATAAAATATTTACATATATGTTTGATTTTAAAATATTTTGATCTACTCATTAAAATAAAATTATTAATGTTATATGATAATTTTCATGAATTTCAGTTGTTTAAATATACTATATCATTGGAGGAAATTTGAAGACATAAAAGTGTAATAGAGTGGATCTTAATCCCCACACGTGACAAATATCCAGAGATTACGAGACAAGAGATTCACACAAATAAGGAAATATAAGATCTAGGGTGAAATAAATGGTGCCAATTTTTCCTCGTCTACGAGTTTGGATATTATTCTTTTGTGAAATATGTAAATAGTACGTAATTGTTTTTTAAAACAGTAATTAATGTTTAAGTAGTCGTATTTTCTTGGAAAGTTCCTACGAGGAATTTAAGATATAGTATAATGTATGCGGTCATGAAGAATAATTCTGCTACTTCTGTAAAGAGGCGAATCACAACTCATCGCAAATAAATATATAAATTCATGCTTGACAAGACTGAGCCTTGAGAGGGAGACCTGATGAGTTAAGACTACTTCTGAGTTCTGAAGGAAGCCTTGGGGAGTGAGACTTGGGACTCTTCAACGATCATTTTCTGGGTGGTTATAAATAAAACCATTGAAAACTATGATTTTTAATTGTTTTATGTAGGTTAACTAAATAGTCTCTGCCTGTGTTGCAATTGAAGTTTTTTCGATAAACGATTACAGACTTGCGGTAACCCATTAGTTACATACTCCATTTTTTGAGAATTTAATTACTGCCCGTTCTCCTTAATTATTGGCGTCACATCCTCTCACATTAATGGAATTTTTTATTTCACACCCTATTTTACTTTTTATTTTATTATCAAATAAATTATCGAGATTAATTTATTAGAATTATTACAAAAAAATTTAATAATTTATTTAATAATATAACAGGAAGTACAATAAAATATTAGACAAAAATTGCTAACATTAACCAGTTTTTTTCCCAGTGTACATAGTGAATTAGCATTAATCAACTCTTAATTGAATGGGTCAATGAGGGCTAAGTCTCAAAAACTAATAATCCAACAATGAGTCAACTTTTTTTCCCGGTGTACATGTTGGAGTCCCTTTACAGTTGAGGGATAAATCCTTATTTAATAGGAGTTTAGTCAGTAGGGTATCTATGGGATCATCTTCATTGTTCTACCGAACTTCAAGGGGTTCATACCCTATATCCGTATTTATATATGACTGAATTCACCTCAACCGAACCGAATTACTTGCCGACCTGATCTCCCAGTGTAAATCTAAACTCCTGTGAAATCCAAACTATTATATGTAAATTATATATTTATCTTTAATAAGTTACATTAAACTAATCATATATCAATACATAATACGCGTACTAGTTCAGGTATAGTCATCTAGTAATTTTCTTTTGTTTGAATCTTGAATATAATTTGGGAGAATTTTACACTTTCTTTTAGAAAATCATTCCTTTGATTTTAAAAACTTCTCCAGTACAAGTTTTTAAAGCATATAATATTGTACTGTATAAGCATTTAAAATACAAAGGAATGATTCCCTAAAAGGGACTGTCGAATTTTCCTATAATTTGACTCAATTTTTACGGGTAAAAAATTGATATATATATATATATATCTTTTTACTTAGACAGAAACGTAATTCTGTACTGAAAAGAAAAACATAAAATATATTTGATTTCTTCATTTTTATATTTCATTTGAACCGAAGTACCACATTAGACCAAGATTTTCATTCATTTTTTATCTCCTGAATGGTTGAAACATATATTTTTTCATGTTTACAATTAATAGATTCCTGACATAAGAGATGGGATAGAAGTTGCCAACACACACAAAAAAATATATGATGTATCTTATACATATATATATATATATAATATATTGTAATAATAAAGTTTACAGTAGGGTAGGTTACTATTCTTTTTTAGGACCAAGACACTCACCAACGTATATTTCATGGGAACTTCTCTGTGTTACATCCCTTCCTTGTTCCAACGTCTTTTTTCTTTATAACTATTACTCCTTCCATCCTAATATAATTGTAACATTACACATTTGTACAAATTATCAGATAAGTATATATTTTTACTAAATGTCCATAAATGTCTTCATTCAATTAAATTGACTTTATATCATTAAATGATAAAAATATTTACATTTAGATAACTTTATTAAGAGGAGAAATGAGAGAAGATAGGGGAGAGGGATGAAGAATTGATGTACCGAGATCCATTAGTTATTAGATTTGGTAATATTTTAAATGGCTGTAAGTATCAATTTGAAATTTAAACAATATAAATTATCCATTTTAAGTAGCGTATGTGTATACATAAACTTAAGTATACCCTATATCTTACTAGTAAACCTTACCATTATAATTAAATTTTATAAAATTTTACTTACATTAATAAATATAATTTATTATATAATATTTAATACGCAGTACATAGTCTACAAATATGAACTAAGTTAAATCTACCTAAGTATCTCCAATTGACTCAAGGACTGAGTGTTTAAACGCATGTTCCGTTTGTCCTGTTCTTTTGTTTTCACCAGTAATATACCAAGAGAGTTGTATGAACAAATCAATCTTAACTGGCCTTTGGTCCAACACAACACAAGTGAATAATTAGATATGTAAGAGGATACCTTATTAGATTTGTAAAATAAAAATATATTTTACATTAAATCTAATTTATGTATTTATACTACGTAATTTATTAATGTAATATTTTTATTATCAACAATTATATTAAATGTATTACTAACTTATTATTAGTATAGATATAGTTAGATAATCACATATATTTCTTTATATAGGATATAACTTAACAACGTTGCTTAAAAAAAAATTAACCAGGATTGGTGATTCAATAAATTTTTACTATGTGAATTGTCTTTGGTAAATTGTCAAGAATTTGTGACTTTGTACATCATTTTTAATATGTATATGTGATATATATACTAGTGCACATTCATATATTAAAATTTGTAATTTACACACACACATACATACATACATACATACTATACATTAGTACACATTCATATATTAAAATTTGTAACTTTCACACACACACATATATATACACACATACACACGGAAAAAAATGTGTGTATAAATTTGTGCATATAATTTACCTTAAACTTATTTTTGTAAATAAAATTTATATTCGATTTATTTGACTTACCGGTTGAATAAGTCGAATTTAAACTACTCGATTTTAATTGATTTTAGATTTATATAAATTGACTTTGATTTTGAGATTTTTAAGTCGAAAGTTAAACGAATCAAAAAATCAACACCGATCGAATGAATACTCCTGAGTCTTGAGGTTCATACCCCATACTGAATTGACCTCGGGGGTTCATACTCCATACTGAACTGACCTCGGAGATTCATACTCTCTATCTAAACTGATAGCGGGAGATTCATATCTTGTGTACAAACTCACAGCGCCAGACCTGTGATGTCTAAACTATTATATGATGATTACATATTTACTATTAATGAAATTGTATTATACTATACATGCATCAATACATTATAGATGTACTCATTTTTGTATCATCATTTATTAGGACAGTTTACTTTTAAACTTAAGAGCAAGATTTCAATAATTTTGACAAACTTTAAACAAGGTCGAAGCAATCTGTCCACACGCTATATATATATATATATTTCTCCAAAAGACAATTTTTACAGATAGCAGTCAATTGCAACTGTCCAGTGTCATGCGGTACTAATTTTTCTATCCACATTCAGAGGTCAGAATTGATTGTTCCACCTTGGTCGAGTTGTGCTTGAAGAAATCTGTTAACAACAAATTTGATCATCCGTTCTTGAGCCTGAGAAAATTGACGAAATGGCTAAATAGTATACTTTTATGAGTTCAAAGACCAAAATAAAACAAAAAAATGGTTGTAGGCTAAAATGGAATCGAATTAATAATACATATAAGCCATTGATATTTCTTACTGAAAACAAAAAAAAGTTTAAAAAGAGATATAAGTAATACTAAACAGAGAGTTTTATTCACTAGACCACCATATATAGATCAAAAGCAGAACAAAAACCAAAGTAGAAAGAGTGAAAACCCATTTTTAACATTTATTTGGACTGAAACCAATCAACTTATTGGCAAGGTCGTAGGTAACACGGAATCCTTTTTGTTGCGTATTGCCAATGATCGAGACTTTCTGAGATGTCGCCGCAAAAGCCAAACAAAGCTTGCCGTTAGAATTAACGGGTATAAGGTAATTCTCCGGAGGCAACGACACCGTTTTGCCACCAGAGAATTGAAACGACATCTTCGGAACAGTAACGTTAGACGACGAGGATAGATCATAGCACGTGTCTAAATTTTGGAACCCAGTCGTCTTAGGTAAATTCTGGGTGTACTTAACAAACGTGTCACGCAACGAGTTATAAACCTGAGCTTCCAACTGAGTCACCGTGGTGCCCGAGTCAAGAATAATTCCACCGTTTCCGTCGTTTCCAATTTGGAAAACTGATGTTCCGGAATGGATATTTGATCTCCGCCGACGATGATTCCGGTGAGTTCCACGTAGTAATAAACATCAAAGCTTGGGTTAGTAACAAACGGAATGAGGACCATCTCACCGGGAGAAGCTGAGTTGAACTCGAGAGTGGAGGATGAACTGGAGTCAATATTTACAAGACAATAATAACGACGTCGCTTTTATTTGTGAAGGCAAGGCTAATACGCTGCCTCCGAGTCCGAGAATGCCAGCGAAACCGCCAAAGTTGCCCCGATTGACAATCCCACACCCGATAGCCACGGTATTAACCGAACCCGAATTACCAAACGACAACGTTTCGGTAGCGAAATCCCCAACTGTTAAGGATCTGTCGCCGTAAGACGCACCATATATACACGTGTCACTGCTGCTGCATTTTCTATTCCTAAGAGAAGTGCACTGCTGCGACTCACAGGATAAGGACTTATAAGTGGTGGATCCGGACGGGTCAAACTTCGGGTCGGATTGCGAAAAACCATTCTCGACAATTCTGGCATTGGAGCCAGTTGATGTCACTACCCGTATCCGTTATCAAATAGAATTCTTTCACAGGTTGACCCACCCCGACCCGGGCAGCATATCCACCCGGACCTGGGGTTACCGGAGCTTCGAGGTCTTCGGGTAGGATATCCGTTTTAACTTGGGATATTGAAAGGGCGAGCTGGAGCTTGGAGCTGATGAAGTTGGCTCGGGCTACGTCAGCAGCGAGTCGAGAGCTTATTAGGGAAGAGTAGCTCTCGTACTGTTTTGGCTTTATAATCGAATCAAGAGGGTGAAGGGAAAACGAGAATACGGAAGAGGATACTGTAGTGTTGGTGTTGGTGGTGGTTGTGGGCTTAGCTTTTTCGTTAGAGAAAACTCCAAGGGTTTTGTGAATGGAAGAAGAAACGTCTAGGAGGACTCCTTGATTTTCATGTTTGTGCGGACGAAGAGAGAAAACGAGAGATGTAGAGGTGGAAAGTGAGAAGAAAATGAGAAGTTAAGAGAAATGGGCTTTGAGTTTGAGCCATTTTGTAGAGGTTTTGCTTTGGTGCTACTGCTAAGAATGAATGAGGAGAAGGGTTTATATAGAGGGATTTACGTGGAAGGTTCGTTTAAGATGTAATAGTGGTGTGGAACATGCATGCATTGCCAACTTTAATTTCCTTTAATTTGTCTACGTATATGGTTTTGAATTTTTATATTTCTTTTAGAAATTAAGGAGATGTTTGATTTTTATTTGGAAATTAAAATTAAAATGTGAATTATAATTTACACTATCAGTATAAGTTTATGTTATTTTTTTTTACTTGTTTGATTTGAACAAAGAATAAATTTTATTGTAACGACTAATCAAACAATATTCGTATGTATCATTAATTTTAATTCTCATCTCTTTCTTTTCTTTTGTACTCATAAACCCAACACCTCCTAATATTTAAAATTAATAAATATTAGAAAAGTAGTGTTTTCTAGAAAGTTTCTAAAAGGAATTTAATGCATGTGTATGCAGTCATAATTTCTACATGGACATAATTATGCAAAGGGCTTGGCCAATCAAATCTCATGACAGTACATAAATTCATGCTCGACTAGGATGATGACTTTGAGAGGGAAGACTTGAGAACTCAAGACCACTTTTTAGAGGGAAGACTTGATCAGGAGTGAAGACGGAGTCTTCCAAAGGTCATTTTCTGAGTGGTTATATGTAAAACAATTTGAAGCCTAATTTTTTTATCAAGAAGTTTTCAAAACTTAATTTTCCCATTTATAATCTCATAATTATAATTGAAAACTATGTAGTAAGACTTGATCGCCTCGTTTAGAGAAATTCCGATTTCAATTGACTAATATCTCATGTAAGAAATAAGTAACCTATAGAATAAGTAACCTTGATTGAAAACTATGTCGCAAGACTTGATCGCCTAGTAAGAAACATTTTATTACAAAAATAAACAAACATATAAACTATAAATATGTCTAATCAAATTATAATTACTTAATAATCATATCCATTTCTTTTGTAAATAAAATAGCACAGTATCATGCTCAAGAAACAAATTTAAAAAATTTTGCTTACACATTACTCAACTCTGGAATGAGTCCAAGAAGATTGAAAATCTAGGAATTTGAGGCCTTGTGAGTTTATTATAACTTTATAATTTATGTTATTCTTGCCGTATAAGTGTGCATTTAGTGTAACTTTATGTTAATATTAAATTATCTTATTATTTATGAGTTAGTAATAATCTTATTGATTTGTAAATTGCAATTTAGTAATAACGATCCCACTATTGTAGAACGAAGGATATTCTATTCTAAACCTTATCCCACTTCATATCACACTACTAAATCAATTATTAAGATTAATCCATTAAAAATAATTCCACAGAAACTTGGTAATTCATTAGGTTGTGACAGAAGATCCTGAATCTATTGTAACCTAGGTTACTCATAAACTTAAAAAAAAAAAAAAAAAAAACCCTCTTTAATGAGTTGATGGCTCCAACAATCGAATAGGGTTATTTTTGGTCACCAATCACCAGAAAAATTTTATTATAAAAAGATTTATCAAGTGACACGTTTGGGAGTTTCAAACAAATAAAATTTTATTATTTAAAGTGATAAATTTAAAAATAAAAAATTTAATAAATTTTTATTTAAAATATTAAAATTTTATTAATTTAAAAATATCACTTAATATCACATTTGATAGTACTTCCTATAATAAAGTTTTTTTAGTACCACTTGAGTCTTTGACAACTAATTGATTAATTCCAATTTCCGAATTCCATCTAGATGGGACCCTAATATAATTTAGGCTTGCAACTTGAAACACATGTTCCGTTTTTTTTTGGCCTATTAACATCACTAAGAGAAAGATGCTTGACAGAGGTATAATCTTAATCACAGAATTATTTTTTATTCAATCATAAATTTATACTCTAAGTCAGCTACAATATTCTTCCGTCAACTTTTATGGACCCACCCCAAAATTTGTCTCCAACGCCGGCAACTTCTTTTGCTCACTGCTTTCCACTCGCACCTTCCCATTTCTTTCCCTCGTTTATCATCTTCCTTCCATTCTTCTGTTCTGAATCAAATTAATCAATTGATTGAACCACGGCCAATTTCTCGGATTAGAATAGTTTTTAAAATTTGTCGAATAAATGTGAGTATTTGTCAATTATTTTTTGGAATTATGACTCTCACATTTTAAAAGTGTATAATCCAATTGATTACGTACTTTTAAAATGCGTAATCAAATAAAATACAAAATTTTTTTATTTAAAAATAATGGGATTTCTTACTTTGGAAGTACGAAATCCCATTATTTTAAAAAAAAAATTTTTTTGAAACAATAACACTTTGCCTCCCTAAACTATAAAAATATAAAGTTTGCCCCCCAAATAATACTATTCCTCTATTACCAGTATTAAATTTATTAAGATAATCTAGTTAAACAAATAAAATACCTTGGAACTATATTTTGATGTTTATGCATTTAAATTTCAAACATTGATAGTGATATGATAATTATTTAAAAAATCCCAAAATAAACTATATAATATTGTTATGTAACCTACATCAATGCATTTCATGATATCGGATATAATATAATTGAACAGTTTCTCACATTTTCACTCCTTAAAAATCTAAAATATCAATGCGTTATTATATTTTATATTTTTCGTAATTCTATTAAACTATCGAAAATCAATAAAATACATGAAAAATCAAAATATGACTAAGGGTATTTTAGTCAGCTAACTAAATTTTCTTTATTTTTTAAAAAAATTTAAAGGATGAATAATGTGAATCGAGGGCAAAGTGTATATTTCTATAATTTAGGGTCTAAAATTTAGTTACACTTATTATAAGGTATAAGAGGACCATTTTGTAATTTTTTTAAAAATTTAAAGCAAAGTGCGAAATCTAAATTGATTTCACACTTGCAAAGTGTAATTACACTTTGCCCTTGAACAATAAGTGTAATTAGACTTTGCCTCCTTAAATTGTAAAAATATATCACTTTTCTCCCAATTCACATTATTCATCCTTTAAAAATTTTAAATGTCAAGAAAATTTATTTAGATGACTAAAATAACTTTAGTATCACATTTTTATTTTTCATGTATTTAATTATATTTTTTATAGTTTAAAAGAATTAGAGACAGAAATATAAAAGATTTTAGTCAATTATTATCTTGAACTTTAAGGAGTAAAAATGTGAGAAATTACAATTTTATTTTATCTAATATCACAATATGCATAGAATAGACCTGTCTATTAAAAGTATGAACTATTAAGAGACATTGAAAAAATATCAAACTTTAATAGAAATTTTACTTTCACACAATACCTTTACATAAAAAAATTTCATAGAAAACAAGCTTATTTTAGACATTGTTCTACCACTTACTTAAAAATTCAAATTCAAAATAATATAGAATGAAATAAAAATATTTCAAAAATTTGACCAATAAATACATTGATATAGATTATATTGAAATATTATATAGTTTATTTTTTATGTATTTTTAAATAATTATCACATCACTATCAAAACTTAAATAAATAAAAATCAAAATATAGTACCAAGGTTATTTAACTAGATTATCTTAATAATTTTAACATTGGTAATAGATGAATAGTGTCATTTGTGAGCAAACTGTATATATTTATTTTTTAGGATGCAAAAATGTAATTACCCATATAGTTCGGGGAAGCAAAGTTTTATTGTTCCCAAATTTTTTTTTTAATTTTTAATATGGTGATTTCGCACTTTTAAAGTGGTTTCGATTTCGCAAGTTTAAAGTCCAAAATCACCATATTAAAAATAATAAAATAAAAATAGGGACCAAAGTTAATTACACACTCTAAAAGGGTATACTCAAATTGATTATGCACCTCAAAGTGTGAGAATCATAGTTTCAAAATACCCTTAACAAATAGTCACATTTGCGCGATAAATTTTAAAAACTATCCTATTCTAAGAAATTGGCCATTCAACCACACCGGGAAAACCCTTTTCAAAATACAATGGAAGCTCACAAAATAAGAAAAATCAGCTAAACGTGAAGAAATTGAAAGAAGCTGTTATGAAGCTCCTGAAAATTGAACCAAACATGCTTTTATCATCTAGATGTCATTCTACCTCGTTAAAGACCATATAACTCTAAATCGTTCTTTATACTTAGGAAACAATTTCATTCATTTTTTTTAGTTGATGAGTTTATTTAAAATTTTGAAAATTTTGATTTTGTTGTTGGAAGATTGATGTTTCTATTAATTTGGAATATTTGATTGATGGGTTAGTGAAAAGATTGGTTTTTGTGTTAGTTTGTTGGAATTTTAAGATTTTTAGTGGATGTTTAGGACAATGATATTGCGATAGGAAATATCTTGTTGACACAGCATGTTTCTTTAATATGACGAAAGCACCCTCCCACTCAATGATTCCATTTATGGACCCCACCATCACTAACATTTCGTTCCGTTGCCCACACCACTGCTCCGCCGTCCCTGTCTGTTTTCATGTGAGAATCCAAGTCTCATCCTCTCTCTTTTTCACCATTAAAAGTTTTTTTTTTTTTTTTTTCAATCTTGAAATATCATCATTTGGCTTTCTACTTTCTCATCATTTTTTGCTTTTGTTTTGTTTCTGGGTAATAAATTTATCCAACTTCTTGCTTCTATAAAGCAGTACGTTGGCGAAATAATCCAGTGGAGTCCAATTTGATAAAAAGAAACATCTAATGTGTTCTAGACAAACCCAAATTTCCAACCATGGAAAGATCATGACATATTATCCGGACAAGTCCACTCCGGCAAAATCCCATCCCATCTCACCACTGCACTCTTGTAAAAAAGATTGGATGGAAATCTACACATTCATCAAATGAAAATCAACATCGAACGAATCTTCTAGGCAGAAAAGTTCAGATCAAGACTCGACCCAATATCCCGGACATCAGCGACGTTAAAAAGTCTGCCGATTTCGTCCACGCTTTCATGTTTAGTTTCGACGTGTGACGTCGTTCGTTGCTGTGATTGGATGGAGGATTTATGCCAAACCTTTGGGGGAAAAAAAAAAGAAAAAAAAGAGACGTTAAATGAGGTTTGTGATGCTGGGAAGAGGGAGGGTGCTAAGGACTGAGGAGTGACGAGACAAAGGGCCCACGGTGGTGGATTGAAAAGATAATTTGAAATTGTGAGGATATTTTTTTCATTTAATATAAATGTGCTGTGTTATTAAGATATTTGTTGTAGCAATATCATTGCCCGTTTGTTTATGATGAATTACGGCGTCGTATAGATTGTATTATTTCGAATATTATTTTGACGTATTATTTAAAAAATTATTTAAATGATGTGAAAAATAACAAAAATAAATAAATAATTGAGTAAATGCTTAGATAATGAATAGTGTAAATAATATTTTGTAAATACGTATTTAGATAGTGTTTTTTGCACTAAGACAAAAAATACGCGAAAGTCAAATGAAATTATTAATTTCAAAATATATAAACTCATTCACTTTCTTTTTTGGGCCATCAAATCAAGTACTAAAAATAACACCACACACAAACATAGTTGCCTTCTCGTTATTTCAAATCTGAATATCAAAAAATGATATATACTCATACATGTATGCTAAATATATATTAATTTAATATAAAATAAAAAATACAATTTAAAAATTACTATAGGATTTTTTTGCACTAAAAGACAAAATATGTACACAAAATTTGAATAAAATTATTAACATCAAAAGGCATAATCTTGTTCATTTTCTTTTTTGTACTCTCAAATCAAGTATTAAAAATCACACGTAAAGGTAGTTACCTGTTCGTCGTTTGAAATTTGAATCTTGAAAAACAAAATGTGTCCGTATGCGTATGCTAAACATGTATTTATTTAATTCAAAATAAAAATATAATTTCTGCCCATAGTTTGGACTCTCCAACATAGGTTCAGAAGTTCGAACCTCATAAATTATTTTAAAATACACTTTCCCGTCCATAGTTCAAGCTCCCCAACTTAAGTTCGGAAGTCCGAACATTATATATCATTTTAAACTCTATTTTCCTGCCCATGCTTCGGACTCCCGAACCTAGACTCGGAAATCCGAACTTACATTTCCATTTTTTCTTTACCCAAAAAAATTCAAACCAATGAATAGTATAAAAAAAATTTAATGCTAATATATTTGAATAGTATAATACACATATAGACGAATAGAAAAATAATAATTGAATAGTAATGAATTGTGAAAGTGAATTTTGAATTGTGTAAGTAATGAATAGTAAAGAAAATTTTGATTTGTATAAATAATGAATAGTATTTTAGAAAAAAAGTAAAAGAAGTTGATCAAAAAAAATTTTACTGACCAAACAAATATTTTATAAAAAATATAAATAATAAAGTACAATGGTTCAGAAAAACAATCCAAACACGGCCTACCGTTGTTTTTGTCTTTTTTATGATGAACTACCTGTGGACTGTAGAGACAAGTATGAAAATATTTTGCATTGAAGGGGATCAAAATTTGGTAAGAGCAATAATTTTGAAATGTAGATGATAGTGATAGTAAGGGTACTAACTCAAGAGCGAGGGTGGAGGGAAAACGAGAGCACGGAGAAATTGGTAGTGGTGGTGGAGTGCTAAGCTTTTCCGTTTGAGAAAACTTGAAGCGTTTTGTGAACGTCACGTCTTGGATGATTTGAAAGTGTTGATTTTGTTGTTTGTATAGTGGATGGAGAGAGTAAACGAGAGAGATTCGGGTGGAGAATGAGAAGAGGATTAGCGTTAAGAAGGAGAAAATCTAATGAAATGGCCTTTGAGAAAATCAAATGAAATTTGGCATGGTCAAATTTACTTATAATTTATGAAAAGTTTATATTCGTTCAACTAGTAAAATATATTTTTCATAACTGTTCATCAATTTAAATTCAAAATTTATTAGTTGATTGTCTAATTTTTCAAATTTTGAAATGGTTTATAAGAGTAATTAATGTTGAAACATGAATTTAATGCTTTTTTTTTAAAACTTGCATGAAAGGTAAAATAGGTAAAAAATAATCTTAATGTATTTGCCATATTAAGGAAATCGTGACAAATAATTTGGGACAAACAAAATAGAAAAAGTGACATATAAAATAAGACGGAGGAAGTTCTACTTGGCTAGGCTCCTTTCAAATAATTAGAACGAATTTCTCTCCAATACACACTACAAAAATATGATTAAAAATTTATTTTAAAAAAATCATATTTGCCCATAATATAATTTATACATATATTAGCTATACATAAAATTT
Source organism: Cinchona pubescens (assembly GCA_025175665.1). Lineage (NCBI taxonomy): Eukaryota > Viridiplantae > Streptophyta > Magnoliopsida > Gentianales > Rubiaceae > Cinchona > Cinchona pubescens. Next base: position 1,689,522 of record JANKKI010000076.1, read on the forward strand.
GAAAATAAACAAATTAATTTTTTTTTCGTTTGATTAAACGTTTAAATTTTGTTTTGATTATAACTCATTTTTCGCCGTTTCATCTAGAGTGAGTGATAAAATATTTATGAATAGATTTGATTTTAAAATATGTAAATCTATTCATTAAAATAAAATTATTGATGTACTCTGACAATTTTTATGAATTTCAGTTATTTAAATATAATAGATTATTGGAAGGAATTTGATAAAAGTGTAAAGGAGGGGATTTCTATCCCCAAACGTGACAAATATTAAATTATGAGACAAAAGATTCACACAAATAAAGAAATAGAAGATCCAGAACAAAATAGATGGTGCCAATTTTTCCTCGTCTACAAGTTTGGATATTATTCTTTTGTGGAATATTTAGACGATACATCATTGTTTGTTTTGGGTAAATTATCATAAACCCCCATGTGGCATGGATATTTGACCCATAATCTCCATTTGTTTTGAAAATATACCTTAAACCCCTATATATTCTAGATTAAATGGTAAAGTGGACAGAAATCATCCAAACTAACGATTTTCGTTTAAATTACCTTCTTACCCTATATTTAAAGTAGATTAAATTACTATAAACTCTCATGTGGCATTACTTTCGAAACCATAACCCCCATATATTTTGAAAAAAAACCTCCCCATGTAATCTAGACCAATGATAAAACAGATAAAAATATCTGAAGTCATGGTTTTCGAAATTATACTTTTATCCGATATATAATTTAATATCAAAATTTTCAGATAATTCATTTCTCTGTATTTTTAGAATTTATAGCTTTCAATTGTGCGTGATTAAAAATGAATAAAATGATATGAGTTTATTATTACAATTAAAAATCTATAAATTAATGCATAAAAAAAGATAAAAATTATGGAAAAATACCTTACGCATTCTTGTAGTTGTGTTTTTTGGTTGTAAATTATAGATAAGTGTAGCAAATTTGAGAATAAATTTATTGTGAATAATAATAAGTGTAGATTGGGCATATAATATTAAATTTTTTGGGAGGAAAACTAAATTCTCAGGCAACAGCTCGCATTAGGGGCGCATGTATAGTAAATGTAATTAGTTTCGATTATTTATGTCTACTTTACCATTTAGTTCAAACCACATGCGGGTTTAGGGTATATTTAAGATGGCTTAACCGGTCGTGCCAAATAATAAAAGTATTTGGATCATTAAACTTTTAGTTTACTGTAACATGTGATTCAATTATACATATATATATATATATATATATATAGTACAAACTAAAAGAAAAAGTAGATAACTTTTTCAAAACACATTTCTTAGTTTCCAGATATTATTTTTATGATATATAGATACTCAATATTTTTCTCATTTACAGTCTCAATATAATATCATTTCGGCGAATATCTTTAAAACTTAATAAATTTCCTTGAGACTTTGCAAAAATAATGCATTCTTTATAATGAACTTTATTCCTCTGGGTAATAATATAGTGGCTCTTTCCGAATCATTAATTAATTTAGTACTACCTGATATTATATTAACATTGGCATTATCCTTTATCAAATAAGAAAAATATTTCTTATTTTTAAGTATCGTATGTGTTGTTGCACTATCAGCAAGACACAAGTCTTCACTATTCTTGAATATAATCATTCAATGAGAAATACTCATATTTTTCATTAAAAAAATGACTTGATCAAAATAAATATTGGAAAAAAAAAACAAATTACATTAAAAATAAATGTTGCAATTTAAACTAAACTATATTAAAAAAAAATATTGAATAAACTAAAAAAATCCACAATTTTATTCAGTCTCAACAATTTACTGTTCATAACTCTCAACGAAATCTGATGCATCCAGATGTGTTATATCGATAAGGTCATTGAAATCATTAGCATTGTAGTTTGAGTCATCAACTTTATCAATAAAATTGTCATAACGCCATCATCTTGATAAGTCATATTTACTTCCACATTTTTCTCTTTCCCTTTGATCGGTGCTTGATAAAATTTAACAAGATGTGCAGCAATACGACAAGTACGTGACCAATGTTCTTTCATGCCACATCGACAACACAAATTTCCAATATTTTTGGTAAGATTAATTTGACCAACTTTTTCTTTTCCTTTCTCATTACCTTTAGGATTAATCCACTTATGCTATTATGGATAATTATTACGATCTTTTCCATGGCTACGATCATGTCCACGGTTGCGTCCACATCCACGATCATAACCATAATTATTTTTAGAATTATTATGCATAACTACATTCACTTCATGGAATGAAGTACTTCTAGACATATTTGCATTCACGTTAGGAAATGGAGTCCCAATCTAGTTTCAGTGGGACGAATTCATTATTTTTCATCAATAATTCATTATTTAATTCAGTCACAAGAAAATATGAAATTAGTTGAAATATCTCATAAAACATTTTTCATGTTATTGCTGCTGTAGGAGCACATTCGAAGCGTGAAACGTAGAAAATATTTTTTTCGTCATATCTTCATCAGTAACATTTTTCTTACATAATTTTTATTGGAACTGATTCTAAACATTAATAAGTTATAATCACTTACAAATTTAAAATCTTATAACCTTAAATGCATTCAGTCATAACGAGTTTTGGGACAAATTCCTGTTTTCTGGAAGTCAAATCGATCTTTTTGAATTTTTCATAGATCTACAGGATCTTTTACGGTGAGATACTCACTTTTTAATCCTTCATGGATGTGATGACGAAGGAAAATCATTCATTTTGCCTTGTCCTGATTAGATGTAGTATTTTTCTTTTTAATGGTGTCTCCAATACCCATAGAATCTAAATAAATTTCAACATCTATCGCAAAATCCATAAAAGATAATTCTTACTCATTATGTCAAGGGCGTAAATTTGAATTTGGTAAGATTTGACATGATTCAAAGTAATAATCGAAATAAACAATAAATAAGTATTGGAATAAGAAAATATCTAAATATCTTCAAGTTTTACTGAATTATTTCGAATTTATAATTGAATCGCAAAGGTGGAGGGAAAACGACAGCACGGAGGAGTTGGTAGTGGTGGTGGTAAAGGGCTGAGCTTTTTTGTTTGAGAAAACTTGAAGGGTTTTGTTAATGGAAGAAGACATGTCTAGGATGACTTCAAAGTGTTGATTTTGTTGTTTGTTTAGTGGATGGAGAGAGTAAGCGAGAGAGATTTGGGTGGATAATGAGAAGAGAATGAGAGTTAAGACGGAGAAAATCAAATGAAATGACCTTTGAGATTGAGCCATGTTCATGAGGTTTTGGTGCAAATAATGGAATGAGGAAAGTGTGAGAATGAGGACGAGTAAGTGTAACTTGTTGTACTACTTGTATGGCGCTTTAAATAGACGTTTGAAACTATGCTTGGAGGGAAATTAAAAGGAATGGTGGTAAGGCATGCACATGAATTTGTTTAGGGACTCCGCAATTTAGACTGATAACAAAATGGTACCACATTTTTTTTAGGGTTAATAATACTTGGCCCCATTGAACTATATGGGTAATTAAACTTTACCTCTCTAAATTATAAATAGATACACTTTGCCCCCCATTCACATTATTCATCCTTTAAAAATTTTTGAATATCAAAAAAATTTAGTTAGATGACTAAAATATCCTTAGTATCATATTTCGATTTTTCATATATTTAATTAATTTTTTATAGTTATAAAAGAATTAAAAAATATATAATATAATAATACATTGATATCTTGGACTTTAAGGAATAAAATGTGAGACAACTGTTTTTGTTATGTTATATCTGACATCGCAATTTGCAAAGATTAAGCCAAATATTAAAAGTGTAAAATACTAAGAGACATCAAAAAAATTATCTCTTTTCAAAATTTTATGGAAATTATGTTTTCATACAATATCTTTATAGAAAAAGTTTTCGTAGAAAACACACCCATTTGAAAATTGTTCTACCACAACAATTAAACATTTAAATTCGAAATAATATAAAATAAATCTAAAAAATTTAAAAAGTTGACCAAGAAATACATTGATATAAATTGTATTGAAATATTATATAGTTTATTTTTTCTTATTTTAAATAATTATCACATCACTATAAAAATTTAAATACATAAAAATCAAAATATATTACCAAGGGTATTTTAGTTATTTAACTAGGTTATTGAAATAATTTTAATATTAGTAATAGATGAATAGTGTCAATGGGGACAAAGTGTATATTTTATAGTTTAGGGGGTAAAGTATAATTACCCGTATAGTTAGGGGCAAAATGTTATTAATCCTTTTTTATAGGATCTTTCGTTTCGCTTCTTCTACTAACATCCTGTCTTATATTCGTATGCTTATCACTTATATTCTCACATAGTAGAAATACTTAGTATAAGGCATAGCACATGTAAGGGTAGACTCCTCCTAAATAATTGGAGAGAATTTCTCTCTAATATAAAAATATAATTCAAAAATGCTTTTTAAAAATCATATCTATTTATAATATAATTTATTACATATATTTGCTATATATATAATTTGAAAATAAGCAAATTAATCCTTTTTGTTTGATTAAACGTTTAAATTTTGTCTTAATTTTGACTTATTTTTCACTATTTCATATAAATTGAATGATAAAATATTTACAAATACATTTGATTTTAAAGTATATTGATCTATTCATTAAAATAAAATTACTGATGAAATATGACAATTTTTAAGAATTTTAGTTGTTTAAATATACTATATCATTGGAGGAAATTTGATAAAAGTATAACAGAGAGGATCTCAACCCGCACACGTGACAAATATTCAGATTACGAGACAAGAGATTCTCACAAATTACGAAACAAAAGATCCAAGATGAAATAAATGGTGCCAATTGATTTCCTCTTCTACATGTTTGGATATTATTTTTTTGTGGAATATGTAGATAGTACGTAATTGTTTTTTTAAACAGTAACTAATGTTTTAGTAGTCGTATTTTCTTGAAAAGTTCCTAATAGGAATTTATAGTATAATGTATGCGGTCATGAAGAATAATTTTGCTACTTCTGTAAAGAGGTGAATCACAACTCATCGTATATAAATCACAATTCATGCTTGACAAGGCAGAGTCTTGAGAGGGAGACCAGATGAGTTAAGACTACTTTTGAGTTCTGAGAGAAGCCTTGGAGAGTGAAGATTTGGGACTCTTCAACGATCATTTTCTGGGTGGTTATAAATGAAACCATTGAAAACTATGGTTTTTAATTGCTTTATGTAGGTTAACTAAATACACTCTGCCTGGGTCGCAGTTGAAGTTCTTTTGATAAATGATTGCAGACTTGTAGTAACCCATTACTTACATACTCCATTTATTGAGAATTTAATTACTACCCATTCTCTTCTGTCTAATTATTGGCTTCACGTCCTCAAACGTTAACGCAAAGAATTTTCTATTTCACACCTTATTTCACTTTTTGTTTTACTGCTATATGAACTATAAAGATTAATTCATTAAAATTATTTCAAAAAATTGTAACAATTTATTTGATAATATAACAATAAGTGAAACAGTGTGTGAGACAAAAGATTTTGTGGCTAACATTAATCACTCCCCCCCCGGTGTATCGTAGTGAATTAGCATTGATCAACTCTTAATTGAACGAGTCAATGACAGATAAGTGTCAAAAACTAACAATCCAACAATGAGTCAACTTTTTTTCCGATGTACATGTTGGGGTCCCTTTACAATTAAGGGGTAAATCTCTATTTATATGAGTTAGTAGGTCCTAGGGGATCATCCTCATTGTTCGACCTAACCTCAAGGGTTCATACCCTATATCCAAACTCACATGTGGCCAAATTGACCTTGACTGAGCCAAATTACTTATTCACCTGATCTTCCGTGTCAATCTATTAGTTCAAATTTCTGTAAAGTCTGAACTATTATATATAAATTATATATTTACTTTTAATAAGTTACATTATGTGTCGATACATAATAGGCATGCTAGTTTAGGTATCATCATCTAGTATTTTTCTTTTGTTTGAATCTTGAATTTAACTTGACTTAATTTTTTTTTAGCCTCAGAAAATTGACGAAATGGCTAAATAGTGCATTTTTATGAGTTCAAGGACCAAAATAAAACAAAAAATAGTGATAAAATGGAATCGACTTAATATTATATATAAGACATTGATATTTCTTATAAAAAAATTAATGTCTATACATATATAAGTAGCTAAACAGATAGTACTATTCACTCGTTTTCGACAACGATATTTAGATCAAAAGCAGAACAAAAATCAAAGTACAAATAATAAAGATGTAATGCGTGTAAACTGCCCAGACAATAGGCATCCAGGTCAAGGAGTGAAAAGATATTTTTAACATTTATTTGGACTGAAACCAATCAACTTGTTGGCAAAAGGTCGTAGGTAACACGGAAACCTTCTTGTTGTATATTGCCAATGATGGAGACTATCTGAGATGTCGCCGTAAAAGCCAAACAAAACTTGCCGTCAGAAGTGACCGGTACAAGGTAATTCTCCGGAGGTAACGATACCGTTTTGCCACCAGAGAATTGAAACGACATTGACGGAACAGTAACGTTAGACGACGAGGATAGATCATAACAAGTGTCGAAACTTGGAAAACCACTCGTCGTAGGTAAATTCTGAGCATGCTTAACAAACGTGTCACGCAACGAGTTATACACCTGAGTTTCCAACTGAGTCACCGTGGTGCCCGAGTCAAGTATAATTCCCCCGCTCCCGTCGTTTCCAATTTGAGAAACCGATGCAGGAATGGACACTAACTCATCATCCACCGTGATTCCGGTGAGTTCCACATAATAATAGACATCAAGGCTTGGGTTAATAACTAAAGGAACCAGGACCGAGTCACCGGGTGGAGCTGAGTTGAACTCGGAGAGTGGAGGATGAACTCGAGTCAAGATCCACAAGACAATACGAGAATGAGCTCGCTTTAATTTGAGATGGCAAGGCTACTGCGCTGCCTCCGAGTCCCAGAATACCGGCAAAACCGCCAAACTTGCCCTGATTGACTCGCCCGCACCCGATAGCCACATTATCAACGGAACCCGAATTACCAAACGACAACGTTTCGGTAGCAAAATCCCCAGTTGTTGAGGATCCGTCCCCGTAAGATGCTTCATATATACACGTGTCACTGCTGCTGCATTTTCTATTCCTAAGAGAAGTGCACTGCTGCGACTCACAGGATAAGGACTTATAAGTGGTGGATCCGGACGGGTCAAACTTCGGGTCGGATTGCGAAAAACATTCTTGACAATTCTGGCATTGAAGCCAGTTGATGTCACTACCCGTATCCGTTATCAAATAGAATTCTTTCACGGGTTGACCCACCCCGACTCGGGCAGCATATGTACCTCCACCTGGGGTAACCGGTAGAGCTTCGAGGTCTTGAGGTAGGATATCCGTTTTAACTTGGGATTTTGAGAGGGCGTGCTGGAGCTTGGAGTTGATGAAGTTGGCTCGGGCTACATCAGCAGCGAGTCGAGAGCTTATTAAGGAAGAATAGCTCTCATACTGTTGCGGCTTTATAATCGAATTACGAGGGTGGAGGGAAAACGAGAGCACGGAGGAGGAGGAGGTGGTAGTAGTGGTGGTGGTCGTGGGCTTAGCTTTTTCGCTAGAGAAAACTTGAAGGGTTTTGTAAATGGAAGAAGAAACGTCTAGGACGACCCCTTGATTTTGTTGTTTGTGTGGACGGAGAGAGAAAACGAGAGATGTAAGGGTGGTGAGTGAGAAGAGAGTGAGAGTCAAGAGAAGTGGGCTTTGAGTTTGAGCCATTTTGTAGAGGTTTTGCTTTGGTGCAAAGGAATGAACGAGGGGAAGGGTTTTTATATAGAGGGATTTGCATGGAGGGTTCGTTTAAGAGGTAGTGGTGGTCTCTAGACGGTAGAACATCCATGCATTGCCAGCTTTAATTTCCTTAAATTTGTCAATGTATAAGGTTTTGGAAATTTATATTTCTTGTAGAAATTAAGGAGATGTTTGGTTTTCATTCGAAAATTGAAATTCGAATAAGAATTATAATTCATATTATCGGTATAGTTTATTTCAATATCCCTTACATGCTTGGTTTAAACAAGGAATAAATTTCATTATATTGATAAGTTCATCAATTTGAAATTCAAATGGGGAATGAAAACGAACATTTTTGCTATTTTCATTTCCATAAAATGATGGCTATAACGAACAATATCTATATGTATCATTAATCATGATTTTTATTCATTCTTCTTGTACTCAGAAACCAAACACCTCCTAATATTTAGAAGTCATAATTGTTAGAAAAGGTTGTGTTTTCTAGAAAGTTTCTAAAAGGAATTTAATCCATGCAGTCATAATTTCTTTGCGTGGAGAAAGTTTTGTAAATATCTTGGCCAATCGAATCTAATAATCAGTGCTCAAATTGAATTTCTTTGCGTGGAGAAAGTTTTGTAAATATCTTGGCCAATCAAATCTAATAACAGTGGGCAAATTGCCGCTTGACTAGGATGATGACTTTTGAGAGTCAAGTCTTCGAATGCTTATTTTCTGCGTGGTTATATGTAAAACAATTTAAAGCTGAATTTTTTATGAAGAAGTTTTCAAAACTTTATTTTCTCATTTATAATCTCATAATTATAATTGAAAACTATGTAGTAAGCCCTAATATCCCATGTAAGAAATTGGTAGGAAGTTTGTAATAATTACTGTCTCTAATGAACACGGTGATCTTCCTTCTTTAGAATGAGTAACCTTTCTCTTATTCTTAAACTTTTCTATTACAAAAATAAACAAACATATAAACTATATATATGTCTAATCTAATTATAATTACTTAAAAATCATCCATTTTTTCTGTAAAATAAAATAGCACAGTGATTTAGCGTTAATCACGCTCATGAAACAACTTTTTAGTCCTATGTATTGCTTACGCATAACTCTTGAACGAGTCAAATAAGGTCGAGACTCCAGGAATTAGATGTTGTGAGTTTAGTGTAACTTTATAATTTACTATATTAATCTATCTATCTATTATACTGTTATATATATGTGAGTTCCCAACTTTTGTTTCTCCCCTCAAAGTGTTTCTCCCTTTTTTGTGATGACTAAAATACCCGCCATTAATAAAATATAATTACCAATTCCCAATAGAAAAACATATATAAGTGTTTCTCCCTTTTTTTGTAATGTTTAAAATAACCACCCGTAATGAAATAAAATTCCCAATACCTAATAGGAAAATATATTTAAGTGTTTCTCTACTTTTTTCTAATGCCTAAAATACCCGCCCTTAATGAAATATAATTTTTAATTCCCAAAAGGAAAACATAATTAAATTACTCATTATTTATTCTACCTATTTTTTATAATACAACAACCTATTTTGGCATAAATACATAATAAGATGGAAGATTTTTATTTGTAGTAAAAATATTTATTATAATTAAAATTTTAAAAAATAAAAAAAATGAATCATCTGATTTCTAATTCCCAATAAGAAAACATGATTAATTAAATTACACATAATCTATACAACCATCTATTTCGACATAAATACATAATAAGATGGAAGACTTTTGTTTGTATAAAAATATTTATTATACTTAAATTTTCAAAATATAAAAAATGAATCTAATTAAAATGTAAAGGTTAAATTAATTAAACAAAAATTATGTCTTATACATAAGAAATTAAACATATTAAACTAATATATTTTTCATATTACGGATAGGTATAATATAGTATATTCTCTTATACACATATAAGATGTGTATAAGAATTTATTTTTTTGTCTTACTTTAAAATTATCGAATGTTCATGAAAACATTATCTTATTCTAAAAATGCATGAAATGCTAATGAAATAAATTGTTTCTTCTTTAACTTATTATGAAATTTTGGCTTAAATACATAATAAGAATGTAGATAATTCTGTAAGAGTGGAAAAATCATTTATATTTAAGCAAAGAATAAAATAAAAATATTACATTTTATAACTGCCATATATATGTTCAAACTGTTTCTATTTTATTTATAATAAAAACAATCTTTATGACTATTATAAATATTCTAAATTTGCTATAATTATTTTCTTTTTTCTAATTGTTGATTCAAGTATGCCCAGTTTGATAAACTTAATTAGATCATTTCCCCTACGTACTTTATATATAAGGTTAATTACACTTCACCCCTTTTTTAGTGTCATTAATAGGTTAATACCTAACATTATCTATTGACCAGTAAAGTCCATCTATTATGTCAACTAAACATGTTGATCATTTTACCCCTATTATATTCTAAAATTTTTTTATTTAATTTTGTCTGATGAATAAACTTTTCATAAAGAAAATATTTGATTCATGTAGAATTTGAAAAAAAGATGCTTTGAAGTTGAATTTGACATTTTTGCTGGCCTTTGGCTGGCATTAATTGAAGAATATGTAACAAGTAGCTGATATCATTTTTCAAACACAACTTTTCTTAACTGACGGTCAACTATAACGGTTTCACGACTCTTGATTATAGTGACTTCTTTAACTTGAAATTTTGATTAACAGGAGAGATATATCCATGAGTAAAGAATTCTTGAGTATGTTCTAACTTAAAAATCACAAAATTAATAATCATACAAATAAATAATTAAAATTTATATAAAGTGAAAAATAGTGAAATATATAACACTATTTTCTTATTTCTTTTAAATGCGTATTACAATTAATTTAGATTTTTTTTTTTCTGTCCTACATGAAGAAAAGAAAATTATCCAAGTAATGAAAGTTAAGTTCAGTAACAAAATAAAAAACTCACAATCTTTCATTAAGATAAAAGTATTTGTTAATTTTATATCTCTTTAATAGTATTTCTATTACTAAATCTTTATCTTTAATAACATTATTTTATAGAATATTAGTTTAGATGGAATATTGATGAGTTAGAAAATAAGTTCAACCCATGATACAATACATATACTTAAAATATTCTAAAATAATGATTGTAACAATACTCTAAATAATTGTAGGTATATAATGAGTTTAAATGTCAAATTATAGAAACTACAATGTCAGTTGTTATAATATCTACTAAAACAACAAAGAAATATTAGTTTGGACTAACTATTGATAAGGTAAAAAACGTTAAATCAATTGTATGATTCATGCTCAAGATAGTCTAGAATAATTATTGCAAAACCTATAAGAATATTACGTATAAATTGTAGGAATGACAATATAGGAAAAATTAAGCGGGTAAGTACTCTAAAAGACAACATATATTATTCAAATATAGTAATACTATTAAATACTCTAAAATAATTGTAGATATAGATTGATTTTACATGTTGATTTTGGAAATTATAATATAATTTTTCACTATTTAACAAAATAATAAATACATAGATTAAATATTTTGGTATATAAAAAAAGAAATTAATTGAAATAGTATAAAAAATAAAAATAAAGTATTAAATCCATACACCTTTATTAGCCTTTATTTTGTTTATATATTTAATAAATATAAATTTAATTTCATATTAAAATATTATATCAAAATATAATTTTGGAGTTAAACCGCATTTGATACCATTCACGATGAACGGAAGAGTTTAGAATGTCAATATTATCATAAGGTTAAGAAACATGAAAAATACCAATATATTTTCTATCTATATACATAATTAATTTACAAAATATATTTAAAAAAATAATTAGAATAGAAATTATAGAAATTACATGTTATGTTATTTTGGATGTCTTTAAAATTAAATATTTTTTATTTGAGTTGCGTGCACTCAGAGTAATATAGAGAATTTTTTTTCATTAATTTTCTGTATATTTCAGAGTAAAATAAAAGAATAAATTTTCATTTTTACCTTTTGATTATGTTCTTATTATATTACCTGATACCTATCCATATTATATAGAATATATTAGTTTAATTTGTTGATTTTCTTGTACCAGAAACATAATTTTTTGTTTGATATCTTTGTTCTTTATATTTAGGTTTATTTTTTCTTATTTTTTGCAATTTTATTTAATCATTTTTGTAATTATTACTATATATTATTTAATCTCCCATAAATATTTTCATTAATAAAAGAATTTTGACACGTTTTACCTATTATATGATGTTTGATATTTGATGGTGTTTTTATCCTTTACAAACGATAAATAATATAAAGATATATTTCAAAAAAAATCAAATTTGTGGAAAAAGTTTTTGTCTATATATAATTGATTAAGTTATTGGTGGTGTCGCTATTGGAAATTATAACCTACGAATCTAAAAGAGAAATAAAAACTATTTTAAATGGGAGTTAACTACATTTTATGCTATTAAAGATGAATAAAGAGTTTAGAGCTTCAACTAAGTATTGAAGTGAATGTTATCATAACTTTAAGAGATAACATAACAATATATTCTCTATATGTATATATATTTTACATAATTGTTAGCAAAAAAATAATTGTGATATCAAATGAAAATATATATAAAATCTCACTAAAAGTAATAACGTGTAATTTTAGTTATATTTAGAACAACAATTTTATTAGCATTTCGCGTATTATAGAATAAGATAAAGGATTGTTTTATTTAACATTCATTGCATTTTATAATAAGACAAAAGAATAATTTATTATTTCAATTTTTATAATGATTTAATATACTATTTAATACCTATTTATAATACGGAGAATATACTAGTTGATTTGTTTAATTATCCTATACATAAGACATAATTTTTGTTTAATTTATATATTCGTTACATTTTAATTAGATTCATTTTCTTTCTTATTTTTTGAAATTTTTATTAATCATTTTTTGTAATTATTATTTATATATAATCCAATTACCTATTAATATTTTCGTTACTAATAGAATTTCAAAATACTTCATCTATATAATGTTTGATAACTGATAATGATATTATCTTTTCTTGTAATGACATAGAATATGCACATATATTTAAAAAGTTCAATATTATGTCTATGGAAATTTCTTAATCTTTAATTATTTAATTAATTGATGGTGACGCTATATGAAAATTATAATTTAGGCACCTAGAAGAGAAATATAAAAAAATACAATTATCATATGTTGTCCCCATAAAAGAGAAAATTTGTTTAATTTTTAAGAAAAATGAAATTTATATATAATTTTGCAACAAATAACAAACAACATTGAAAAATAAAATTAAAAAAAAAAAAAAGATAGGTGAAAATAATTACAATGAAAAAGAGCAAAGATATTAACAATATATTTAAAACATATAAATCTTGTATAAGAAACTCAATAATTAAAATTTTTATACTTAATTATCATCCATTGATTACTCAGTTATTTTTTAGAAAATAAAAAAATTTAATAAATTATAAGTGTTACACGTGCGAAGTACGTGTTTTTTTTCTAGTATAGTTTTATAGGTGTGAGTTTAGTTTTGTAACTTTATGTTAATATTAATTTATCTGATAATTTGTGAGTTAATTATAACGGCTGTTGTAATTTCTTAGTACTGATCCCACTATTGTTGCCAAGGTGACTTGTAATCTTATTTTTTTAAAAAAATTAAAAAAACAAAAACAAAAACAAAAAACACCCTCTTACGACGACTCGATGACTCCAACAATCAGAAGAGTTATTTGCGGCCGCAGTCAGTAGACAATCAATTAGACTCCCGTCTTTGACGGAAAAATTCTTTGTGTGGGGGGTGATTATGAAAAATAGTAGAATTTTTTTATTTTTTAATTATATTAATAGTTATTACATTTATTTTATATTATATAGTGAGTAGTTAAAACTTAATTAATTTATTTTAAATTTTATATAGAGTAAGTTTTGACTGCTCACTCTGTAATGTGAAATAAATGTAATAATCGTTGAAATAATTAAAAAATACATAAATCTTATTATATTTTAATCATCCAATGATACATAATATTACGAGATAAATAATAAAAAAAATTTCTCACATGAGACTCATAAAATTTAGGCTTGCAACTTGAAACACATCGTTCCGTTTTCTTTTTCTTTTTCTTTTTTTTTCCTATGTTAACCTTACCCAAAGAAAGATATGTGAACATGGAAAATAATACCATAGATCCAATCTTGAATTTCACTTGTAAATCCTGAAATTAAAATTAAATCTTATAAAATTTTACTTACATCAACTGATGTCATAAATTTTATAATATTTAATTTACAATACAAAATTTATAAGTAGAATCGTAGACTAGATCTACCTAAATATTTCTCGTGTGAACATTACAGATCTTAATTGACCTTTGCCCCAACAAAAGCTAAGTCAGTTATAACACACTTGTAATTAGTGTTTTTCTTTTATTTCCCTTGTCTACTTATGCTTGACTGCAATTTCACGAGACATCCATTGCGACAAAAGGATAAACATGTACAGTCAATGATTAGAGTTTCGGTAAATTTAACTCATTTAATTAGTTTTGAATTCTTTTTCTTTGATACTTGAATTTAACTTGACTCAATTAATTTAGGAAAAAAAATATCTTGAGGATTTGAGAATATGAAAGTGATTGATAGAAGACAATCGAAATAATTTCAAAAGTTTGAAACCAAATGAGATATTAATATTCCCTTCTCTTTTATTGTATTGTCATTTTATTTGGGCCAACACCGGTTGTGCTCTATTCAAAATGAGAAAAAGAAACAAAGTATGTCATATTTATCTCACTTATTAAAGAATTTTAATGTTTGAATTGAAGGTTCATAAAACAGTGACAATTGTCTTATGAAAATTCGCTTGAATGTTCATCAAACAGTGACAATTGCCTTATGAAGATTCGCTTGTGCTATGATTCTTGTGAGTTCCTGAAAATTAAATATAATTTCGACTAATTGTTCATATTTAAATAACGTGTAATACTTTGATTCAACCTTTACATCCCGGGTATTTAGATTTAAAATTTTCAGTTCGTGCATTTCAAATTACGTAGAATATTTTGATTTAATCTGTATACCCATCGTACTTAGACTGAAAATTTGAACATAATGAATAATAATTAGATATTATTTTAAGTGATTGCATTTTTAGAGAAGTTCCGCGAATGTGTTGTGAGAATTATCTCAGTGATTTTAAAGACTTGTGTGTTATAAATTTTTAAAATACACGATATTGTAGTATACAAAATTTTAAATTACTGCAAGATAGTTCCTTAAAAATACTTTAGAATTTTCTGCATTTTTATTAGGATAAACTAATTATTTACTTCAGGCCTTCATACATAGCATGCATTAGATCCTTGCAGGGTTCTCAAATTCGGATTTTCAATTTTTTAGGTTAATAAAAGTTTAGAAATAGAAGTAGGCTATACTCACTTCATGGCTACATTTCATTAAACCAAGCTATACTCGATACAACCAACCATGTTGTAAAGTATTACATCCGATTTCGATTTCCACAAAATAGAACATTTCAAAAGAATTTGGTTGAAATAAATTTATTATTATCGGAATTCCTTTCGAAATACAAAGATAGGAATCGATAAAATATCTGTTTAGCTCATAAATTTGCTTTAATTATCTGTTTCTTTCCTTCAACTTTTTTCAAATTAGCTTCCGCTATTTCAAGAGTGGATAAGTGATATGCCTGAGACTTAGGCCCACTAGTAGGTATGATAAAACCATGTATGTAATATTCTTAAGCCGAAAAATTATTGGTTTTAATTGAAGCCCACGAATCATAAATTTTTCATCCGATAGAAGATATGTTGAAGCCCACGAATCATATTACTTTTTCCTTTTTTCTTTTCGGCTTCTTGCCTTTAAATTCTCTATATTCTCTAAATCATATTAGTTTCTGCTTTTTCTTTTGTGGCTTATTACCCATTCTAAATAATTCAGAGGCTCTCAAACACCAAATAAAACAATTAAATTTGAGATATTTAATTTATTTTGCACAAAAAATTTAGTATTAAATTTTCAGTTTGTGCAATGATGTATCATTGGCTATTTTCTTTTTTCATGTTCTTGTTTTAGTACATCATTTGATCTTAAACATATCAAAATACACCAAGTGTAAATGAAACGTTTCCTAGGACAAGATGCTTGAAATACTTATGTTTCAAAAATTTCCCCATCTCATTAAAGAACCTTTCTCTTACCAAAAATAAAATAGTAGTAATAATAATAATAATAATTAATAATTAAATAACCTTTCAAGTGCCATTTCTAATTGCTTTCTATTCCTTGCATGCGTAAGCCTTAAAAAGGGTACATATATTTGTGTGCGTTAAGTTGTGTATACGCATTAATTTGTGAACTTATTTTGATGTGATAATTGTGGATTTCCTTCACTACTATTGATTAATTTGGGATGATTAGGATTTGTCTAATTAGATGTTTATAGAAGTTAAACAATTAAGGAGAATAGTAATATTTATCCATCGACCTCGATCCAACATGGATTGTCACATTGGTTACCCAAAGAATGGTACAGATATTAATCAGTGGGCGACAATCAAATTGGACCCTGCTACATAAGTGCTGAGTAGAAGACATCCCCACTTACAATTGGCCATGGAATCTTTTCTCTCGCACTCTAAAAAGATGAAGAGACTTATTATATATATATATATATGTATATATATATATATATATATATATATATATATTTTAAATCCAGAAACTGAGAAAGTATTTATCAGTTGTTATGTGTCACACATATTTGTTATCTTTATAGTTTTGGAAAGTTTTAAATGTACCTTCTTTAAAAAAAAAAAAGTAGATTATTTATTATTTACTTATAAATTTAAAAAAATTTGCATTCTCTTTAGTGAATTTTTCTCGTTATATTTAAAAAATCTATATACTACAATAACTTATGTTATATAATCTTTTAAAACTAACGAAATGATTTTTCTCGACGAAATTATAAAACATCCCTCAAGTTTTTGTGTTTGTAAATAACCAAACTTCGTTTTTCTTCCTCTATTGCACATTTAATCATTATTTAAACATTTCAAATTAAAAAATTGAATTCTTAAAAATCCTACCCAATGATGGATGAGGCAAAATAAATAAGATGAAGAAAAATTTTAAAGAGATATATATAGGTTTTCATCGGAACAAGAAATTAAGCAAGGTCCCATTAGTGTAATTGTAATTTTGTTACTGCTTGAAACTGAGATCAATTATTAGTCGACTTGGATTCAGGTGCAAATACATTTCTAAACGTTCAACATTAAGTTAATGGTCCCATTAATTCACGGAAATTATAGATTGATAGCAACCGAAAAAGAAACAGATATTATACGAGTCCCTTCATGTATGTACAGAAAGGGACGTATTTAAGCAGCCAGCTACACGTGATAACAACGTTAATTGACCCATCACATGGACTTGCTAAAAGGTTGAAAAGCATTATTAATTATTGCATCTCCCAACCAATAAACAACAAAAATGCACTTGTAATAAAATAATACAAGTATTAATGCAAAATAGTGTACATCATTAATTGGTAATTCCGTTTGAAAATTTATGCCAATCAATATTTTCCATGTCAATAAAGGTACGGTTGCGATCTGTATTTTTTTTGGGAAACAATTCTATTAGTTATTTACATTACCTATTTGTATTTATATAGATCCTCACTTTTAAAATGATGATTTTTAGATCCTTACATTACCCATTTGTATTTATTTAGTCCCTCACTTTTAAAATGATGATTTTTAGATCCTTACATTACCCATTTGTATTTATTTAGTCCCTCACTTTTAAAATGATGATTTTTATTCCCTTACAAATGTAAAATGTCAAATTTCGATACCTAAACTAAATCCTCAGCACTTTTTGGTCTGAATTAATTGTGTGTTATTCACATGATATATTTTTTGAGTAAAATTTAGGAACTCGTTTTCCCTTTCCAACACAAAACTCGAGCATCGGATTGGATTATAAATTTTGGAAAAAAAATACCACAAGTCAGGTATTGAAATAATTTTAAATACAAACAAATTGATAATCAATCACTTACTTCATATCCTTTGCACTCATAAAACATTCTACTCAGATGAATTTATAAATTTTATATCCCCGAAAAATACGTCATGTGAACAATACATGACAAATTTAGGCAAAAAAATACTTAAAATTTGATTTAGGGACCAAAATTCAACGTTTTATATATGTGAGGGACATGACAAATTTAGGCCAAAATACTTGGGATTTGATTCAAGGACTAAAATTTAACATTTTACATTTGTCAGAGACTAAAAATCATCATTTTAAAAGTGAAAGATTAAATAAATACAAATATATAATATAAAGGACTAAAAATTATTATTTTAAAAATAAAGAATTAAATACATATAAATACGTAATTTGAGGGAGTAATATAGTGATTTTTCCTTTTTAACCTTCTTTTTTCTGAGCGGGCTGTTTTTCAAGTTACCACTTACGACCTACAATCCAATGCCGACAAATTTGCACCCCAGTATTAGAAATTTAGATAAGATTTTCCAACTAAACAAAGATTTTGGTAAGATGTTTTTGCGTGATGTATAGTCCTAGTCACTTCTTTATTTGAAGGGAAATAATTATATCGTCACTTTGATTTGATGTCTTTTAGATTTGCTATTGGACATAATCAAATTAAACCAAAAGGTGATATAGACCAAAAAAAAGGTTACATGGAATCATTTGCCTCCCACTAAAAAGGCTAAAGGCTATCCTGCATGATCAATGGTGTTTTTTTATTCTAATTTGTGACCATCGGACAAGAATAACGACATGCACAAACTTGCCCATCTTTCTCAAGAATCTTCAATTTTTCATACCAGACACTCCTGATTCTTATTAGATAATGGAGGTTTATCGATTCAAGTGAAAACTCACACACACGATATAAGATTTTTTATCTTATTTTTTACTTTAATAATTAATGAATTATCAAGATTTTATAAAATAATTTTAGTATAGTATTGATACATATCAAATTTAAATTTACAAATTAATTACACACTAATACACGTTTTCCTAAGCGTACAGGTCACATAGTAATGTATAGGTCATAAAAATCATTCCCACGTGAAACAATTTAGATTAAACTGCCAAATACTTAATATCAATTACTATTCAGACAATCACAAATTGAGAAGAATTATTTTTGAATTTTTTTTATAATAAATTAAATAACAAACTAACCCTAAAAAATTAAGAAAAAAAATAAATTTGCACAAATTGAGCGACAAACTAACTAATTTAACTACAAAAGAATTAATTGACGGAAACCCTAACTAAAATTAACTGAAAATCTAACGAAAGCAAATTAAAATAAATAATGATATTAAACCAAGAATTAACACTAAATTAAAATTGACTAAACTAGGCAAAAAGTAATTAAATAATTAAATGGCAAAATTGAAGTAAAATAATTAATTAATAAATACTTAAACGTATTTCGAACCCTCCGAAGATTGTAACTGGTTCTCCGGAAAATTCACGACACTAAAATCACGAATTGTAATAAATCTATGAACAAATTCTTGAAATCAAAATTCAAAAATTGCTAAAAAAATTTAATACAAAAAAGTATATAATTATCAATAGAGAACTATAGTGGCTACTCTCAAAAAATACCTATAAAAAAAATTTTTAAAAAAAAAACTCCACTGCTTATGAGGAAAAAGCACTATTTATAGAAATATGTGAATTTTTTATTAATAAACAAATTTTGTACCCCACGATTATTTTTCTTCACAATCCTTGATGGCCCACGACTACTCCCTTGCACACATGCACGTTGAACTCCTTCCCACAAACCTTGCTGCAGCAAGGAACGTTTCTCCCAAAGTGAGCTTGGCTCTCTTTTTTTTTTTTCCCTCTTTCATTATTCAGAATTGCAAATCTCTACTTTCAAACTTTTAAAATTACCTTTTCCTACATAACACAAATAAATGTACATTAATAATATAATTTTAGCACAAATTTAATACTAAAACTTACAAAAACACATTTAAACACACAAAACCTAATTTTAATTTAATATTCCTAAATCACACACAAAACACCGAAAATTAGGACAACAAAACATCAATTAGGGTACATAGTAAATCAATTATCCTCAAATTTCTAGAGTTATCAAGTAATCTTGACAATTCTTTTAGTGTGACAGAGAATAAAATAAGATGTGAAATAGAAAATCATAAACATTTCTCACAAGAAAATACAAATAGCTGAGTGCATTAATACAATTATTCTAACCAAATTGCATTAGCATGAATGTAACGGATAATTCATAAACATTCCTTGAGCTTTATGCTAATAACAACTTAATATCTCCAAATTTTTTAAAATATCACTTAAAAATTAAGGAACGTAAGTGATATTTTTTAAAATTTAAGAATATTAAGTAATAATAAAATATGGCTTTGGTTATCTTTTTACATTATCTTCATTTTTTATTTACTGCTTAATAGAACAAACTTGTGCAAAGAACGTAACAACTTTAATAGTACTTCACATTTCATTTTTATACTTTTTTAATCTTTCATATTTAAAATGATATATTTTAATCTCTCAAAAATTTAAAATATATCATTTTGGTCCCTCAATACAATTACAGGCATAACTTCATTTTGGTTTGAAATACTCATATGCGTATCAAATGTTATATTTTTCATGAGCAAAATTGATAGCACTTAAATTTTAAATGTTAAACGACACTATTTAAAATCTCTTTCACTACCACCCCCAAATTCTCACTTATCATCACTACCTTTATTTCATTCTCTCGCCACTTTTCCTCCGCCACTTCTACTCTAACAACCCCATCTTTTTCATTTTTGAGAAAATTTAACATTTAAAATTATATATAGTCAATTTTGTAATCAAATATGTTACATTCGATACGCATGTAAATATTTCAAATTAAAATATATCTATATCTGTGTCGAGAGACTAAAATGGTATTTTTTGTATTTGTAAGGGACTATAATACATTATTTTAAATGTAAGTGATTAAAAAAATATAAATATAAAATATAATTTTTGCAGTTTCTTTTTTTTTTTTTTTTTTTTTTTTGAGGGGGTAGCGGGGGTGGTTTGGGCGCTTGCTAAAAGGCAATTTCTTCGAGTTACCTTATGGACTTTATGGGTTCTTTCGACGGGTCACGTTATCAAGTCACATGCACTGCAATTGCCTCAATGATGTGACAATTACAAACTTTGGAACACTGGCTCATATTGTAATCTCACAAATATCGAAAAGGAGCCATGAAATCGAAAATATATACAGACATGTACGTAGATTTATCGCTAAAAATTGTTTGTCTTACATTTTACTTTATTTTTTGTTACATTAAATAATAAATTTTTAAAATTTTATAAAATAATCCTGACAATAATATGATAAATAGTAAAATAAGATATGTGTGACAGAAAATTTTTTACCGTATATTTACTCTGCTTCGTACTTCTAAGTTGTTGGCGATTTTTATTTTACCATCTATATTCAATTTTAGGTATACTGTATTTTAAATTTTCATATATATCTCATTTTAATCAAATTTGTAACACCCAAAAAAATATTAATAAAATGTTTATTTGATCACTAAATTATACTCTAATTATCATTTTAATTACCAAATTTTTTTGATGATAAAAAAATCACTCAACTTTTAAAATTACATTTAAAATATCATTGCGTTAATTTACAGGATAAAATTTCCCTTAATCAACGCAGGTATGGGTCTTCAAATCCTAAAAACGTTTAGCATACCATTGAATGCCATTCCCAGAACAAAAGCAGGAGTGGTTGATTAGGGGTCCGAGACAGAGGTGATTGCAACATGGTGAGCTTGAGACCAAACTCATAAGCCCAGATGGAATTGACAGAAGCTTCATCTTTTTCTATGGCAAAATTATCATAAGGTCTTTGGTTAATGGATTTTTAGAGTTATGAGTCAGCAAAAGGACACAAAAAAAATTAATCAGAGAATAAATGTTGTCATTAAAATTTTTTGACTCAATTTTTTTTTCCTTGATTTTGCATAAGTTGACACCTAAAACCTTGAATAGTTTTGGCAGAGATATAATCGATGATGATAGCGGCTGTGATAGTCTCCGGAAGTAAACAAATTCACAATTGAAGTTTTTTTTTTTAGTCCAAATGTGTTCCATGTAGATTTTTGAGCGAGTGTTTATTTACTACGAGTGTGTGAGTTTGACGAGGCAGACGGCAGACAGAGGGAGAGTAGAGAGAGTCGAGAGGACTGAAGGGTGAGGTGGCGGGGTGCCCTAAGTGGAGACGATTAGGAGTTGAAATTGTAAATGTAGTAAATTAAAATTACTTAAATTTTTATTCAAAATTTTTTTACATTTTTTAGTAAAATTTTATTTATAATTTATTTTTATTTTTTATTAATTAATTTTGACTCTAATTTTTTTATTAATATTAGTTTAATATAGTTGGATACAAATGTCTCTCATGATATGTATGTGAATCAACAAACACTCAATGCTTTAAATTGAGAGAATGGTAAAATTGAGTGACCTTGTCTGTCACCAAAGGAATTTAGTTATTAAAATGACAATAAAAAAATAATTTAATGACTAAATAAATACTTTAGTCAAAAAAAATTAAAACTCATTTTGTTTAAATGTTAATTTAATTATCCATGTGTGATGAAATTTTTCTTTGAAGAAATTACTATGCACTTACTAAACAAACTTTATATTAAGAAGTTACGCTGTATCAAACATCATTGTTGCATGGGACCATTTCCATCGACCCCGGAAACCTACCCCCATTTACACTCAATAAATATCCTACCTATAAATCTAACAACATTTGTAATAAATATTCTCCTTCGATCAACTCACACCCTTCAAATTCAAAATACACCAAACTTGCCAAACAGAAATAGAAATTATCAAGTAATTAACAATAGAATTTAAGTTGTAAATCCTAAATTCAATTATTTTACTTAATTAACATTTATTTTGGCTAAAACCAAGCTGTCTTTTGGCCAGGTCGAAACTGACACGTGTCCCCTGTTGTTGTACATTACCGATGATCGACAGTGCCCCATCTGTCGGAGCAAACGCCAGACAATAGGTGCCCCGTGAATTAATCGGTACAAGGTAATTAATTGGCTATCAACGACAGCGTTTGGCCGTTGGCGAACAAAAACGACACCGTTGGAACCTTCACCGATGACATGGACGAAAAATCGTAACACGTGTCAAATAAAGAGATCCCACTCGTTGAACGTAAATTCGAAGCATGCTTCACAAACGCGTCACGCAATGAGTTGTACGCCTGAGTTTTCAACCGAGTCACAGCGGTTCCCGAGTCGACTATAATTCCTCCTCGCCCGTTCTCGTCCACCTGAAAAATAGACTCCGGGATCGTCAATCTCTCCCCGCCAACACTGATTCCGACGAGTTCCACGTAGTAAAATAAATCATGTTTCGGGTTGGTAACCATGGAAGCAAAGACCGAGTCACCCGGTGGAGCCGAGTTGAACTCGAGAGTGGAGGACGCGGACGAGTCACGGTTCACCATACAATAAGAAAACGACGTCGCTTTAATCCGACCAGGCAATGAAAGCGGCGCGCGAGCCAAGCCAATTAAGCCAGCCGCGCCTTGAAACAACTCCCTCGTTATCATGCCCGCACCCGAGTGGTACGCTAGTAATCGACCCCGAATTTCCAAACGACACCGTTTCAGTAGCCAAATCCCCGACCGTGTAGGACCCATCTCCATAAGACACCTGATAAAGACACTTGTCGCCTCTACACCCAGAGATTTGGAGATCCGAACATTCCTGCGAAGAGCAGGAAACGGTTCGATAAGAGGACGACGAACTCGGGTCAAATAACGGGTCGGTTTGCTGATAACAGTCGGTACAAGGTTGGCACTGGATCCAGCTGAGATCACTACCCGTATCAATAACCATATAGTATTCTTTAACGGGTTGACCCACACCAATTCGGGCGAAATACTCCCCGCTCCCCTGACTTGTCCCGGAGGTTAACGGAGATTCCAAGTCCTCCGGGTGGATAGCGGTTTGAACCGGTTTAAGGTCCGAGTGGGTGTAACTGGAGAGAGCAAAGTTAAGGTTGGAGTTGACGGAGTCAACTCGGGCCGAGTCACGGGTCTTAAAGACGGGAGAGAGTGAGGGTAGAATAGTCTTTATGGTGCGGTTTTATTATGGAAGCCCGCGGGTGAAGTGAAAATGAAAGCACTGAAGAGTTATATGGAGCGGTGGAGGTGGGTGATTTTTCATTTTTTGGGGAGAAAATTTGAAGGGTATTTTTGAGAGAGGATGAAACGTCAAAAACGTCAAACTTCTTAAGGTTTTGAAAATGAAGAGGCTGATGGCGAAGAGAGGTTGAAAGGGGGGAAAAGGAAATGAGAATTAGGAGAGAGAAGACAAGGAAGAAGGTGGAGGAGGGGCTTTGAGTTTGGGCCATTTAGTTGTTGTTTAGAGGAGTGATGAGAGAGTTGAAGTGAGAAGAAGGGGTTTAAGTAAAGGAAGAGTGGAGAGTTGAGAGGAGGGCCCTGCGGGCTTGTTAATATTTTCCTGTTGAATGAGTGAGAAGAAGACGAGCAATTAAAGTTCGATATGACTACTAGGTGAAAAAAAAAAAAATTACTCACTCTATGTCCAATTAATATAATTTAAGAATTAAAAATTAACAATACTTTCTGTTAATTTTTAAGTGTCGTAAATCGAGTGAGTAATACATATTTACACCGCACGGTTAAAAAACGGAGCATAAACCTGCTCTCTAAAGTTAAAGTTTTTTTTTTTAAATGAAGTAAAGGAAGGCTTTAAAAACGTCTAATCTCGTGTTTCTTGTTACTTTGGAGATAGACAATGCATGCATGGTTTGTTTCACAGTAAAAACGTCTAATCTCGTGTATCTTTCACTAATTGTTTTGGTAAGAAAATGATCTTTCTTACGTATTTTAAAGTGTTTTTGATCAAGAAACATTGACTTTTGATTTATAAATTGAAATTAATAATACCGATAGTAATAACAATAACCGATCCAAAACAGCATCTAGTGGTATGGTAGTACGAGTATTTATTAGCTAGAGGACCCAACTAACATAAGTTTTTTTTTTTTTTTGGGATTTCTCGTTTAGCCCTTCTTTTTGTCTGCCTAGCGATTCTAGTTTTTTACTCTTGGGACAAAACTGTTGTACTTCCTTCACAATCTTTTTGTTCAAAATCTGTAATTCTTTTTTTCTTTTTTAAGAAAAAGTTTCTTAAAGTTTGAGAGCAAAGATGGTGTAACACTCTCTTCACCATCTTATTATTTAAATGAAAGGGATGGCTGAAAGCTCTTTGCGTGGTGGAGAGGTGAGAGGTCTCTAAAACCATAAGAAAATCACTTAAAACTGTAAATTCCCCCATTTATTTTTAGCCCCAGATCCATATGTATTTGCAGTTAAGCATTAAATAAAACAAGAATACAAGAAAGGCAGTTGGGGAAGTGATGGTGCCGTACCGAAGTTAATGTAGCTATAAATGTCGTTGATTCTTCCGTATTGTAAGAACTCTCAACTCCTCAAGCCACCCCAAAACAACATTAAATCGAATACTAATGCAATTTCTAGTTGTATTTGATCAGCGATATATAGGTAGATGAATATTCTCGATCTAACGTTTCAAGAATTTTGATGGATGATCAATTGAAGCACTGGCTACATAAGAAAAGTATTGAATCGATTCTTTTTTATGAATAACAAGCCTATTTGATTAATGATGCAAGCCAGACAGATGTGCAAGGCGGACTCTGAAATAGAAAACCAGCATATTCATGATAAATTTTGCATTAAATGAAATTTTTATCTCGAGTAGTTTTCAGTGCACCTAGGAAAAAAATTTTCTCAGTGAAGAGGTCAGCAATTCAACTGAGATTTTCCGAGTTTATTGAAATTCATAACTTCGAAATATGGGTTTGATAACTGGAGTTAATCTGTGCGATTGCATTTGGCAGTCGGCCGACATGTTCAGAGCAGAACCTGAAACAAGAGAAATACTACTACTGCTTCGGGAAAATTGATATGAACCAAGAGCAAATCCAACAATGAGTTGCTCCTTGATTTTATCCGAAACATATGCAGCTAGGAAGAGACTATTCATCCAGAAGATAATATAAACCACTAAAAATAAAAGAGAACATATTCTTACTGACTTCTAATAAAAACTGTCCTTGTGCTTGTTTCCTTTGCATCTTCTACGTTACCCTTGCAGACGGAACCGACTGGAGATCAGGGAAAAAAAACTCCCATTTTTTCCAGCTGGGCTGTAGCCAAAGAAGGTTTATCCCGTTATAGAACAAAAGAAGACGGGCAAAGTTTTTGGAGCCCCAACTTGCATGAAACAAAAACGAAGCCCGTTGCAATAAAATTTATGATGGTCAACAATTAATAACACTTTAATAATTATTTAATAACTAATAAGAGGAATCTATTTGCATTGAATAACTCATTTTACTAAATATAGGGGAAAACTATGTTCCTCCAAATAATAGTCTCATATTTATTCTTGAACAACCTACTAATTGCACAATAATCAAAATAAATTTTACCATTACAAGCTATGTGGGATCGTAAAATATGGTATCGGCTCACAACCATAAACACACTTTAGTTCTTCAGTAAAAAAAAACTTCTCTAGGCCGAAATATGTGTAAAGTCGTAAGAACATTGAAATTCTAGCGCTCAATGAAATTAGGACATCAGTGATAATGCAGCCCGATGTAGTACATATAATTTATCGGTACCTAAAACAATTGTACAACATAAAGTTAGTGATGATATGTGACAAATTTAGTACATTGTATGAACTCCTACGAAGTAGCATGTCACAACTGACCAGACTCCCTCCAACCACAGACTGTAGAAAAAGACTAATGGGGCATTGAATAAATTTGGACCAACTTCAGAGGTTAAAAAGAGTATGATGTCACTCATCTTGTCAGCAGCTAATCAAACAGAATTCTATTACACAAATTTCTTTGTGTGCACCAATTAGGCTCTTTACGGGCATTTTCTTTGAACATAAGAAGCACCATTCTCCTCAAACCTGTCATTAGAACAAATGAAAAGATGTAAAAAGTCTTTGAAGAATTAGTGGTGAAAAAAGAAAAAAAGTTGCATTATGAGCAAGAATAGTCATAAAGATAACTCACTCGTAGTGTTTCAAAGATTTTGAAAACCACATTTGCTGAAAGGAACCAAGTGATGCCAATATGCTCCCACCTATCCAAACACTAAACAGTGGCATATATATTAGTCGGTGGCATCCAGTGGTTCTATTAGTATGTATAGAATAAACAATCATCCAAGCGAAAGCTGAAAACACCGGCAGGCAGGTACATGCATGCAGGAATTCATATATACCACCAATATACACGCAGTAGAAAACATTTATTTCCTACTCTCTCTCTCTTTTATATTGTTTGGGGTGGTGGGTTCTCTCTCTCTCTCTCTCATATTGTTTGGGGTGCTGGGTTCAAACAAGACATTCTACCTGAATCTCCTTTCTGTTGCATTTCCACTTGCCAATACTTTTACTCTGGCTGCTTGAGGAGATTCCTAGAAACAGTGGGCCAAGAATCAATAAAATTTAATTAACTCAAACCAAAAAACCAACTTGACACCATATTAGTTCATCACAATAACCATCCATGGAAACAGACCAGAATCAGAAACAGGATAAATAACCACAAAGAAGAATTACAGTTTGAGTTCTTAGAATTCTTGTCATGTTATATGCATGCTATGTCAGAAAATTCCATCATATTCCATGAAGAGAGCCACATATGCCTTTTAAATCCTTTTGCTTCTTGTTCATCTTTTCCTTTGTTACACAATTTTTTTCTTCTCTTCTTTCCCGCTCTTCTTTTTTAGGGAGGGGGAGGAGGAGGAAGAAGGAGAGAGATCAGGCTCTCCATAATAATGATATACTTTTGGTTTTAATCTGACAGAGAAAACAAACCTCTAGCAAGTCTTTTTCCAGGCGTTCCTTTAATTGTTGCATTGATGCTGTGCCACCAGCAAGCTGTGTAAGAAAGAGTGAACTTAGACAAAAATATGATCCAATCTTCAGGGTATAAGAAATTATCACCAGAGACATTATAAAGTCGAATATGTAAACAATCCCGGAGCTTCGCACAATGACCTCGGGCATAAAGCAGGAATGTGAGTAATCCATCTTTAAGAGTATTGACCAAAAGTCAGCTCAGACCAAAACATTCAAAACAGCAATAATTTATGGGCAGCTTTTCTGAAAAAGGACCAACTTCAACTTCTGGTTACTACAGTATTTATCAGCAAATTGTAATCAGTTTGGAAAACTCAGAAGTCAATTAGATCATATGAAGCTCATGGCAAAGGCAATTCTTTTGGGACATAGTTAAATGTGCATGATTCGATCAGGAACGGCCAGACAACAAAATGCAAGAGAAAAAGAGCAAGAGCACGTATAAAGCATTACATACAGGTTTGCCATCATCAAAGTAGCAGATATGGTATACCCAAAGCACCACCACCATGTGAAAGAACGAATAAACAAAAACAACAGGCTTGTGCATTTCAGTGAAATTTATATTTATGTTACAGGGTTGAACAATTACCAATATACTGCTGAATAGTTCTCTCCTAATGTCCACATCGCACTTATTTATGCTCTCTAAGACCTGAGAATTTCAATAGGTAAGAAGAAATTACTAGGGTAAAAATAATGACACAAAGACCCAAGCTCAAGCATAGAAGCAGAGTATTTACCATTTGTGGCAGGCCACGAACAGAAGGCGTAATCTCTGCAAAATTTTCCATGCCAGGAATAGTCTGACAATATCACATCATGTCAGAAAATAATAAGCGAAAGCAAACAAAAAGAAGGCGAAAGAACTCTAAATGGATCCTTTGATTGAAACAACTCATGGTTTTTGAATCAAAGAAGGCCAGTTTAATGACAAGCTATTTTGAGTAATAAATTTTTCTTTTACTTTGTGTTTTCTATAGTTAGTTGATAATTTAAACCTAGACAATTACAATTGATCAAAAAACACAACAGTACCGCACTCATTTCAAAAAACAGTCACATGACAGGGTATAGAAACATGGTTTCATTATACTTATAAACTCCTCCAATACAGTTGCAGCCTTGTATTGTTTCGTACTAAGGAAGTAATTATTAGACAGTAAGTGTTCCAGCCTGCTACAAGATGAGAAGACGTGCTAAAGGAGGAAAATATTACAAGCACCTAATAAAAGTCCCTTGGTTGAATGTGTGTTTTCAAACCTTCCATAAATGCCAATGGCAATAAAAAAATTCAAAGGTCTGGCCATGGAAAGTAGCTTTAAAGTCCTGTCTAATGAAATAATTTGAGCTATGATTCTCAAACCAGGCACACTGTCTAATGAAATAATTTGAGCTATGATTCTCAAACCAGGCACATGTCAAAGAGATCTTGCAACGTATGAGTATTCTAGTGTAGCTTAATTTTCCTTTCCTTGGCCAAGAAGAAGGATGAAAACTTAAACTTGCACATGTCATAATGATCTGAACATGCACCCACAGCACGAAAATAAGTAAATCAGAACAGACTAAAGCTCCAATGGGGAAGATAAACTGAGGCTGAAAATTTTGACATCACAACTCCATTTATCATAAGCTGAAAATAAGTAAATGATTCTTGTATATTGATTGGGTTCTTCTTTTAATAATAGCATCACACATAATCTACTAAAAAACCAGGATGTTTTGCCAACTCTAATGTAGCTAAGCTGATTTGTAAGGTGAAAGAATGACAAACATGAGAAAAAGAGAGGTGAGAGTAGAGAGATAGTAAGAAAGGATTTGCTCTCCATGGCTTGCATTTAAATAATAATAAACCCAAGAAAAAGCAAACTAATCATTTAATATGCTGGAGATATGTACAATTCAACAAAAGGGCTCACAGTTAACAGAAAATTGACAATTTAAATTTGCATGGTATTTCTGAACAATTCTTGGATAACAACGATGATTATTGCATATGGAAAAAACATGAATGCATAGCACAGGTAAAAAGTTCCAAAACAACCTGAGCCAATGATGGATTAAAGAGTATGTCAGGTGTCTTGAATTTGTCAGCTCCAATTTCAATTGTCCTGGGTTAACAATCATAATGAACTCAAATAAGTAGGAGAGAATAGACAACAAGCAAAAAGTACTGAACATAAGATGGGAGAGAGATGCTGCAAATCCTGGAGTGTCAGTGCCACCATTACAAAAGGCACAAGGAAACCATGAGAGACGTTAACAGAGACAAGGGAGTGAAAAACACAGCCCTCAGTAAAGTATCAATTAAGATGCATCAAGTAGAGAAATTTGTATACTGTAAGCATGGACATATTGATGAGATTATAACTATAAAAACTTACTGTCCATCAGGAAGCTCATAAGATGTCATTGGTATGTTCGAGTATGAGCTATCTGGGAAGAATGAAAGAATAAGACTATCAGTATGTAAAGAATAAATGGTCAAGAATATAAGTTGTACATTTGTTATTGCTCCTTAATTTGATAAAATCAAAATAGGATAAATAATAGCATGTCTTAATATCACCTAAATGTTAACCAGAGAACATTAGATAGATTTACAGAACAAATATGATAAAATCACCAGTAATTAAGTTTGTTGGATTCAAGGAAGTCAAAAAGCAAACAAAGCGTATCAAATAGTTAGATTAAGCCAAAATTACAGAAGATCCTCATCAACTAGACATGTATCATGCAATTAGCTCAGTCTTCGTTGAAAGTTAGGCATCCACGAAACCTTGTATGGATCTTGACATCCCGAAGAGCTAGATGAGGATTAAAGCTGCACTTTCAATGTCAAATTACTTCCTATTTTATTGTATCGACGTAGAGACTCGAAACTTAGCGGATTTACTTATAGAAATAAAAAGATAGCACATATGGCAATATCATAAAGAAAACAGAAGAGCCTAAGAGCACTCTTCCTAAAAAAATATGGTATAAGGCATATCTGCTGCTCATGATGTCAGGAGAGGAATTTATGGATGAAGATTTAGCTATTTTTGTTGTATGATTGACACCATATTGATATTCTACAAGATTTTTTGAGATCCTCTCATTGTTTCCCTAATTTTTGACTAGTGAAGCTATTGACAGCCTTATGGTGCATGTCAATCTTGTAAAAGACTATAGGTGATTAGAGATAGGGTGAAGTATTCAGTACAAATGGAAAATCGTCTCTTTTCATGTTATTTGATATTATATCACTCAGAAGTCAAGAAATGCAAGACAAAATCAAATTCAAATAATGGACTGCGACAAGGAAATCTGAAGAATCTAATTGTCTAGGAATACAAACCATCATATGGAGTATCTGGAGCTCGACATACACATTCTTTGATATCACTAGCAATTACTCTCTGAAATAAGAAAAGGACACTCATTAACAGAAGAAAAGAGAATGCTTGCAGAATAAAGAAGATTTTAGTTAGTCAATAACCTGGCAGTAGAGTTTGTAACTTTCAGTTGTATTTGGTAAATCAAGATCCACTGTCTGAGAAAAAATAAGAAATCATACAATGTCATAAGACCACAGGCAAAGTAATGAGACCAACCACTAAATTGTTCACAAGCATTGAGGAAAAATAAACAAGATTTGATCAAGCACTATCTTCCCAATTACTGAAGCTCTCAAGTAAAATATGGCTTCAGCTTTTATTTTATAACCACTGCCTAGGGATGGATGAACTACAAAGCTCGGGCTGTTGCTTAGAATCTACAAGGCATACAGAGGGGCTAAAAGGAAATATTTAGCAAGACTTTAAGTGGAGAAAATCAACCAGAGAAGGATTAAAAAGAAAGCACATGAAGCAACAAAATTCACTAGATGTATAACATGTCAATCTCAAACCCGTTGTTCCCCCTGAATAGATTAGTTTGATCGGGAAATTAATAAAGTGGCACAAACAGCTTTTCTGGATTCAGACTACTCAAAGTCAAGATCATACAATAATGATAAACTTACCAGGAAAATTACATATGCTTTAAACTAGAGGGGCATCAAAATTAGAAAAAAAATTCATGAGATAAGAGGATAAACCACCTGAAATTCTCCTGGCCGAATTTCTTTTCTTTTGAATGAGTAGCGTGGTTTAATCTGTATTGTGAATAGGGAGAATAAAGATATTGTACATAGACCAAATAGTCAGATCTTATCTATCTTGCCCAGCTGTCAGGATTGCCAACTAATACTCATTCAGTGAATGATACTCACCACAATGCCTTTGCTTTCCAAACTTTTCATCAAGCAATCAGTAAGGATCTCTCCCCCAATAGGAGATGTTGCCACAGCCTGCGCCAAAAAATAAAACAATAATAACATATTCTGAATGGCAAAGAAAGTACAAGCTCAGCTCTCTGGAGTCTAGACTTAAATTTGGAATTTAGAAAGTACAAAATTAAAAGTGAATACTGCATCTAGAAGTACTTTTGTAAGTGTTTTCCAGAGGTAAAATAATTTCAGACTCCAGAAGCATAAGTTACTTAGTAAAACCATCAAAAAACCACTAGAAAACAAAACTTATGCAGATAAGCTACGAGCAGATGTATGGAAGTCTTTGTAATAGCTTTCTAAGAGCAGACACATACATGGCTCATGACTTCCAGCATCCAAGAAATGCCATTATAATCTATGCTCCACACACTTCCTTATGCATATTATCCTTGCAACATTAACTTTCCATATTTACCTGATCCTAGTTCTTAAATTACACTTGGATCTCATTTCAGGTATTCAACAAGGAGTTCAGCCTCTAAACTCAACCTCTATTTCAGCTATTTCACCATGTAAGACTTTTGGAATTCAGAGATCAAGCAATGTTTAATTACTGAAATCAGGCCCCAAAGAACAAAAGAATTAAACACGTACAGTACCTTTCCCATCATGCAATACGCACTGGTTACTTAATTCTACTAAATATTCTGCTCAGTATGTTAAAGGTCTATTAGAACTTGCTGAAAAACAAGAACGGTGACCAGGTCCCGAAGAACAAAAGAATTAAACCAGTTAAGTACCTTTGCCATCATGTAATACGCAGTGGTTACTTAATTCTACTAAATATTCTGCTCAGGATGTTAGAGGTCTATTAGAACTTGCTGAAAAACAAGAACAGTGTTATCTAGGCTTAATAGTTAAATTTAAAACATTTGTTTAAAGACTAAATTGAGTGACAACACCAACCCCTACACGCGCGGTGGTTTTGTTTATCAAAAAACCAGCTTTATCTGGTTAATAGAATAGGTAAGAAATATTACGGAAGGAACTTGACAAAGTATATGAAATAGAAAAAATAAGCATCACAAGAATAGGCTCCAGCCTATCAATTTTATCAATATGAACACTGTCTCTTTGGTTAATCTTCAGATCATGTGACCTTCAACCTGGCCAACTATAGGAAGACGTGCAAGAACCAGGAGAACAAAAATAAATATCATCACAAGATTGACAGATTGTGATAAATTTGAATCTTACTATGAAAGAGAAATGTGGGATTTGAAGGAGGTATATGGATATCAATCCACAACTACAATAAGACTAGAAGTACACAAAAAAATATGAAGTGTATCCTAAGTTAGTCACCTGATATAGCTCACAAAGAAGCTACAGTATACATAAGCTAACAGATAAACATAGTATAACATTGGTATGCTGATGCTGGAAACACTCCAAAAAAGCCCATTCTAAGAAGGTGAATGTCAAGGATAGAATTGTAAACATTTCCTGAATAGGCCAATAGGCATACCTTTTGAAGTACATACCCATCATGCACAGGAGCAACTGTAGTTGATCCACCACCACTGAATCAATTAGTAGTCAACAGTAAGTCGGTAACCATTTTGTAAGTGTCAATTGAAAGAAACAAAATCAAATAACAAGTTAAGAGAGAAGGTAAAAATAAAAAATAAAAAAAAGAGGCAAATAAAGCACAAAATATTAATGGAAGGATAAGCATAATTCTAAGCACAAACAGAAATAAAATGCTCAAGATGCCACATCAGAAGTTATGATCAGTAACACTAGCAGATAAGAAGATATACCGGCAGAATTAGTTAATCAACAGGAAGAAAGTACAAAATTCAATGCAATATAAAGACCACAGATGCATGGCATAACTTAAGCTATTCCGTGAGAGGATTGCTGAACTAGAGATAAAGTAGATGCTGATATTGCAATAATAAGTGATTTTTCTTTTCCTTCCTCGGTACAGACTGTTTCAACCAAACAACATTTGAGGATGAAAATCAGAGTTCACAAATTATTTGAGTAAATGTTGCATTGATCTATTTCTTAATAGCAGATCTTCAATACTAAACAACAATGGTGGTTATATATTAAAGATAGATCAGAAAGGACAAGAGAACAACCTAGCCAAATTTGAATAAAGAACCTGGAATACCACACCATATTACTCCACTTGATTATTTCTATATCTCCTCATGACATATAGGTGGAGATGAAAAGGGACTAGATGAAGATGAATGAGTCAGTACATATTACACATACAGGAACAACAATTTGCAAATGGGTAAAGAATTCAACTCGGACCAATATGCAAGATCCAATAGGATAATGCAACTTTGATGCAAAACAAAATTTAACATATTGCACAATAAAATTAGGACTAAGAGTTGGAATGCAGCAGAAAGCTCTCACCTATCAACTACTAAGGAGGTTGCGACGCCCTGACGCAAATGATGTGAGAACCTGAAATTAGAAAATCCCAGCACATAATTAACATAACACACAGCTATTTCATCCAGAATAGGAAAATGATGCTGCATACTTGATCCAATATAGATTTAAACTGGGACAAGAAACAGTTCAAAGATGAATGGAGGAACTCACAGCATTTTTGGCCAAAAATAATGCAGGAACCTGGTACTTTTCAAACATAATCTCTGCTGCCCTGTTACATACCATGTCAATCTTTCTAACTGCTGAACCTAGAATCCAATACTCCAGCAGCTAACTACTAGAAGCAACATAGTGACACCACAAAATGTAAAATCACTTCACAAGAGCATAAAGTCCTTCAGATTTTTATGTATTTATCATCATGAAAACCAACATTGTTTCACATAAGAGACCGAGAAGAAACAGACTTAAATAAAAGACGGGTGTTCAGCAAGTCATGTTATTAGGGGTAACAGAGCAACAAAAAGAGGATTTTTCTGAGAATGGTGTAAGCAATGTGGCATATCAGAGCCTTTCTTTTGTATCCCTGAATTATTGGAAATGGCAACAAAATACTTTGTTCTCAAAGAATAAAAGTTGCAAAAGAGGAGAGACAAAAAAACCAAGGCTTACTTCATGAAAAGTCTACCAACTACTCTCTCTCTACTATATAATGTTCACCCATATTAAGATGCATGGAGAAGAAGGGTACTCAAAAGAAATAGAAGTTTATAACAGTTGCATCATCTGTATACAAACATCGGAAATGAGTATTATTAATCTTTTGGCACAAGAAAGCAAAAGAATCTTCTTGGCAATGAACATGAGAGTTATCATGGAAGTAGCCCTACACATTTCTGCACAATCCAGGTATAGGCAGAGAAAATTATAATACTTAAATAACAAAATGGATTGTAATTGCCAGCTCACTTTTCTCTCTGTTGTTGAGTATTAGCACAAGGCTCAGCAAGCAGCATTGGATGCTCCTTAGGATCAATCAAGAGGCAATCCCTATCCATAAATGACAAAGCAAGCAACAGAATTGTATCATAATGTTCATATGGTGATATAGATCACTCTATGCTGATTAATACAGAAAAAGATGTAGAGATACACAATCAAATGAAAAAAAGAAGGAACACAATTTTCCACAAGACACACAACAATGAGAAAAGGGAAACTTTTGCCTGAATTTAGTGCAAGAAAACAACAAACATTACCTCAAAGCTCTCCATTTCCAATTTTCTACTATTTCTAATTAATTATTAAAATTTAGTGGATGGACAAGGGATGAGAGTAATTTGGGTATTTGGAAAATGAGGTGTGTAAATGAAGGGTCTTTTAACATAATAAAATACAAAAAGGGTGTGTTAGAAGCTATAGAGGCGTGGGTATATCACTTGCTAAAAGTTCTGTCCACATTTGGATTTTGTTCTTTCCACTGCTTGAAGTGATTGTTACGACCACGAAGAAACAAAAAATCCCAACTACGGATATATAAGAGCCAAAACTGCTAAGGGCAGGCATAAGCCCCAAAAGGGGCGAGGAAGGTGACAGCGCGACTCAGGCCCAGTGTGCCTTTTCTGAGAATTGGAAAGAAAGTGTCGGTGCAAGCTTATAAAATCTTCCAAGAACCTATTTCATCGATAAAAGCCTGTACAACAAAATAATAGCACCCGTTAAGTTTTCTCTTTTCTCATTTTCTCCCCTGAATCCCCAGACTATGCCTAAATGTTCCCCATTACTAACATCTGATCTATGCCGTAAGCAAACCATTCTCGCTGTCCATGCAACATCTGACCAGTAAAGAAAGATTCACTTTGATTTCCACATAAGGAAAAGAATCTGCTTTTCTTGCAACTTCTACCACAATCATTTACCAATTTTCAAAAAAAAAAATCAACAGGGAAATGAGAGAGTATAAATCGTGCAACCAAGTTTCATTCTTTCTAACATATCACAAGGGACGTAATTTAAATTCGTCTCCCCCCCCTGACATGGATACACATCTAAGATGGGAGGAAGGGGCAGTGAGCTTGTCCGCAAGGAGCGACAGGGGAATGGAATTAGATCTCAATCACTCAGGTTAACACCTTTAGTATTGGAGCAAACTCTGAGCTCGTCAATAATAATAAGTAGCTCAAGTAAAATTTGTAAAACAGAAACAATCAGGTCAAATTGATTTTATAGAACACAGGTTGAGAAAGTTAATTCATGGAAGAATTGATGCAGCCAGTTTTGAGATATAGCAGAAAAAGCTGAGAAATCCACTTGATTTGATGACAATTAAAGACAAATGCAGTAGCAGATATAAAGAATCCATATCCTTTGAGACAAATTTAGTATATCAAGTGAAGAATTGAATCACAAAAAAAATAAAAATAAAAATAAAGTAAGAACAAATAAGCAAGGGTTACTTACTTGAAGGCGTGATCCCATATGCTTTCAACAATATCCCAATCAGCAACTAACCCATCTTTGATTGGAGATATCACCTAGTCAAGTAGAATATCATAAGATCAAAATAACCTTGACCAAAGGAAATACAATATGTAGGCCAAAACATTTATAAAAGATGTTCTGCTAACTGACCTCCATGTTATCCCGGCGGTATCCCAAGCCTTGAGATCCTACATAAAGCTTACGCTTACTCTTGGATTTAGAATCTGGAACAGATCCAGAGTTCTTGTCTGCATTGTCTGGCTCATCAACTTCCATTTGATCAATTGATCCAACAACCTAAGGGAGAAACAACTGCTAGATCACTTGTCTACCACAAATTAAATGCCATATTCCTCAGGTGCATCATGTTTCTCATAAGCAAACTATGCTTTAGGAGCATCAGTTTTCTACAAATGTGCTTCATGTTTGCAATAATCAAAACTCTACAAAATTGGCTGCTGTTCAGTTAGTGCTCTAGAATCAATTTAAAAACTTCATAAATATTTCTCCTTCTAAGGCTCCATTCCAATCTCATCAAGATTAGATAAAGTGAGTTCCTTTAATCCGTCCATCCATAATTCGAAGTTATTCACAACCTTCAACAACTCCCTCGTGTAAAAAAATTCAAAACAACTGAATATAAAATATTATACAACACCAAAAACCACATCCTACACAACTTATAAGAATTATTCTACCCATCTTGTTCCTGGATCAATATTTCCATTACCAAACTAATATCACAGTTTTACCAGCATTACTACAGTCAACAAGATGGCGTCATAATTTTGTTGGAACAATATACTCAGATAATGTGTAATGAACATTTTCCAAAGCTTTCTTGTGCAGGACATTTACATTCACAGAACCAACACCAAAAAAACCTAGTTTTTTCAATTAATTACACAAACTTCATTTGTGACATTTAAACATTCACCAAATGCATAAAGTCTGAAGAATGCTTGCTGTCTAAC
This sequence comes from Cinchona pubescens, assembly GCA_025175665.1. Classification (NCBI taxonomy): domain Eukaryota; kingdom Viridiplantae; phylum Streptophyta; class Magnoliopsida; order Gentianales; family Rubiaceae; genus Cinchona; species Cinchona pubescens. Next base: position 1,727,701 of record JANKKI010000076.1, read on the forward strand.
GTCAAAATGTGCACAGAAAAAAAAAAAAAAAAACCATAAAATTGCGAACTTTGACTGCAAAATTCACTTCCAAAACAGTGCCTTTGTAGCCACATTATAAAAGCAAAACTGGAAATACATAAAATCAGTTATATGTCGGGAGTTAAAAAACTGAAATGGAGAATCGGCAGTTGCTTACCGAAGGAAAGACGGCTTTCGGAGCATCTTCGCCAGCGTAACCAGCTTTGCAAGTGTGAGAGCCTAAATCTACCACTATAGCTGATACCTCATCTGTATGTACATATTATATAGTGACAATAATTATATATACAAAGTATATCGGTGTAAACGACCAATTCAGTGTGTGTTTTTGTATGTGAGAGAGACAGAGTAGAATACTTACCGCCTCCGTACATGATTGAAGTTGAAGGAAGGAATCAATTGCCTCCGTCTTTCTTCGTTCTTTTGCTTCTGAGTTCTGCGCTGAAACCCGCAGCGAGGGCTTTTGGTGGGGGTTTTGAATGCTGCCAATGCGGGCTGCACCACTATGATTGCTTTGGGTCGGGTCGGTCGGTTTTAAACCCCGGGGATTTTTTTTTTTTATTTAAAAAAAAAAAAAAAAAAGCTTGTTATTGTTATGAATAAAAAATTTTGTACCTGCCATGCTGAAGATGTATTGTTTATTTTGTAAACGTTGACGATGGTAAAATTTTTTTAACATATATGCGGGTGAAAAATTATGAGTATTCCATCGCTTTTAATAAATATTTAAATATATAAACTTTCGATGTTCAAAAAAATAAAAATTACACTGAGTAAATATATGTTACATGTGTAATATGTATCATATATCTACAATAGTGCAAAAAAAAAAAAATTTACAATTAATCCTATTTCAAAGCCGATTGACTACGTTTGCTTCTCAAATCAAATTACCCGCCATCAACAGTAATTAGCAATCGGTATATGTATTCATATACATAACTATTAGTATATAGTTTTATTTGTCTAAATGTCTCAATTTTTTCCGCTCTGAATTCACTCATGGGCATAAAATCAAGTATCTTTTTTTGGCTTAATACTGAAATCAGGAATTTTTTTATAGGATCTTTCTCCTTTTTTTTTTTGGTGGGGGTGAGGGTGTAGGGTAATTTTTTAAATGAATTTTTCAAGATTTAACAAGAACAACAAATGTTGGAAAGTACAGATAGGCATGAGGCTTGATTTCCTACTCCAGATGCTAAGTTGCCTTCTGTAAACAAACTCTACCAATTTCAGAAGAACAAGGCAAAAAAATGGAAGGCCTTAAGGTATCCATTAATTATTTGTTCTTCATCACAAAGAACTACTAATAGCAAAATGATAGATTATTTATACACAAAGCCACGCAGTAGTAGCTTGGTACTCAGAAGTCTTTATTGATATCTCATCTTAGTAGACATATGTAAAAGTCCCAGTACATGCAGACACAAAATGTTTGCGTTCAGCTTCTACGTACATATGCAAAGTGCCAGTACATGTCGACTGATTATAGCTCGAAGTGATAAAATCTGTTTAATTTAACAACCTCCACTCGCAGGTTCAATCGAGCTCAGAAGGCCATTGCCTCTTAGCTGCATGCAGTGTTCTTCAGCATTTACCTGATCACAGATTACCACCACTGCCAAGCCATTGTAATGTGCATCTCTTGCATGATATTTACGGCATTGTCCAGAGTCATCCCAGGTATCACCTTCATTAGCACTTGCACAACATACTCCCTCTTGTTGTAATTGTCATTATGCAGTAGCACACGATAAGGTGGGGACATTTTCTTCGATTTCCTGGAAAATAAGGTGCAGTATATTTCCATATCACATATCCACAATTGTTGACAAAATGTTGTAGATACTTCAACCATTATGCACCACTTTCAAGGTGATTAAAAGTATTCAAAATTTCCACAATAAATCAAAAGAATTGTTTATTTTTCAGTTATTTTGCAGGCCTCCTTATATGTCATTATTTTCTGCTATTCATCTTTATGGTTTTGTCGGGGGAGGGGGGTTGTCACTTGCTAGCAGTGAGCATCCAGAAGAATGCAAATAAACAATAAACAGAGGGCAGGCAAGAAATGATAAAGGTTCTTTCAAAATAAACACCAAGCATGTAGCTTTTTTGCTAGAAAAGATGCCCATGAAAGCATTAAACCAGGTAACCTATGTTACACAGACTCTGATACGGATGTCGATGCGGGTACATGTCTTTGTCAATTTCATAAACTGAGGATATGAGAACACTCTAAAAGAGTCGGATATAAGTATGGGGAACGGGTATATGTCTGGGTGTCGGATTTGTCAATTTGATAAATTAAGAATATGGGGACACTCTAAAAGAGTCGATACGGGTACATTGTGCATCTTGGATGCTTGTATAAGTTAGTGTAGTTAGTATAGTAGTAACGCAATTTGATGACATAAACCAATTTACATTATTTCATAATTCATTTTTCAAAAAATAAATGTTTGTGCATAGCATTAAAGAATAGTGGCGCACTAAGAAAAGAAGATAATAGAAGGATATAGTAAGATTTAGTGATTTGAAATATAATTTTCATATGTTTCTCCCTCCTATTTAAGATGAAGTCAGTATAATTTTTGGCTTGGTAAAAATGTCAAAAGTACCAATTGAAAGTTGACCGTATGAACACAGGATTCCACACCCACACCCATGTCAACACGGCAGGACACGGCTACTCTGAGGGTGTATAAGAGTCCATGTAACATAGCAGGTAACCACTTGAAAAAAAAAAAAGAGGAGGAAGCGCTATGTCAAACAGTAAAGAGCTGACGAACGACATTATTATTGCTCTCTAATGTTGCAAGAGCATTGTGGTCACTTTCTATAGAATTTGTGAAGTTCAGTGGGTATTGCCACAAACTCCAAGCACTACTTGCTGAAATGAAGAGCCTCTACATAAGGAAGCAAAAAAGTTACGGGATGTTTCCCCTTTTTCCATCCTTTGACAAAATATGAGAACAAAACAGTAGGGCTTTGAAGAAGTCTTTGTTCTGGAATACCCTCTCCTTTTGGAAATATGAATGATACCAAACTGATTGTGTATCCTTTACTGATTTCTTCGATAAAGTTTATTAGGCATTCTGTATTTTTAGGTTGCATGATACTCCTGGCATAAAGCTAAGTTCCCTTTTGCCCAACCATAAAAAAGTTTAAGAAAAAGTACGACAAAACTTGTTCTCTTCTTAAGGTACATGTTATGGTTTTTGTTCAGCACAAAACTTCATACATTACTCATGGGATTATACTCTTTTTCCTTATAATTCAACACATTGTCCATGTCTCTCTGCTTCCAGCTAGCCTAAATGCTGACATATTAAGTTTGGACAATTTATTATCATGCTAGGGATAAAGTTTTTAACGTGAATCAGTTCAGTGTATCTGGCCCATTTTAACTTTCTTAGCTTACTGAAAGCAGCTTTCAAACAAAATCCTAAAAGTTTTGCTTAAAAATTTGCAATGGTATTTTTGTCCTAAAGAATTTTCAAAGCAAAAGTCATTCTGAAAAAGTATCTAAATAAATATTTTTCAATTGATTTATTTTAGCTTGAAGATAAAAGCGGAGATTGAAAATAAAAAGAACACCTCAAACTTGGTTTTGGAGTGATACAAAGCAGAAGCAACTTGATTTAAGCAAATGGGTACGTAATCTCCTCTTCTGTACAAGTTTTTCACAACAAAGGCATGCAAGTCTTATTCACCTTATCCTTAATTTCTTAGCTCAGCCTAAAGCTCTTTTAGACCGCCAGATATAACAGATCTAAACAAATGAAGGTGACATTTGATGCTCACAGTATGGTACCAACACCAGGAAAAATGTTGAACAACAAACATCAATAGACTCAATACAAAATCCACACCATTCAATATTGAAAAGGTCAACCATATTGCCAAAAACCCTCGGCTCTACCGAAGTTTCACGACTTTTCTTTTTAGTTCGATCAGGTGTAGAATACACCTGCTCCTGTTCTCTCCTATGTATCCAAGTCCACATCGTATAACATATAAGAAAAATACCCAAACTGGAGTGGACACACAAGATACACTTTATGAGGGAGAAAACAAAGTAATAATAGCAGCCAATTAAGAAAGAGGAAAAAGGAAGAGAAGTAAAATTGTTATGCAAAGAGAAAACAGTTAACATATGCATACTTTTTTAGTCATTACAGTAAAGGTGGAGGGGTTGGGAATCCGAATGGTGATGGTGAGAATCAACCATCATTCTAGACCTAACCACGGAGCTATATTCGATTCTCTACCATTAGAGTTATAAAAAAGCAAAATGCAATTGGAATTCTAATTACAATACCTCAAGTCGAATTCAGATTCACGGCCAGGAGTCGTTCTTTCAATCACAGGCTTATCCAACACACCGCCGCCTTTCCCAACTCCTGCGATTGGCATTGTCGTAAAATTGCTCCTACTTGAGCATTGTTTTTGAAGAGCATACTTATCTCCTGTGGGGCAATATTATTATCAGATGCACATAAAAACATTAAGATTCAATAGCAGGAATTCTCACAGATTATCAACCAATAGTAGGCATAATAAAATGGAATAGATACACAAGTTTAATTGCACAAATGACACAAGAAACAGAGAACCCATTACACTATCCGACAACATTATGGAGTTTCAAAATCAGAAGTACAATGAATTGCACAAAAAGAACTCTTTACATTTGCATAAATGGCAACTATAGCAAAAGCTTACCACAACAAACAGCAAAAACAGTCAAGAAACTGGAAATGGGACACCTTTATGAATAGAGAGAAAAACATGCAAAATAGCCTCCAAAGTTCACATAGACATACAAGTATAACTATCTAAAGCTGTCTAAGCACACAATTTCATTCAATTCTTGTGATTTGAATAAAAAGAAGAAGTATGGTGAGAGGAGAAAGAAGAGGAGTTTGGATACCGGGTTTGGGTTGATGGAGTAATGAGTTGGGGGAAAGAGCAACCCGACTGCAGATGGTTGCCTCCATTGGCGTCGTCCTCGTCCACCCACCCCCACAATATTATTGTTCAAATGCCAACAAAATTGTGTGCTGCTGCAGCTTGTGGGATTTCCACGTCTAAAATATTTGGTGGCTCTGGCTCGTGTTAATTTTCATCAGTCAATTGTGTATATTTCTGATTTTCCTCGATTTTTATTTATAGTGGATATATGAAATGCGATGTCGTTAGAGAAAGGCATCTTGTGGAGGTTTAGGAAAGGAGAATTTGAGTAGTATCATTGTAAATGAAACCAAACTATTTGATAATTGGATCTTTGGTTTGATAAGAGTTAATTCGAGTTTAATTTATTTGTAATCAAATCAAAACAAATTTAAACAAAATTTAATATTTGTTAAACTTTTTATTTCGGCTCAATAAGTTTAAAGTTTTAAAATTATATGTAAAATGTGTAAATTATTTGAACTTGACACTAAATTCGACTTGATAAAAATTTATTTGAATTGAATTCGAAAGATAAATAAATTAATATTAAAAATATTTTAAAATTGAATAAAATAATCAAATAACTTTAAATACTAAAGTGTTCAATTTTGTTAGATTCGCTTACTAGTAAATATTTTAGATGGCAAAGTTGAAATAGGATAGAGATACGTCAAAATGATCAAACCAAAGGTCAAAAAATAATTATTTTGAATACATTTTCAGCCAACTTTGTAAGCCATTACTAATTTAAGAAGTGTTGGTTTATGGGGTTAAGTGAAAAGAATAAGAATAAAAATTAATGATATTTATATATATTATTTGATTAATTATTATGAAAATTATGTTACTGGAGTAAAAGTATTAAAAATGCACACTTTCATTTTTTATTTGTGACTTAAGTTTCAAATTAATTAATTTATTAAAATAATAAATCACATCCTTTATTCAATTAAACAAATATCAAGAAATGATATAAATTCATATGAACTTAACATCTCCTTAAAATTTATATACGCAAACTTGGGAACATTTTACCATCCTTTTAAGCAACTATTAATGTTCAAGTATTCTGCTCTAACCCCATTGAAACTGCTAAATGCTAATTGCTATTGCTAATTGCTAATTGCTGAGCCACCTATTCCCCAATGTTGCCACGAGAACACCCCAACTAACTTTGGCGCTCAGAATTCACATCCTCCACACAAACTCGATCCTACTCTGTTAACCATAATAACCAAGGCGCCGCCGCTTACTACTCTTCCTACCTACTTACCTCTTCCAAGTTCCACTCCAATCAATGGGCTGCTGCCTTCGAGCAGCGCCGTCCTCCTCCTTCCTTCTCAACCATCCCAGACCAAATCCAATCATCAACTCCATCTTATTATGCTGCGTCAATGGCCCACCGGATTCCACCCCACCATCATCGTCCACTCCACCATCTTACAGCCAGAAATGGTACAACCGCCAAAAATCACCACTCATCACCGTCCCCGACATTGACCGCCAATGGGTCACAGCAGATCCTAATAATAATAGTAATACTACTCCTCTCCTTTCTGAAGGTTGGTTCTTTCCCTTTTCTTTTTCTTTTTTTTTTCTGAAAAAGAAGATTTAGTTGCTGACCTGTCTAGTCACTTTAACTATCATCACCAATTTATCCCTTATCATCAAAAATTAATCAAGAACGGAAAATCATATACAAACTAACGGATTAAGCCACGGTGCTCCACTAGATAACTATGTAACCAGGTCGTTAACGTATAGTAGATGAGTTATTAATGATTCTGTTAATTTATGTAAAATTTTCATAACACGGAGTATGACCAAATTAGTGTTTTGATAGATAATTGACCAAATTAGTCGATTCTTATTTAATTCATAAAGTTTATTGAAATTTATTATTCAATAAAATTTGTTGAACTTTTATTGCAGAGAGATTTACTGTTGTATCGTACAATATATTGGGCGATAGAAATGCTTTCAAACACTGGGATTTGTACAGAAATGTTCCGTCAATAAACCTGAGATGGCACCATCGGAAAAGGGTTATTTGCGAAGAGCTCATTGGTTTGAACCCGGATATCATTTGTTTACAAGTAAGAATTTTTGTGCATTATTTTTATTTTTGGAGTGGAAGATTATAAATGAAGGTTGATATTGCTATGTAGGAGGTTGACAAGTATTTTGATCTTTTAACCATCTTGGAGAAGGCTGGATACCTTGGCTCTTATAAGGTTTGAAGTTCATTTCTTTTTTCTTTTTTCTTGCTTATTCTATTTTATTTTGATGTTTTGCATTTCACAATTTTGAGTTTGTTTGGAGAGATTTTGAAGGCCCTTTTGATTGTTTGGTTTGTGTAGAGGCGTACTGGAGATTATGTTGATGGTTGTGCAATGTTTTGGAAAGCGGATAAGTAATGATTTCACACTATTTTTTGTAATTTTCCATATTATTTGTAGTTTTGCATTCTTCATTCTGATACTCTAGTTTGAATTTTTTTTAATCCATGGTGCACTTTTCTAGGTTCCAATTATTGGAAGGAGACAGCATTGAGTTTAGGCAATATGGACTTCGTGATAATGTTGCTCAACTCTCTGTGTTTGAGGTAGAATTTCTCAAGCATCAAGAATATTTATAGTTGTTATCTTGATTTTTTAGTGAAGCATAAATGTTTCACATGTACGAGTTTGTGGTTCAGTTTTTATTAGCTGATTTAGTTACATTGCAAATTAAAGCTGATTAGTCAATATTATTACAGCAGAAGAGATAATGAATTCCTAGGTTATTATCGAATGCCTAACTTATGTGGTCTACTGGATAAGATATGCAAGCAGAAACATACGGATGATTATGTAGAGAATGGTAGGGCAAAATGTAGAAACTAATAGCAACGGCTAGTAAGTTGGGCCCGTGGTACTGCAACTTCTGATTGCTAGTTCCAGAAGAGCATTGTTGGTTTGTTGCTTATTCATATTCCAATAGTTACACGTGCATTTTCGTTCATGAACAGCCTGTCAATTTCCAGTTCTTACTTCTTCTAATACAGGTAGATGCACAAAGCTAAATCAAGAAGAATACTTATTGGGAACATTCATGTGCTTTACAATCCAAGGCGAGGGGATGTTAAACTTGGTCAAGTGAGTTTAGCTTTACAAGAGACTGAGAATTGACATTTACTTTATTTTCTTGTATCCTTTTATGTTCATGTTGTAGGAAAATGCCATCATGTCATACATCTATCGACTTGGGATACAATGAAATAAGAAAATAATACTTGTATATGCCTTTTATACCTCTGGGATTCTAAAAATTCACTTTGATGCCTATTTTTTTTTTTCCTGAATTATCCTATTTTTCAGATCCGTTTTCTTTTATCAAAGGCATATATCCTCTCAAAGAAATGGGGAAACACACCTGTTGTGCTTGCTGGTGATTATAATAGTACTCCCCAGGTTAGGAATTTGAAAGTCTGTCATGTGTGTGTTATTTTACATCTTTTTGGAGTTACTAAACCATGACCTCAATATTTACCTATTGACAGAGTGCGATCTACTCATTCTTCTCATCCTCTGAGGTAAACCAATTTTTACTAGGAAATCCAATTTTCGGATTATTGATACAGAACTGGTGTACTGGATATTTGCTTAAGTTAATGTTCATTTCTTTTTACAGTTGAATATCTTGCTACATGACCGAGGAGACTTGTCTGGTCAAAAAGATTGCCGTCCCACTCAATCTCTTGGTGTTAGACAGGAAAAAGGTTCAGTTCTCTTTGTCCTGATGGACAGGTAAATCAAATTTCGTGTCTTCTCCCAACAAAAATATGCAGAATCTCGTGATTTTGCTTCCAGTATACTTAGCTTCAAAAGCAATTTAACCTGCCTTTACACCGTCATACAACTACAAGCTGTTATGGTCATAATAATCTGAAACTACAGAAACAGCCTCTTTTTTTTTTTTAACTGTTAATCATAACATAAGGTAAATAATTATGTACACTGATCAAGCTGAAAATTTTGTCTATCATGACTGACCTAGCTGCCAATGATGCTAAGCTACACTAGTTAGCTCAAGATCTGAAAATTTTGTCAAATATGTACTTGAATCAACAAATAAAGCGTGAAACAAAGAAAAGGGTTTATGTAGTTAAACTTGGCTTCCATGGTTAAAGGCATTAGTGGGATTTGGAGTAATCTAAGTCTTCATATCACAGAAATCTAAATCCTCTCTAGTGGGTTTGTTTTAATAGATGCCTACATCTTTTTCCTTGGTTTGGTGATGGATTTGAATTTTGAAACATATATGGAGAAGAAGGAAAGATTTCACGTTACAGTTACTAACTGTTCCAGATAGGCATTTATATCCCTGAATTCCAATCATTTCAGATTCTTACACAGTAGCTGGACCAGTGAAGAGATTAAAATTGCAACTGGAGGTACTGGTAGCCGTGTAGTTAGGCACCCTTTGAAGCTCAATAGCTCCTATGCCATGGTGAAGGTATGAGTTTTTTATTGTATGACAATGCTTTTTCCCCATTTTTTCCTAGGATTTACTCCACTTATGCATGAGGCTTTTTAATCTGCATATTCTTAGGGCTCTACGGGTACACGAGGCCCCAATGGTGAACCTTTGGCCACTTCATACCACTCAAAGTTTCTTGGAACAGTCGATTATCTGTGGTAAGTGAAACTCATTCTGTGATTCCAATTTTATAGTGGATGGCAGAAATAGTTTGGCACTTTCTTTTGTTCTGTGTAGGTTCTCTGATAGTATCATAACCTGTACCAACCAAAGTCATGGATACTTTGCCAATCAATGTCCTCAAGAAGATAGGTGGTCTTCCATGCCAGGTAAAGAACTTTAAAGCTCTATGTGGACCTTCACACTGAAATACATATAATTTTCAGTAACAAATGCAAGGTCATGACTCATTAGGTTTCCTTCTATTAGCGGATAAATTTTGTACCAGACTTATCCAAGAAAAGTATGATAGATTCAGGCATTGTTCACCAACAGTATGCTACCTTAGTACTGTTGCTTAGGTTGGAAAGATAAGGGCATGAGCATTGAGCTTGTGGTCGTTTAATTATTCGTCAATGGTAATGCATTTTTAGCAGGGCTACAGAACTTCTTGTGGTATCTAATCCTGGTTTAACAGTGTTCTGTGCCAGGGAAGGGATTCAGCATATGTTGAATATACAAATTAAGCTTTTTTCTTATAATGCTGGCTGCTCATCTTAATTCAATTTATTCTGCAGAAAATTGGTAGCGATCACCTGCCCTTGGTTTCTGAATTTGCTTTCACACCATCTATTGAAGATGAAAATAAGACCAGCTATATTTTGACTTCATAAACAATCCACCTGCTGCCAATCTATCATCTGCTGGCGGGAGCCGTAGCTTTTGTAATATATCCAAAGTGCAGAATTTCAGCTCAAGTGTATCAACTTGGGGAGAAATTCAGTAGAGAAACCTTTTAGCTTAAATTGAAAATCTTATCTAGGCAAAGTAGCCCTCGTAGGCAAAGTAGCCCTCGTCACAGTTGCTTTATTGAGTGGAGTGTTATATAACTGTTTGTTAGCTGTAAATCTACCAAGTCTATATGTTTACGTACTGCTCAAAATTGAAAAAGAAACAGTTGCACTTCTTTTCAAGGATGGTGTAACATTTGGTACTATCTTTTACTAGTTCTTGATTCAAGAATCAATTACCATGCAATTCATATGTTGTTATATGCACTCTTTCGTTTGTTTACACCTGCTCCTTTTCGAGATTCTATTGTATAGATCCAATATGGACAATAAAATCTGTCCCTTTTGTTTCGAATCTTGATACCTCTATGAACTCTAAAAAATCTTCTTGTTATTGCTACAATGAGTGATATATTAGTAATGGGAAAATTATCGAATTTATGGTATAGTTTCATAGATTATTTGATTTAAAACACTCCACATCAACAAGTAATGTAATGTGAGTTGATGTGGAATGTTTTGAACTAAAATATCCATGACACAGTAATAATTTTCTTATAATGGAGGAGGGAAAATAGCCTACACAATTAGAGAACTGCCCGCGATAGGCCATTAGCTACATCTTGTGCATTTTATAAGAGTTTAAGACCCGTCTATGATGAGTTTTAGATTTATTAAATGTTACTTCTAAATTCTTGCAAAGTTAAAATGTCACAAATTCCATTCATGATGAATTTCAAGATTTGTTAAAGAATTTGAAGTTTTTAATCACTTAATATATCCAAGACTCGTGGGAGTTTCTCTGATCTTTTGACACTATAGCTACTTTGTCTAATCTATCAATCCAAAATTATCATATTAATAATCTTATTTTCCTTGTTCCTTTTGAGAACAATAATCTACTTTGCATGATTTATGAACATGGATGAATCGGAAGGACAACAACCAATTTAAGATTCAAGTGGTTTTTTTTTTTTTTTTTTTTTTTGAGCAATACTAGTAACAAGAGTAGGCATCCACAATTTGGAAATAAAACTCGAAGTGTTATTGGTTAATTGCGCATATCTTTCTTGAATTTATCATAAATATTCATTTTAAAAAAACTTAAATTAGATTTTGGAATCCGAATTTAGATGAGCTCTAAATGAATCATTTAACTATAGTAGTACCAATAATATTTCTTCAACCAATAAATGCCATATATATATATATATATATATATATATATGTATATATTATCTAAAGAAGTAAACTACGATTTGTTTATTCATTCTTCATTTTTGCTATTAAATTTGAAGGTATATTAAAAAAAAAAATCATATTTACCAAGGTATGACATTATTTTGGACATCCATATAATATAATAGTATTTTCTTAAAATTTAATTGACAAAATTAAAAGCAAATTAGTTGAATAATAAGGGAAATTCTACGGTCCCTTTTAGGAAACCATTCTCTTCTACTTTAAATGTTTGTACAGTACAATATCATGTGTTTTAAAAACTTATACTGTACAAACTTTTAAAGTCAATAAAATAATTTCCTAAAAGGGACAGTAGAATTCCACGAATAATAATGTTAGGTTGAAAAAGAGAATTACACACGTGAAAAACACATTTTACCCACATTACGTTGAATAGTGGAAAAAGAGAATTACACACATATTACGTTCAATAGTTGAAGAAAGAGAATTTCACACGTGAAAAACACATTTTGTAATTTATATATAACTACGATTAGATTATACTTAATAAATTACTGTTATTTTGTATAGGAAAAGATCAATTTAGTTCATTGTCGGTGATCAATTTAATCTCTAATTCATTACAACAGATCAATTTAGTCTTCTTATAGTTTAAAAAAAAAAAAAAACTAATCTAAAATACGTGACAAAAATTATGAAAAAAATAACGGAACAAATCATGTAATACTCACGTGGTTTAACCTATAATAGATGTGCTGTTAAATGTTTAATTAATTTGTTTATAATTTTTATTATACGTCTTAAATTGGTTTATTTTTTTTAAAAGAATAAGGATATAAATTGATTTTTATTATAGATAAGAGTTTAAGGAGGTGTTTGGTTCGCATTCGGTAATCAAAATCAGGATGGGAATCATGAATTATACTATTAATATAGGTTTATATCATTTTTCTTTACTTGTTTGGTTTGAATAAGGAATAGATTTTATTATATTGATATTAATAAATTTGAAATTTATATCACAAAATAAAAAATAAAATTAAATATTTTTAATATTTTCATTCTTGTAAAATAATTAACTAAATAATATTTATAAATATTATTAATTTTTATTTTTAATTTTTTTTCATACGCATAAACCAAACGTTTCACATCTAAATTAATGGGAAAATCGCCAAAATAGTCCCTCAACTTTTTTACTTTAGCCAAAATAGTCCCTCAACTTTTTTTGTAGCCAGAATAGTCCTTCAACTTTTTTTTTAGCCAGAATAGTCCTTTAACTTTTATTTTTTAGCCAGAATAGTCTTTTAACTTTTATTTTTTAGCCAAAAAAGTCCTTTTATGGTGTAGTCGCCATAATTTTTTTTTTTTTTTATAAATTTCACATGAAAGGACTATCTTGGCTAAAAAAAAAATTGAAGGACCATTCTGGCTACAAAAAAAGTTGAGAGACTATTTTGACTAAAATAAAAAAGTTGAGGAACTATTTTGACGAATTTCCCCTAAATTAATCGACACCTTTATAGGGATCAAATTGGGGTTTTTTTTTTCCTTGGTAAAAAAAGAAGGCCACAATTTGCATTTGTCACGTCAGGTGAGCAATGACTAAAAATTCAGTGGATGATGTGACTCATTTCTACTTCTAAGGCTGATACGTATTTACGTGGATGAACACAAAACTTATTATGAATCATCGCCACCTCACCACGACACTAACCCGAAAAGGAAACACATGAATCTCTCCCATTTAAAAATCGCCACGTGGAACCAAATTCAAACGAAAAAAAAAAAGAAATTGACCAACCGACTTTGTTAAACTCTTTACGACAAGGATCGGCGTCGTTTTCCCGCAGCCCTCCGCAACCTCCTATTTCGTCGGATTCCGGACTTCCCCTCTTTCCCTCTCCTCTCTCTTTAAGGAGCTGCGGTTTCTGCAATATTATTGAAGAGGAGAAGATTTGAATTTCCGCTTTTTAATTTGGAAATTCTTGTGATTTTTTCTCGAAATCGATGGAAATTTAATCCAATTTAAGATTATTGAGAATAATCATTGATTTTATGCAAAGACGATGCCGATTCAACGACTCGTTGACAACGTCCTCGCTATCACTAAAGAGTAAATAACCTCTTTGAGCAATTGTTTTTGTTTGATGATCGTGATTTAATTAGTTTGAGAAGATTTTAGTAATTTTCATGCACATTTTTGGCAGGTATATGTTGCTTTTTAAAAATAAAAAATAAAATTGGAGTATTAATTAATTTTTGCATAAAACTATGGTTAGAGAGCTAATTTGTTAATTTAGTTGTGTTTGGTGTTTTTTCTACGGCTTAATTTGTGGACTATATACATTGTTTCGTTAATTTGTGTGTGTTTTTGGATTACTAGGAAAATGAGAAGAAATTTTGTTGTAGTGAAATGTATAAGTGGAAGTAGTTTGGTTATTTGAGTAACAGAGATGTGATTAGTTGCTAATAACGGACCTATTTAGTGATTATCATATGAGAATGAGTGCTATATACTAATTTTATAGGATGTTATATGTGGATTAATTTTTTCTTTTAAATGATAAACATGAGTAAATCGTGTTAACCATGGAAGGCTGAATAAACTTGGTGTCTTGTACTTACAAAAGAAAAAAAAATGGTGTCTTCTAAATAACAAATAATAATAACTAAAGGGAAATGGTAGGAAAGATTTAGCTCTACTCCTATAAGATATGAGTACCTAGATTAAAGCTTTTTAAAAAGTGAGTCTCGAGGAGGCTTTAATGATTTCGCGTGATTGATGTATTCATCAGAACTGGGGGAATTCTGTATGATGGTCACAAACCAGCTATTTTATGTGAGATATAGTGTGCTCGGCAACTATGAAATGATGTACTTTCTGCAGGGAAAACAAAAAAAAGGGAGATTCCGGCATTGACTTATGGTAGCATAACATAGAAGAAGGGATTGAATTTCTAATACAAGTTCTGGCATTTACAGGAAAAGTGTGACACTTGCTAGGTTAGAGGGGAAGAGAGAGCCATCTAATATGGTTTGGGCATATTAAAAGCAAGACATTTGTGCAGTAGTAGGTTAGGCCGTTGAAAGGGAAGTTAGAGCACATAGGTCAACAAAAAGGTAATGTAAAATATGGCTAGATTTGAGTAAGCAATATTGTTAGATTCAAGTGGTCCATGAATATATGACCAGGGTGATATGTAGTAAGCAATATCATGCAAGAATTGTATTCGTTTTGTGGAGTTGGGTTGAAATGTGAAAAGGCCTTTTCACTCATCTTTCATATAATCAAATTGCCTCTATTGGAACATATTCCAAATCATCTTGTGCTCTATAAACCCAAGGACAGGAAGGAGATAGGAACTTGGGATTGTGAACCAATATAAGGTGATTCATGTTTACTTTTCTTAGAACTTTGAAATATGATACTGGACTATGTGATGAAGTATCTGGATAGTTTACTTTTGTCTTTAATAAGAAAGTAAGTACCATGAAGCCTTATGTAATGAGCAAACTAATCATGAAAAGCTGAATCCAAAAGGGTGCTGAATTTTGGCTTCTGCATTGGATGCTTTGGGTGTCTTACTTTTATTAGTTCATAAGAATCCAGATACAGCAACACCTTTGCTAGCTAAACTAAATTATTTCAGTTTAGTTGGATATTTGTTGGCAATCTCTTCTGCTCTTCTGTTCAACTCTATGATAACTTTGCTTTGAACTAAGTTCTAGTAGATGTGTCTGCTTCCACCTTGATGACATGTCCAGAAATGTTTATAATCTGTCCTTGGATGATTTCCGTTTCTGTTCTACTCATTTTCTTTTTACCACTTTGCTACTTAATTGAGCAATATGTTGTTGGGTAAGCATTAAAACCTTATATTCGCCTTTTTTGTGTTAACATTTGGTCAGGTCAGTAAAGACATTCACTTACGAGTCGCTGAACAATATAGTGAGGCTGATAAATGGAGTTTCAGCACTTCTGCTTGCTATTTTACCTGGGAAGACCTCTATTCTTGAAGGTATTCATGGTTGGGAACTCAGGCCAACTTTTCGTGGGCCTAAGCTCCCACGCTGGATGGAGAAGTAAGTTTGGTCTTTCACAGATTATGTTGCTAAGGGCTTTCTTTGGTACATTGTTTTTTATTTGCCTTGCAAAAATAAGATATAACATTTGAACTTTTCACTATTTACGCATGGTCACCTTCCTTTAACTTTATGCTGTCACCAAGGACCTATCAATAAAGTAAAAAAATGAGATTCTTCTCTATCATTGAGAGGCTTCATTTTCTTTCATGATCAGAAGAGTTTGCACTTTTTTTTCTCTCTTTCGCATTGCTCATTTTCTTTTATACTTGGTTCAATTTTTTTCAAACTGTAATATAGCATGACTGGAAAGAGGATTTTGAGAGCAGTGAAAATGAAAAAGTTGGACAGTTTAAGAGGCTCTTTACAAAGTTCACATGCTAGTTATGCATTCTGCTGTTTAACATTGGAAGTATAGTAGATTTATTTCCATCTTTAGTATTACAAATACAGTGGGAAAGACGGATTGTTGTCCACTTCAAGCAAGTAATATTTGCTCAACCATTGTTTTCTTCATTTCTACTGCACGAGTAGTCAAGGATTGGTAGTATAGATGGCATTGCTCAACTTCATCCTAGGTAGTTCTGTGGACTATATTACTAGGATGTCTACACATAATTTCTAGTTTTATGAATACTAAATTATTCCATGCTACTTTCTCCTGCTGTACTTGTTTTGAAAGCGCAATTTCTCCGAGTTTGTTTTGATATTTTAGAAATATTGAAGAATAAGATTTTGAACTTTTGATGATTACAGTGGTTTGCCATCATTTCAGATATTGGCTTCATCCAGATTTTTGCATTTATTTCCTTTTTTTTTTGTGCGTGCGTGCGTGTGTGTGTGGGAGGGAGGGAGGGAGGGAGGGAGGGATTTTCCTAGTAACATTTGGCGTTCACTGCTGTAATAACAATGCTATAGATTCTGTTCTAATCTTTTCAATCTTTCTTGTTGATTGTTGCAGTGGTGCTTCATCTTTTAATCAATTCATCCACAATCTTCCTGTGGAGTCTGATACATCCTCAAGCTTGGATGAGTCATCGGAAGAAGAATATAGTGATGACTACATTCCAGGATCTCCACTATCGCAAAGTTCTCGCGTCTCTAGAGCCAGCAGTTTTACCAAGTATGACAGACATCGGATAAATTGGATCAGAAAATTATTTATGTGGTTTCTACTTCCTTTGAAATTTTTTTTGGGGATACCAGTTTGGCTCTATAATCTGTCTTCTTCTAGTAGCTCTAGTGCACCAAGTACCCCTAGAAGTCCGCAGCCTTCTCCTCTGCATTCTCCCAGGAGACTCCAGACCCTCAAGGACCATTTTGTTCAACGTGCCACTGATCGGAGGCGTGGAGTTGTTGAGGTTCAAACCTATTAGCTTTGCGATATTTGCTCTATATTCTTTGTTTTCCACACTGGGAAATTTGTGTTGTCAATAACTACAAACTTGTGTTTCTTTACCCTGGTCAGGGACTTAATACTTCTTCAATATAACATGTAATGTTTCTCTAATTTTTTCCATCAAAGTTCAGACCTGATCAGGAAAACATATTAAAATTGCCACAAGATAGTTTGAGCTCCTCAAATTTTCTTTTCTTCTGTTTTTGCAACATGTGTGTTCATATTTTATCATGTTCTTGCAGGATCTTCATCTCCCAATTAAGCATTCGAGATCTCCATAGAGGCTATATTTGATATCTTCCGTAAGGCAGCGTTGTGTATTCTTGCACCATTTGACACACTCAGAGAAGTTCTTAGATGGGTTTCTTCTCACAGCACTGGTCCTAGAGATTGTCTTTCTGAAGATGTCTCAGTTCCCACCGCAACTCTGGCAGAAAATGATCCTACTCCCACAGAAAGGAAGACTACTTTTCATCATTCCCTTAATACAGATGCCAGGACATGTCAAGATGTCATCACTGAGCTTGGGTAAGAATATTGTTCTGGCATTGCCCCTTAAGCCCCTTAAGCTTCATTTGCCATGTATATGCATATTTTTAGAGGTTAACTGCTCAAAGTTGTCTGTTTATGATCATGTATATGTTATATGGCCATATCTGTCTGTTTGTTATGCTTTTGGGGAATACAAACTTTAAAAGTTCTATTGAAAAAAACCATCTACTTCTGCTGTTGAGCTTTTTGTGGAGGTAGGATATTCTAAAAATCTCTGTTTAGGATAATTTTTATTGCCACTACACAGAAACTTTCTTCTGCTTGCAAAGGTTGGTTTGTAAAGTTACAGTTCTCTAAATTTATGTTCGCTCTATCATGTCTCATAAAAAAAAAAACTTTTAACTGTTAAAGTTATATGCATGTGTTAATGCATGTCCCTCATGTTTGGGCCAGATTAAAAGAAACAAGAATATGATGCACCCGACAAATTTGTGCACCTAAGCATCAGACTTTTTATTATTATCATTGTTTGTCTAATCAGTAGGGATTGTTTCTTCTCATTTTTATTGTTGCTTCTTATGAAAGCATCAGATTCTTCCTTGAACATCTGTATGTTTTAGGTATGGAGAAAATATAAGAACAACATTTGTTCTTAAAACGAAAGCAGCATTCTGCAACTGGTGTCAGGTTGTAAATGCACAAACAAAATCTTTGGTTGCTTTTTTTTTTTTTTTTGGGAGAATAGGCAACTAATCTTTTAGTTTCCTAGTAAGTGGGAAGCTTTCTTGACATCTTAATTCAAAAAGTTGTACTCTGGAGGGTTTGTCCGACACACAGTATTTCTGCCATTAGGTTGAGAGGTTCAGCAAGCGAGAATTGATCTTTTCCTTTTCTGTGCTGTATTTCTTTTTCTTTCATGGAATATATTTTACGCTGTTACTGTTGGGTAAGAAGTAATTCCTCATCATGATCTTCATTTTCTGTCAAATATGAAGCGTTAAATCATGCTGCTATCCAAGAAGCACAGGATACTTATAACTGGAGTCTAGCTTTAAATTGGCGAACTTCTTATGTAAAACCACTCTATAAAATCTTCTGATTGTCATTACACATCTAGTTCTGTGACAGCTAACATATGAACCTATTCGAGTGGTTACTGCTGATGGATATGTTCTTCTACTGGAAAGAATTCCAAGGTTCTGATTTTTTTTTTCTTTTTTTTTTTTGGGGGGTGTGGTGGCGGTTGTCTGCAGCTGTAAATATTTCTTCTTTATATTATAAAGGCTTTAAATTCTATACCCTGAGTTCACTTAATGATGCAATCATATGGTGCAGACGAGATGCTCGCAAAGTTGTTTATCTGCAACATGGCATATTGGATTCATCAATGGGGTGAGTCATATGTTCAGTCAACTAAGGTCACGTTGTTGTTTAAGAGTTTTGTTGCCGATGAAAAATCTGTTTTATGTGACTGCTTGTCTAGCAATTAGCTTTCTTGGCTACCAAAATCTAGGTAGTTAGACAACTGATGTATGATGGAGAGATTTTGTTGACTTAAGATTGTAAGAAGGTGACAAATTAATGTTATTTTAAAACAGATGAGGACACACTGTTAGTCCCCTCTTCATCTGAGAGGCAAATGCTCTGTTTCTGTGCGTGCGATATTTTATTATTCCTTTGTCCACCTTGGTCTCTCAACCATCACTTGCCATTGCAGTTGGGTGTCCAATGGTGTTGTTGGTTCTCCAGCTTTTGCGGCTTTTGATCAAGGTTAGCCTACTTGAAACTTTTAGTCGTTGACTTGTATTTTCAAAGTTATCCCATCAAAATGTTCGTCATTGCAACATAATATTGACATACATTTATTTTTTAGGGTATGACGTTTTCCTAGGGAACTTTCGTGGATTGGTTTCCAGAGAACATGTCAACAAGAACATCTCTTCGCGGCAGTAAGTGGCTTACGCAGATTATACTCATTTATGTGAGAGACTGTTCTGCTTTCTAATTGCATTGACAAAGGAAGAGCTAGTCTTCAGTTTTTTCCATTCACACATAGTAGAAAACTTTAAGCAGTTATGTTGCACTTGAGGCTGCGATTATTATTTTTTTCATACGTCAAATTATTAAACATTTGCAGTTACTGGAGGTATTCCATCAATGAGCATGGGACGGAGGATATACCTGCTATGATAGAGAAAATTCATGAGATTAAAGTTTCTGAACTGAAGTCTATCCAATCTGATCAGGAGGAAGAGACAAATAACTATCAGCCTTACAAACTTTGTGCACTATATGTCACAGCCTGGGAGGAGCTGGCATACTGATGTATGTAATAACTCAAAGGATCAAAGACAAACCCCACAGACTTTCAAGGTTGATCCTGTTGTCACCTGCTGGATTCCATCATGATTCCTCCTTCATGTTCACATTGGTGGAATACCTATTCCTTGTGTTGGCACCTGTACTGGCCCCCCTGGTTCCAGCCTTTTACATACCTACCTGGTTTTTTCGCATGCTCCTAAATAAGTTGGCTAGGGATTTCCATAATTTGCCCGCAGTTGGTGGACTGGTCCAAACACTAATGAGTTATGTTGTGGGTGGAGACAGTTCAAATTGGGTAGGAGTATTGGGTTTACCCCACTACAATATGAATGATATGCCAGGTGTCTCATTCCGTGTGGCTCTTCATTTAGCACAGATGAAGCGTACAAAGAAATTTAAAATGTTTGATTATGGAAGTGCCGCTGCCAACATGGAGGTATATGGTTCCCCTGAACCATGGGACTTAGGAAAACAAGAGTATTATGGGTTTATTGATATTCCTGTTGATCTCGTCGCTGGGCTGAAGGACAGGGTAATTCGGCCATCAATGATAAGAAAGCATTACAAGTTGATGAAAGATTCAGGAGTGGATGTATCATACAACGAGTTTGAGTATGCACATTTAGATTTCACATTTTCGCACCGTGAAGAACTCTTGTCCTATGTAATGTCTCGATTGTTGTTGGTTAGACCTTATTCAAAGCATTTATATAGACAGAAATCATTGAAACAGAGGAAAAAGGACGGGACGAGGGAACAGCAGATTTGATGGAAACAGTAAAAGCCTGATGCTACTATTTTGGTTTTTATGCTTCAGGATAATTTGTGTGTTGTATGTAACAGTGAGTATAGAGAACATGCTTTAGAAGGCAATGAAAGATTTACCTGTGTATCGCTGGAGATGGCAACAGAGATGCACCGTATATATTAGTCAAAATTCCCTTCCTATTTTTTCCGTAGGGAGCTGAACTGTCAGCCATACTGTCCAGATGTTGTATTGAATGAGTTTTGAAAGCTGATGTAATGTACTTTATGAGAAGAAAATTTTAGGTAAGAGTAGTACAATAGAGGGGAGTGATGTCTGTACTTGGGAACTTTGCACATCAAGAATGCATTGGAGATTGTAAATCTCCATTTTAGAGTTTGCTATCTGTAACCAACACCGCTGCAATCTTCTTCTTAGTCATTTTAATTTATAGAGGAGATTTCAGTTTAACCCCCTTATATTTTTGGAGGTACAAAACAAAGTACGAAGTACCCTCTTTTTTCTTTTTGTTTTTTATTTTCCTTTTTTTTAACCTTCTATTCCCTTCCTATAAAAACACAACAAATTGCAACTAATAAAGTTTTGAATCATTTCTTTCTACCCCTTTAATGTCCATATGCAGTATAATTTTATCCAAGCATGAAAATATTACTCTGACATATCAATTATATTTTTATATTTTTAAAAGAAAATGTGTTCGTAACCTATTATAGCGCAAAAAATTTGGGTAATGTGATATTTTAAGTATAAGCAATCATTTTCTGTCCAAATTGAATTTTAGTTTATAAACTTAAACCATTGTTTTATAATTTGACAATAATAAGCTTAATGCTACAAAATATATAGATTATAAGAAAATAACTACAAGTATAAAAATCTTAACATTGCTTCACCAACACTTAGTATAGATTTACAAAGTCTCTAATGTAAAGTAGAATTATATCGTTCCGTATTAATTAAATAATTTTTTCAATCATTATTTTCAAATAATATTTTATAATAAATTTTATTTTGAAAAAAATTCAACCTTATTTTTATCTCAAAAATATACATATATATATATATATATATTAAAGAATATTAAATCTTTATTTTTTAAAAAAATAAATTAGACAAAACTTTATCGTGTCCAGGCCGTTTGCCAAAGGCCCAAAATGCTCATGGACACCATACTTACAGGTATTATCAAGAGGCCCATTTTCCCACTTTCGTCATTCACGCTCTCCAGTTTCAACAGCCAGTGACTAAGCGTGCGATAAACCCCAGAAAAGTGCAGACTTGAGCTCACGAGAAGCAGAATAATAAGAAGAGAGAAAAGGGGAACTGGGGCGATGAGATCACCGAGATGGGGTTATTTTAGAATCATCACTGGCACTATTCTTGGTGGGATTCTTGGATTCTATGTCATGCACCGTGCTGAACTCTTCTACAAGGTTTTATGCTCTCAAAATCCTTTTTTTTTTTCTTTAAAATATATATATATATTTTTTGTTTTTCTTTGGTAGATGAAATTTTTATTTTTCTGTTAAGCTTTTTGAGGATTTTGATGAATAATCATTTAAGTGTTCTTTTATTTTAAATCAAATAGGAGATATGGAATGAGAGATTGAAGAAGTATGAGGAAGAGCAGAAAAGGAAAAAAATTGAAGAGCAATCCAATGAGTTTCAAGAATCTCTATAGCTGGTTGTAATAAAAAAAAAGTATTTTTTAAAAATTATTTTGTTCTCTTTTTTCCTTTTTCTTTTTCTTTTGAGCCAATGAGATAGTTTCAAGAGCTGAAAATTAGCTAGATATGGAACACTTGTGTGATATGTGTAATTTCTCTGTATTGACATTTGAGAAATGGCGTAATTGGGATAATTTTGCTGAATAATTAAATGCTTTTGCCCATTGATGATGAAATTAACTTGGACGTGTTGTTGATGATTCTGTTTATTTGAACATCAAGATATTCTTGTTTGACGCATATGTTTCCTGTATATCAAATCAGAAAATATGCCTTCTTGATTAGTGGTATTTTAGCTATAGGAGGTTTCATTTGCAGGATACTGATTCAAAACAGATCTATACTTTATATGAGATCTTGTTTAGAAGGTTATGGAGTTCCATTATGCAAGAAAAGTATTTATCTATATGTAGAGAAGAGAATCTGTGCTTTCTCATTTTGTGATGCAGTTGTCAATGTTAAGTATTATGATAACTTGTGTAGTGTAATGTGGTAGTTTTAGAATGGAATTGAAGTTTGAGATGCTTTATGAAGGAAATGGGGCAATTTAATGTCTAAGTGAAGGAGTGATATAGAAAGAAAGAGTTTGATTTCACATGATTGAGGGATGTTCCATCCTTTTGTTATATCTACGATCCTAGCCGTTCAACATGTAACCTTAAGCACATTGTTTTACAGAGGTTACTTTAAGCTATTCTGCTCATTTATCCTAAAGGCTTAAAAACTCCATTTAGTTCGTTGAATAAAATCTTCTAGCACGAATATATCTGGTGCTTAATATTGTCTTTTTGTGATGGAGTTGATTGTTATGATCAAGTTCTTAGTTTTTATACTAAAATGTAATGAGTTGCACACTTGTACTTGAAAGGTGTCACTGTTTACTGTGTTTACTGTGTTCTTGAGTAACTGTGAATAATTTGTAATGTAATATAGTTATCCTCCTTTTCGATACTTATTGTGTGTAATGTAACATGCTCTTACACTTGTACCACAAAACCTCTGGTTATAGGATGAAAGGAACAACTAGTTAACATTTTAGCCAACATATATGAGTGCATGTAGAATGGAACTTGCATAAAAGAGAGACCACCTGATAGAAATTCCGTATCTGCAGCCTCTTTGGGCGGAAATGATAGTTAAAAGAGCGGAATGATACCATCACTACATAAAAAAATCAATAACAAAGTTTTAAGTCGGATTATGCCCATGTTACATGGGAAAGGAATAGTTTGACTTTAAACATCTTCCATATTTCTCCATGTGTAATATGACCTTTCCTTTTTCAGTTAGCTCAAAGTTTACTCTAGTGTAGAGGTTTGCAGATTTTGAAGTTTCTTTGAAATATCTTTGCATGTGGAATTTCTAGGATGACCTTTTTACCTTCTTTCTGGAAATTATTGCTACCTTGGTGGCAATGGCAGAGGAGGGGGGTCAGGCAGTAGCTGTCAACTACCTAACTTGTGAAAATCTTATTCTTCACCCTATTTCCCTCGTGAAAATTTTAATTATTCCTCTTCTTTGAACTTATTTTTTCGTGGGCTTCCTTATATTGTTTTGTCCATGCAGGCTTAATTTCTTATTTTTAAGCATATATAGGTTCGAAATTGCTACATAGTGGGACTTTTGTACTTCTTTCTTTTGTTTCCAGAAGAGTTGCTACAATTAATTCAATTGTATGTCTTTTACATTTGTTTTGCATTTTTAATTGAAATTAGTGTCATAAGTGTGCTTTTACTTTTTTGTTCTTCTTCAGTCAAATAGAACCACAAATATTTGCGCACTTTTTTCATAAAATGCAAGATTAAAAGCTATAACAAGGTTCTTTCACTTCATTCCGGTCTTATATCCTTTACCTGGTTCTTTCGCTTCATTCCAGTCTTATATCCTTTACCTACCCTGAGGTTTGGCTAAACCACCAAACATACCTTGAGGTTTGGCTAAATTACGAATACCTTCTTCAAGTTAAATCTGTTAAACCCTTCAAACACAACTATTTAATCGACTAAATTACCCATGTATATGTAATAGTAAGGTACCTTTTACCTCAAATCCTTCCCACCATACCCGCAACCAATCCCGGCTCCCACACCTTTCAGCCACCAGCCCTTTCTCTCCTTGCGGCGTCCCTTACCCAACAAACGACATAAGATCAATGGCACACCATCTGCAATCAAAATCCCCAAATCTCATAATGTAACTAGAAAAAACAACCAAGGCATTTTTTGTGAGTATGTTTGATTTTGCGCTCGTTTTCATTCATTGCGGGGAGTTGGTTTTGGAACTTCTTTAGAGAAGATTAGAAGTTTTGGCTAATTTCCTTTGCTTATGATTTCAATCTCTTAAGAGTACTGGAAAGAGGAAAGAGTACTTGGGGCTCCCTTCGCTATGGAAAAATGGGTATTTCTTCAGCAACAGCAAGTACAGAGTGTTCATGAAATCCATACCCAATTGGGCCATTTTCATGAGCTTCAACATCAAACCCATAAAAGCTTCCCACTTCTCTTCTCTTCTCTGCAATGCCCAGGAGCCCTTTTGGACTTCAAATCAAGTAAACTTTAAATCCAACAGTTAGCCTCCAAGAACTCTTCCTCTAGTATAGTTTAAGAACTCTATTTTCAACTTTAATGTCAATTTAAATTCAAAATTGGTCATTTTTTTTTTGTCTAGATATTTATTCAAAACCAAAGTTTAGGATCGTATTTGGTATGGTAATTCCTCGATAGAAATTTATTTTATTTTATTTAATTTTATCGTCGTGCTTGTTAATTTTTGATTGAGGGTAATCGAACGGGGGAGGAGTTGAGGATATTGGTGTATTTCTATATTATGTATTTTAGGAACAATACCAAAGATTTGTTTTGACTTTGACTATTTATAAGGTGTCAAAGTGAGGGTGTATCCGTTATAAGTTTTTTATTTTTGAAAGTGAGGGTGTATCTGTTATAAATTTTTTATTTTTGAAGAAGTATCCGTAATTTAGCCAAACATCAATGTTTGTTTGGTAGTGTGGCTAAAGTATAGGAAAAGTAAATGTAACTAACCTATTCTTTAAAACCAGTGAAAAGAGAGGGAGAGGAACGGATATAGCAATCGGTTGCTTGGGGGGCTTGATTTTTGAGGAAAAAACTGGGGAGATTTCTTTGTCATTACTCTAGTGTTACTATTATCCACCAGAAGAGTTTACTACTTGTTTCAAAAAGTAGTGTCATGTTTTAATGATCCTTGTTTTCTTGGAATGACGGAAAGAATTCTACTACTGACTTTTTGCTTTACTATTTTACCCAATGCGTTGCAATATTTGCCTTTTTGTTGTTAAGTTTTCAAGATTCTTATTCATACTTTTCTTGTTAATTTTATGAAGATGCTTGTATAATTACAACACTTTTTTTTAAACCCAACTATAAATATGCATGCAAAGAAAACAGCATAATAATATAACGGGTAAATTACAAGCAATTTTTGTGGTTTGTCTAATATTTACGTTATTTTTTAAACCTATAATTTACTCTTTTGTAGTTTGAGCTAAGGTAAAACCGTTAAATATTCTGTTAAGGATCGTTTGGAGGTGTAGTTGAAAATTTTTTATGTAAAGTGTTATTTTTGTCATTTAAAATCTATAATCAATGTTAGTTATATATTAATATTCCCTCTATCCCAATATAATAGTCACGTTAGACATTTGCACAAAATTTCAGGTAATTATAAATTTCTATCAAATGTCCACAAATGTCCTTATTAAGTTGAATTGATTTGGCATCATTAAATGACAAATACTATTTGTAATTGGAGAGTTTTAATGGAGAGGGGAGAAGAGAGAATATATAAACGAACCATTAATTATTAGAGTTGGGAATATTTTGAATGTTTTAAAGGTTAAATTTGAAATTTTAACAAAGTAAATTATCCATTTTAGGTAATGTAACATTTTTAGATATCTTAAAATGAAAAGTGTGACAATATAAATAGGACAGCGGGAGTATGAAACACAAGCCTTCCCTCACCGCAGAGGGATTTTTTGGATGGTAGAAGGGTTTTAGAGTGGAGAATATTTTGACTTTTTGTCCAAATCTGTTAAGACTGCAGTTTTTTAACTTTCATAAAATCATAAGTAAGTAATGTGAATATTAGCTGAACTACAAGGGGATTCATTATAATTTATCCCAATATAACATGCAAAGAGTATGGCCTTGTTCTCGAGTGCATATAAAAAAGTAATGCTTTTTTTTTTTAAATTAAAAAAAAAACTTTCATACAAATAAAAATAGGAAAATCAAATATATTTTTTTCAACTTTTGTCCACAAATACTTTTTAAAAAGTGATTATGAATTTTAAAAAACTATAAGCACCTCTAAAAAAAGTGCTCAGAACAAACCTTAAACATTATGGTATTAGTATAAGTACAACATGCACAGAAAGTCAAACCAACAGGTAACAAGATGACTTCTTTATTTTTTTTTTTTGTCTTCCGTTTAATTTTGTTATCCACTAATAAGAGTACACCCTCTCACACTTTTCCACACTTTCAAAGCTTAAAATCAAACACTCTTAAAATCAAACACAGCACCAAAATGCTCAAACTCATATCTCCACCAATAAATGTGTCTTTCTACACTAATTCATCATGCTATATTTTTCACTTCATCTACGAATGGTGAAGTAAACACACCAAAACTACTTTGCACTCACTGAATCTCGACTCACCAAAACTACTTTACCCTCACTAAATCAAGCTTATCTGTAGTTTGGTTGGAATAAACTTCATCCAACCCCACCACCAACTATATTCGCAACCAACTAGATTCGCAGATATATTTCAATATCAACCATGCATTCACTGTTATGATCCATTAGATTTCATTTTTGATCCATTCACATCCCCTACTTATTACCGTCTAACTTCAATAGCTCTGTACTTTAATTTATCAAATTAAGACCTCATATTAACTAATGGATTTTGTAAATATGGCATACTCAACACTGGATTTCACCTCTTTTACCCGTCGCACCCCATCATCATTCAAATATTTCACAACCCTATGCACAGATGGGTTATACTCCTTCACATGAACTTACTGGAATTGAGATTGATTGTATATTCGACCATCTTAGTATCCAGCAAATGATGCATATAAGTTGTTGCAAGATGCATCCGTAAAACATGGTAGAAACTTGCCTTTCTACCCATCGGACTCCATCATCATTCCAATATTTCACAACCCTATGCCCAAGTAGGTTATGCTCGGAACTTACTAGAATTGAACGTGATTGATTATTTATTCGACCATCTATTTTTCAGATCGATGTAAATAGGAATGAGGGCGTTATTCTTGATTTTGGAGCTAAGTGCCTTGGCAACTGACGCGTATAACTTGTTGCTAGATGCATCTGTAGAAACTTGCGTCTAACAAATAGATTCAATTCACTTCGATATGTATTTTGATTTTCCATCAATGAACAAGGTTAGAAATTCTAATAATATCGTTACAGTTCTCCGGTGGACAAACATTATACTTGTGAGTAAGGAATTCCATTCGAGAGGAAAATTTTACTTAATACGGGTTGCGCATAATTAGTTACATTTCATAATTCGTTACACTTCATAATTGATTACACTTTCTTCTTTGGTGTACAAACATTATCCTTGGGTTATCCTTGGGTGCACTAGTTGATTTGAGAAAAAAAATTTGTTTAATGTGGTGTGCTTGTGGTATGCATCCATGATTGGTTCTTTGGGTATCGATTTGACTAATTATTACATCTCTTTCAATTTGACTAGCTTATTAGGTTGGACATAATGGATTGTCTACCCTGCCATTTTTAAGATGCTGAAAATGGGTATGGAACATTATTGTTGATTCTAGAACCGGGTTGATCACTGTTTAGTTTTATTGGTTTTATGAAAATCACTATTTCTAAATAAGTTGAGCTTAGTACAAATAAATGTTAATGAGTTTTCATATAACTATTAGGAAGAATGTTATTATTTGTAATAACAACATTTTAGAAGGGAGTATTTATTAATGTTGTCCTTTAATATTGTCCTTTGGATTATGTGTGGTGTCGTTTTTTGATTATGTGTATGAAACTCTGTTACATAACAAAATGGACAATTGTTGTGAACATTGTCATTTTATTTTTTAATAATTCCATGACAATTTTTATTGCTGGGACAAAAAATCCAAAAAAGTGAGCAATTGTTGGGACAAAAATAACCAATTCAATTTAGTGCATGACAGGAAGGAATCAAAATACTCTAAATCACATTGAGACTAGAATAATATACTTTATACAACCAAAGAGTCATTTGGTATAACTTTGATATAAATTAATAAATAAAGTCTTTTCTAAGTAATATATTTCATTCATTTTCTTCTCATTACAAATAATTACACATTATCAAAACAAATTCATTTTGACTACACAGTAACCACTCCTAAACAACTTCTATTGTTTGGCTAACTTTATTTTTGGGGAGTACACACGACTTTAGCCAATTAAAATAAAGAATAAGGAGAGAAATGGTAGTGGTGTAGGAAATCTCACTTATACCGATTGTACCTACTCTTAATCGTAATTATTAGATGTGTAAACAAAGCAATATCTACAATTAAAGTCATCATAAACAAAATTAATAGGTCACCACCATTTATTGATCAAATGAGGAGCAATACAACATAAATGAAGAGAGTAAACTATAAATTAAAGATGCAGAATAAGGAATCACTTTTATTATTCTATTCCAAAATATTCTTATTAAAAATTTTATGATTTCGGTAAGATACTATATTATTGTACTGGAAAATCAAATAATACTGTGTATCTTAACGAGACTATATTATTAATAGCTATGTACACAAAATGCAAATTATTGTGATCACGGTAGGTTTAGGCTGCCAGAAGGAGGATGTCTGACTGGAGGACTAGTTAGAAGGGATGGAAACGATGAATGTGAAGGCACAAGGATTGGACAGCGAATTGGAGGTAGAATTGTATTTGGAGTTAGTGGATGATTACCCAATTTTTCCATGATCATTAGGTAGAAATGGAAGTCCTCCGAGTGACAAATAGGAGTTTGGATAGCAAATAATCCTTTATTATTTAACAAATATTATTTAGGTTTTGACTTATATGGTATATTTTGAAAATAATGTTAACTTTTGAAATAATAAGATATTTCTTAAGATATGAAATAATATTTAGAAATAATCGTTTGGATTTCAAATAATGAATGCCTATTATTTGTTTTTAATTTTTGAACTATAAAGTATTATGAACTATTGTAGTTAGACATTATGGTTCAATTATTTTGCTTTTCAAGATTTGACGAGTTCGAAGGACCAAACGACTAAATCACACTCCAAATCATACTTATTTAACACACATTGGAAACCTTACTAGTAATAGTTCGGTTGGTCATGTTCGACTCCTCTCTTTCTTTTACGTGTCATTTGTAAAATATTTTTATATACATTAAATTAATGTATATAAAAGACAATTTCTTAACTAAATTACAACTTAGTACCCATTAATTTTGTCGTATTTATTTTTTTAAGGCAATCGAACTATTTTGAACAAAAACACTAATTGTCTAAATTTTTTTTAAAAAAATAAAGAGTACCAAAAATTAAAAATATTGCATTAATGACGTATGATTTTGAAGGCACTCATCAACTAAGTATGACCTACGAATTAGACAACGAAAATATGAAGATTATTAAAATTGAATAGTGGAGTAAACAACACATTATCAATAACAAAACTTGCTTGTTTAGTTCAAATGAAACTATGTACCTTCAACTTCTTTTGCATTGCAGAAGAAATGCACCACTAACGTACAAATTCAACATCAAACCTTGGAAGTCAATGAAATTAAAAAACAAATAAGAATAGTGCGATAATTACTCTAATTAATTGCACAAGTTTTAATCATTTTTCAAAATTTAACAGCAAAATTATATGAAACCCCATGCAAAAAACTCAATTCTGTTTAGATTGTGGAGAAAACTCAACATATTCGGATGAACTAGCCAACATAGGCATGATCCAACATGCAGTAAAAAAAAAATATAATGGAGTATTTGAAATGGTAGATTTGTTATGAATAATTGGAGGGCAAAATTGGGTTGAAGAGAGAGGAAAAGGGGAAGAAGCAAGTATCTCTGTAATTTGCCTTGATAATTTACCACCACCACAATTTATGGGCTTTCAATGGAGTGGATTTCCGTCTCTTAAGAGACGGATAGACTGGATTTCTAGACCAAAAGACTGCCGTTTGAATGAATATTTGATATTCATCCGGTGAAGTTGAAGTTGAAGTTGAAGTTCAATGGAGCATTAAGTTGTTTGAAAAATAGAAAATAAGCTTTAATATAGGGAATCTGTCAGATGTTTGGATGATTAGTTTAGAAGTTAGTAGAATATCAAAAGTTCGAACTTTTAATTTCAAATTATTGCCAGTAACAACTTCTTCACCTTTTCTTTTAGTCATTGGTTTCAGCAATATAAATATTTCGACAATCCAAACCCACTAACAATTGTTCATTTTTTTTCAATATAGATAATTAATAAGCCACATTAGATGAATAGTGCAAATAATGGATAAGACGAAACATGAATAGTATGTAATATTATTTGGTGAATAATCATCATTTGACATCATTACACAAATAACATTTGATGTTGATTAAATAATATTTGACAAATAATTGTCATTATTTGGTAATCAAACGAAGGCATAGAAATCTAGCTCCAAGTGATTGATAAAAAAATGAAAAATGGAATAATAATAATAATAATAATAATAATAATAATAATAATATTATTATTATTATTATTATTATTATTACAATTATTATTATTATTATTATATTATTATTATTGTTGTTGTTGTTGTTGTAATGCTCCATCATTAAATTCCATGCTTGAATATGTTTTTTGTAGAAGGCTACGTTATCAGTACTGACTATGCCATGATTGAGAAAAAGTAACAAGAAAAGAAATAAAGTAAAGGCTTTGGCTTTGTAATTCTTCATGATTTTCTTTTAGAGTTGATACGAAGAAGTGTAAATTAATTAGCTAGCCTCGTATAATATATGGTTCGCATAAAGTTTTATTTAATTTGATCGTTATCTCTTCTATTTGTTTGAGATAATTATAAGAGAAAAAGACTTAATTTGATCATTTATATTTAGTGTATTGGTCAATTTGATTCTTTATCTCTCTCATCAACTAATTTAGTTTCTCATCTTTAAAAAAATTAACCAATTTAACTCTTGTGACTGAAATTGTGAACAATCTAACAATACTGTTAATAACAAATTTACTATAGGTTAATGTCCACGTGATTATTACGTAAGTTGCATCATTAATTGTTTATAATTTACGTTACATGCTTTATTGGTCAATTTTTAAAAAATAAAGGACCAAATTAGTCAATTATGATACATAAGATATCAAATTGGTCGATATCCCAAAAATAAGGGATTAAATGATTTTTTCCCAAATTATAAACATTTTTGGATGTAATTAGACATCAATTTCGAGGTGTTGAGAAAAAAGAGAGCTCACCATGGTATATGGCCATTTACTTTAGAGTTTAGACCAATAATTCGATTTCATTCAATGGAATTTGTAGGAGCACAATTTTTGTTTCTAAAACAATTTATGCTAGGAAACAACCTTTCAATTTATCCATGGGTCATTTTGTATTACTAAGATCCGTTTGAGGTTTCGGTGACTTATTATAAAATATTTTATTTATTAGTATTTTGAAAGAAAATACTTAATAAATATTTAATTTATTGTTTGGCAGTAAATTTGAATAACTACCTTTTTATATTTGATAATGTTTGATTTAAATGTTTAAAAAAGTATTTTTATTTTTATCTGGTTTTAAATGTATGATAAAATGGCTAATATATCTTTAATTGTTTAAAAAATAAAATTTATTCCTAAAGCTCCAATTTTAAATTTATGATAAAAGTGCTTTTTTGACTAAAAAATCTACCTTTGAATTTAGGAAAGTACGTCTACCAAACACTCTAAAATTACTCAAATTTACCAGAAATATTTTTTCACAAAAATACCATAACAACCTTATTTTAACCCATTTATTCTCCTCATTATCCTCTACCGCTACTGCTGACCCCAACAGTACCCCGTCCACTTAACCCAACCCCATCCATCATCACACTATCACTGTCGTCCAAATCCTCATTTTCTTCCTGGAAAATTTTACTTAATACGAGATGCGCATAATTCGTTACACTTCTTTGGTGTACAAACATTATCATTGGGTGCACTAGTTGATTTGAGAGGAAAATTTTGCTTAATATGGTGTGCATTGCATTCATGATTGGTGTTATGGGCATCGATTTGACTTATTATTACATCTCTTACAATTTGACTAGCTTATCAGGTTGGACATAATGGATTGTCTACCTGCCATTTTCAGGATGATGAAAATGGGTATGGAACATTATTCTTGATTCCAGAACCGATTTGATCCCTGTTTAGTTTTGTTGGCTTTAAGAAAATCACTATTTCCAAATAAATCGGGTTTAGTACAAATAAATGTTAATGAGTTTCCATATAACTATTAGAAAGAATGTTATTATTTGTAATAACAACATTTAAGAAGGGAGTATTTATTAATGTTGTCCTTTAATATTGTCCTTTGGATTACCAACATGTGTGGTGTCCTTTCTTGATTATGTGTATGAAACTCTGTTACATAACAAAATGGACAGTTGTTATGAACATTTTATTTTTTAATAATTCCATAACAATTGTTATTGTTGGGACAAAAAAAAAAAAAAAAAAAACCAAAAAAATGAACAATTGTTGAGACAAAAATAACCAATTCAATTTAGTGAATGACAGGAAGGAATCAAAATACTCTAAATCACAGTGAGACTAGAATAATATACTTTATACAACCAAATAGTAATTTGGTATAACTTTGATATAAAATAATAAATAACGTCTCTTCTAGGTAATATATTTCATTCATTTTCTTCTCATTACAAATAATTACACATCATCAAAACAAATTCATTTTGACTACACATTAACCACTCCTAAATCTAACTTCTATTGTTTGGCTAGCTTTATTTTTGTGGAATACACACAACTTTAGCGAATTAAAATAAAGAATAGGGAGAGAAATGATAGTGATGTAGGAAATCTCGCTTATACCTAGTTGTACCTACTCTTAATCGTAATTATTAACTAAACAAACAAAGCAATATCTACAATTAAAGTCATCATAAACAAAATTGATCACCACCATTTATTGATCAAATGAGGAGCAATACAACATAAATGAAGAGAGTAAACTATAAATTAAAGATGCAGAATAAGGAATCACTTTTATTATTCTATTCCAATATACACTTATGAAAAAATTTATGATTTCGTCAAGTACCATATTATTGTACTTGAAAATCAAACAACACTATGTGTATCTTAACGAGACTATATTATTAATAGCTATGTACACAAAATTGAAATTATTGTTATCACGGTAGACTTAGGCTGCCAGTAGGAGGATATCTGACTAGAGGACTAGTCAGAGGGGATGGAAACGATGAATGTGGAGGCACAAGGATTGGACAGGGAATTGGAGGTAGAATTGTATTTGGAGTTAGTGGATGAATACCCAATTTTTTCCACGGATCATTAGGTAGAAATGGAAGTGGTCCTCCGAGTGATAGACAGAAATGTGGGTTCCGTTTGGATAGCAAATAATCCTTTATTATTTGACAAATATTATTTAGGTTTTGACTTATATGGTATTTGAAAATAATATTAACTTTTGAAATAATAAGATATTTCTTTAGATATGAAATAATATTTAGAAATAATCGTTTAGATTTCAAATAATGAATGCCTATTATTTGTTTTTAATTTTTTAACTATAAATAATTATGAACTATAGTAATTAGACATTACAGTTCAATTATTTTGCTTTTCAAGATTTGACGAGTTCGAAGGACCAAACGACTAAATCACACTCCGAATCATACTTATTGAACACATTGGAAACTTACTAGTAATAGTTCGGTTGGTCATGTTCAACTCCTCTCATTCTTTTACCCGTCATCTGTAAAATATTTTTATATACATTAAATTAATGTATATAAAAGACAATTTCATAGCTAAATTACAACTTAGTACCCATTAATTTTGTTGTATTTATTTATTCTCTTTCAAGGCAATCGAAGTGTTTCGAACTAAAAAACTAATTGTATAAAAAAATTTTAAAAAAAATAAAGAGTACCAAAAATTAAAAATATTGCATTCGTATGATCTTGAAGGCACTCATCGACTAAGTATGACCTACGAATTAGACAATGAAAATATAGAAGAATATTAAAATTGAATAGTGGAGTAAACAACACATTATCAATAACAAAACGTACTTGTTTAGTTCAAATGAAACTGTGTAGTTTCAACTTCTTTTGCATTGAAGAAGAAATGCACCACTGACGTACAAATTCAACATCAAACCTTGGAAGTCAATGAAATTAAAAAACAATTAAGTATAGTGCGATAATTACTCTAATTAATTGCACAAGTTTTAATCATTTTTCAAAATTTAACAGCAAAATTATATGAAACCCCATGCAAAAAACTCAATTCTGTTTAGATTGTGGAGAAAACTCAACATATTCGGATGAACTAGCCAACATAGGCATGATCCAACATGCAGTAAAAAAAAATATAATGGAGTATTTGAAATGGTAGATTTGTTATGAATAATTGGAGGGCAAAATTGGGTTGAAGAGAGAGGAAAAGGGGAAGAAGAAGTATCTCTGTAATTTGCCTTGATAATTTACCACCACCACAATTTATGGGCTTTCAATGGAGTGGATTTCCGTCTCTTAAGAGACGGATAGACTGGATTTCTAGACCAAAATACTGCCATTTGAATGAATATTTGATATTCATCCGGTGAAGTTGAAGTTGAAGTTCAATGGAGCATTAAGTTGTTTGAAAAGTAGAAAATAAGCTTTAATATAGGGAATCTGTCAGATGTTTGGATGATTAGTTTAGAAGTTAGTAGAATATCAAAAGTTCGAACTTTTAATTTCAAATTATTGCCAGTAACAACTTCTTCACCTTTTCTTTTAGTCATTGGTTTCAGCAACATAAATATTTCGACAATCCAAACCCACTGACAATTGTTCATTTTTTTTCAATATAGATAATTTACGGATAAAGCCACATTAGATGAATAGTGCAAATAATGGATAAGACGAAACATGAATAGTATGTAATATTATTTGGTGAATAATCATCACTTGACCAAATAACATTTGATGTTGATTAAATAATATTTGACAAATAATTGCCATTATTTGGTAATCAAACGAAGCCATAGAAATCTAACTCCAAGTGATTGATAAAAAAATGAAAAATGGAATGATAATAATAATAATAATAATTATTATTATTATTATTATTATTATTATTGTAATGCTCTATCATTAAATTCCATGCTTGAATATGTTTTTTGTAGAAGGCTACGTTATCAGTACTGACTATGCCATGATTGAGAAAAAGTAACAAGAAAAGAAATAAAGCAAAGGCTTTGGCTTTGTAATTCTTCGTGATTTTCTTTCAGAGTTGATATGAAGAAGTGTAAATTAATTAGCTAGCCTCATATAATATATGGTTCGCATCTAGTTTTATTTAATTTGATTTGTGGTTATTATCTCTATTTGTTTGAGATAATTATAAGAGTAAAAGGCTAATTTGATCATTTATCTTTAGTTTATTGGTCAATTTGATTCTTTATCTCTCTCATTGACCAATTTAGTTTCTCATTTTTTAAAAAATTAACCAATTTAAGTCTTGTGACTGAAATTGTAAACAAACTAAAATTTACTATAGGTTAATGTCCACGTGATTATTACGTAAATTGTTTTGTTAATTAGTTCATAATTTACATTACATGTTTTATTGGTCAATTTTTTTAAAAAAATGAAGGACCAAATTAGTTGATTATGATACATAAGATATCAAATTGGTTGATATCCCAAAAATAAAGAATTAAATAATTTTTTCCAAATTATAAACATTTTTGGATGTAATTAGACCTCAATTTAACAATTATCCACGTTGAGGTGTTGAGAAAAAGAGAGCTCACCATGGTATATGACGGCCAGTTACTTTAGAGTTTTGACCAACAATTCGATTTCATTCAATGCGATGCGTAGGAGCCCACACATTTTTGTTTCTAAAACAATTTATGCTAGGAATCCTTTCAAGTTATCCATAAATGTGGCAAAACATCAGGTCATTTTGTATTACTAAGTTCCGTTTGAAGTTGCTGTGACTTATTATAAAATATTTTATTTAATAGTATTTTAAAAGAAAATACTTAATAAATATTTAATTTATTGTTTGACAGTAAATTTAAATAAATACCTTTTTATATTTGATAACATTTGATTTAAATATTTAAAAAAATATTTTTATTTTTATCTAGTTTTAAATGTATGATAAAATGGCTAAATATATCTTTAATTATTTAAAAATTAAAATCTATTCCTAAAACTCCAATTTTGAACTTGTGATAAAAGTGTTTTTCTGACTAAAAAGCCTACCTTTAAATTTAGAAAATTACATTTACCAAACACTCTAAAATTACTTAAATTTACCAGAAATATTTTTTTTTAACAAAAATACCATAACCTCAAACGGAGCCTAAATCCATAAGTTATTTTGATAGACCCGTAACTAAAATTTTAGTCAATTTAATCTCTTTCTACCATCACCACCTCGACTCTTACTTTAATCCATTATTCTCCTCATTATCCTCTACGGTTGCTGTTGACCCCAACAATACCCCATCCACCTAACCCAACCCCATCCATCATCACACTACCACTATAGTCCAAATCCCCATTTTCTTCCTGGTAACGTCAAAGCCAACATCAAATAACTAAAGAGAAATCCTCAACAATACCCATCCCTCGAAAACCACTATCTATCCCTTCTTTCTCTATTTCAAAACTTTACCCTCTCTTTAACGACTGTTCTTCCTGTCTTTCTTCACCACTGTCCCTCGCCATCCCTCTCGTTAGCACCGCCATGATAGTTGCACTGTAGGATGTTTGGAGGTTTGAGGGGGAGATATATGAGAAGGGTCGGTGGAGGCTGTTCGTGGATGATAGAGAGAGTGAAACGGTTCACATGGGCTAGGTGGGGGAAGAGAAGTGGGTGGTTGTGAAGCTTAAAATTAGAAAACCCTAAGCGGTGGGAGGTTTTTGGTTTGTTGGTCAAAGTGGGATGAAGGAAGAGGAAAATTTTGGATTTGGTGGTTGAAGGAAAGAGAAAGAAGTGGTTGAGGAAAGAAGGGAAGAAAGAAGGGGTTGGGGGAGAAGGAGATAGTGGCAGGAAAGGGGAGAGATGAGATAAGACGGGAAAAAGAAAGGAACGTGGTTGAGAGAAAGAAGAGAGAGGGGAAGTTTGGATTTGGATTTGGATTTGGATTTGGATTTGGATTTGGATTTGGATTTGGAATCGGGTGTGGGTCTCAGTTTGGGACCAGAGGGGGAAGGAAAAGGGTAAGGTTTGGATTTGGGTGTGATATGATTTTGATGAATGCTTAGAAAACGATACTATTTTGGGTTTGGGTTTGGGTTTGGATTTGGATTTAGTGAGATTATTTGTGGACTTGGCAGTAGATCATTTATGATTTCGAGGATTTGTCCTCAATTTTGTGAAAAATACAAAGCTGATCTAGTTAAGTCTTATAATGTTAAAAATATTGATATTTAATTGAGGGATTAAATGGATTAAATTTTTAATTGAGAGACTAATTGGACAAATGAAAATGTTAGAGAACTATTCAGGTGATTTCTCCAAATCAATCTTACACTTACAGGTCCAGATGAATTGACACTACACCTCTTAATCAGCACAAGTCAAATTCAGTGACTAATTGGATTAAAACTTAAGTTAGAAGATCATTTTGATTTTAATGAAATACTTAGAAGATTATTTATGTTATTTGTCTTGTTAATTTTATGAAGATTCTTGTATATAATCACAACATTTTTTTCACAAGATTAGATATCTGCAAATTTGTGAACTTGTTTATTAATAAATATTTGGTTAATGTTTTTTCTCAATCATGAACTAATATTAGCCATGAATTTCAATTAATTCTATCGAAATTCCATTTAACCATTGTTTAGGACCAAGAACAATATTCTTAGTAAACTAAAGGACTTGCATATCATGATTCTTTATCTTTTTAAGCTTTAAGTATGTCTAGTTCGGCCAGAAAAAGACAACTGTGTATTATACATGCTACTACTATAATTCAAGCGGTCAACAATACAAAGATGGCCTAAAGGAACCTCTATGTTATGTTTCTCTTTCTTCCTTCATTTAATTTTCATTATCTTAAGCCACTTCATCAAAACTATCAAGCCCTTACTGAATCCCGACTCACCTCTAGTTTGGTTTGGCTAGAATAAATAAGAGGTAGCATAGAATATCGAGTCTGAGTGGCTCGAGTCTAATAGGTCAAACTGAGTTTTATATGGTAGGTCGACTTGTGAAAGAATTTTATATGATAATAGATATTGGGAGTGACGGTTTTCGTGACAACCATGCATTCGTTGTTATCGCCCCTATCATGCTAGTTAGAGTAGGGATGAAACTTTCACTTTCGAGTACACTCATAACCTTACCTTGTGGTCATTGATGATGATGGCATATTCCTCAGAACAACTAACATAATTGGACTCAATAATCAAATTAAGGGTTCCATCTTTACCCTATGCCAATCTCATTTTCACATTGTCTGGTGGATTCTGAGTATATGGCATCCTCAATGTTAGACTTTAACTCTTTTCCACCATTAGACTCGATCATCGTTACAATATTTCACAATCCCAAGCTTAAGTATGATGAGTCTATGTTCTACGTAAAACGACGAGAATCAGTGTTGGACTTAATCGATTGCCTACTCCGCCATTCATTTTTTCAAGTTGATGAAACTAGATATATGTAGGCATTATTCTTTACTTTGGGGTTGAGTAATTGGGAATTATTCTTGATTTTAGAACTAGTTTGAGTATATTGGCACCTGATGCATTTAACTTGTTGGGAGACTAAATGTGCATCAAATCAGGTTTAGTACAAATCAATATTAACAATTTTTCTTTAGTCCAAATAAATTAGGATTAATTAGGAAGAATATTGTTCTTTGTTAGGAAAACTGTCATGATAGTCCAAATAAATATTAGGAATAATGTTGTGTTATTTGTTAAGGAGAATGTTGTAATAACAACATATAAGCATTAAGTATTTAATCATGTTTCCTTTAGATTATGTGTGGTGTTGTCTTTTGATTATTTATATGAAGCTATGTTGTACTTTTTTTTTTAATAAAATAATATCATATTTCATGAACATTTTATATTTTAATAATTACACAATAACTCTGAACAATTGATACGTAAAAATGAAAATTTGTTGTGAACATTTTATATTATAATAATTACACAATAACATCGAACAATTGTCACATAAATAAAATGGACAATTGTTGTGACAAAATAACCAAATCAATTTGGTGAATCAAAAGAAGAAATCAAAATACTATAAATCACAAAGAAGGTTTAAAAATTGCTACTATTTTATACAACCCAAGAGTCATTTGGTGTAATTTTGATATAAAAATAATTGCTTAAAAATGACTAATGATTTTAGCACTTCACATATATTCTTTTTCAACTTACTTGACAAAAATATCCATAAACTAAATTTTAGAACTTATAATATCGTTTAACCGGGCTATTGTATAATTATCATTTTAGAAAACTTTTTTTTGTTCCTAAATTGATTTGTATTTCATTTTTCATTATAATTCTTAATTACTAAATGCTTACATCTTCTCCTATCATACATTTGTAAATCACAACTCATAAAAAAAAGTAGAATATTTTTCGTCTCTACAAGTCGCTTTTCTTATTTTTCTTTTGAATGTTAAATTATTCTAAAACCCACTATTTTTTGGCTTAAATTCTACTGTAAAAATGAACTAACTTTTTACATCAAATATCACATAAATTTCATGGAAATTGGAAAAAAAATAATATTTTATTATGAATTCTAGTAACTTGGAGAGAAATTTAAATATTTAAAAATGAGCTTTTCCCATGCAGTACTTTACTAAATAATTTGTTTATTTTAGAATTTTAATAATTTTTTAATTCAAATAATATGAATCCAATTGTGTATTGTATTTTATTGTTAATAAATATTTTTATCAATGTTTAATTATATATAATTAAGCTTGTAACTTGCTAGAGATTAACGTGTATACGAGTATAAAGTTATAGCATAGTATAATCTAGTTAGAGTTTTCATAAAATAAGTTATTGTATTGGGTTAAATGCATTAATCCCCCTAAACTACACTCAAGTTGCACTTTGCCCCTTGTACTCATTTTATAAGCACTTAATCCCTTCTTTGACCCCTTGTTGATATATTTGAACAAAAATAACCCTATTATATTAATTGTTTTAGTTTATCTATTTTCCTTATTAATTTCTCCCTTTTCTTTTATTTCTTTTCTTTCTTCTTCACTTTTCTCATGCCATAATCTATTTCATTCATCATATTGTTATTATTTGTATATTTATGATATATAATTTTTTAAATTTTCTTTAACTAATTCTTTTATCTTTTTGTAGCTTGTATGTTTGTTATTTTTACTTTTGTTAATTTCATACAATTTCCTTTACAACAAAACATATGTAGCTTATATTCCAAAGAATATCTGATAAAGTAATCAAATATATATATATATATATATATATATATATATATATTCAATAATTTATATAATTTAAAATTTTAGAGTTTTAGTTAATCAAATATTAGTTAAAAACAAAAAATAAATAGATCACAATAAAAATAAGAGATTTTATTAGTGTCAAAAAATAGATAAAATATTACTAGTTGATGAATTTTCTTGTGTATTTATAGTTGACTAAATATAAGTCCATCTTGTTTACATATTTTATTTAATTTAATTGTAGATTTAAAATGACTTTTTTAATGTAAACTCGTAATATCTTTTTACGATAACAATTAACAAATAAACAAAGTATAACAAAAATAAAGAATTAGTTAAAAATTAGAATAATTTAATCCATGTATGTAACTATTTATAGCAAACGAATGATGTAGCCAATGGCATCAGAGAAGGGATAAAAGAAAAAAAAAAAAAAAAAGAAGGAAGAATTGGTAAAAAGAGAAAAGGTAAAAAATAATAGGGAAAAAAAAAAATAAAATAGTTAATTTAGCAAGGATACTTTTGTCTAACAATATAAAGGGAGGGTGAAGTGCGCATACAATAAGTACAAGGAAGCAGAGTACAACTTGGAGTTTAGTTGAGAGGAGTTTGATGCATTTAACCGTACTGTATTTAATATATATTTGGGTCAAATATGGAATTGAAATTGTAATTTATTCTATCTCAAGGTTGTTTTTATCAAGTTGGTTAAGAAAGATTAATTGTGAAGTCCTGAAGCTTTGTTTTTGTCAATTTAGTTAAGAAAAATTAATTGTGAAGTGATCCAAATTATTGGCCCTAAAAAACATCTTTTATTAATGTTCTTCTTACTGCAAATAACTCACATTATCAAGACCAAAATCACTTGAACCACTTCAATTATTTGACTAAATTTATTTTTGTGGAGTGCACAACTTTAGCCAATTAAAATAGACAATAAGGAGAGAAATGATAGTAGTGTAGGAAATCTCTCTTATATACTCGCCAACTTTCACTCGCAATTATTAAGTGAAGAACAAAGCAATAACTACAATCCAAAAAATAAAAATAAAAATATATTCATCATAAACAAAATTCATCACCATCATTTATTGATCAAAGGAGCAATATAACATAAATCAAGAGACCAAACTTTAAAATTAAAGATTCAGTATAAGGAATTAACCCCAACGGCCTTGATCACTTTTATTATACTAATTCTAAAATATATCTATAAAATACAATTTATGATTAATATTATCATATTATATCGACTTCAGACATTATTGTAACGGGATAATTGAATTTCCAGTTTTATAAATGTATAATTATTAATAGCTAGACAAAATGGAAATTATTGCCTAGGCTGCCAACAGGAGGTTGTGTGACTGAAGGACTTGGAGGGAATGAAATGGAGGAAGTTGATGGATCCCCAATTTCCTCCACTGATCATTGAGGTCGACAAGTACACATTTGTCGAGGATAGAGTTTACTCAATTATTTTTCAACAAAGTCGACTTATGGTAACAAGTTTAAACCTTTTTTTTGCCAATATCACGACAAAATGAAACAAATTTATAACCTTTTTCTTTCCTTATTTTTCTCAGTTTTTCCATTTTCATTTTAGGTCCAACGAAAATGAAACAAATTTGTAACCTTATTTTTCCTTATTTTTATCTATGTTTCCATTTTCATTTTAAGTCCAACGAAAATGAAATGGGCAGAAACTGCCAACCATTATTCTCTTATTAACCTTCAGGTAAAGCCGGCTTAGGCCATGCATTTTCCGTAGTTTTTGTTTTATATTTTGGGCTTTTTAGGTCAAGAAAATCCAGTGGGCTGGAAAGACAATGCTTTATGATTGGTATTTTAATACGGCCATCTGTAGTTTTAATAGAAAATGAGTACTTCTATATCAAATATTTCAGTTAGATTTGCACACTTTCATGAACAATCCATTGGGTCTCTTCACTAAATTTCAGTTTAGTCAATTTTGAATTCTGAGTGGCCTTCTCTTTTAGGCCCAATTTATATCCCAATGGACGTTGGGCTTGTGCTCCGAACGTATATGATTGGGTTTGTAAATATGGGTGTAAACAAACCGAATCGAGCACTAATAGTGCCTTACTTGAATTCGAACTCGAAATTTTTTCTGATACTCGAACTCGAGCTCGAACTAGAGTAATTTGACTTTTTTTTGTAATTTTTCTAAAAAGAATGGACATTTTAGTAATTTTACATATAATAAAAAAATTATATAATGTTCGAAAAGTTCGACGAGTACTAAAACATATTATACATATGCTCGAGATCAGCTCGTCAAGAGTTTCGAACTCGAGCTGAGCTCGGTCGAACTCAAGCTCGACTCGAGCTCGGTCAACTCGAGCTCGGTCAACTCGAGCTCGGTCAACTCGAGCTCGAATCGAGTTTTTGACCGATCTACCCGCGAGCAATTCGGTTCGTTTACAACCCTATTTGTAAA
The DNA here is from genome assembly GCA_025175665.1 of Cinchona pubescens. Classification (NCBI taxonomy): domain Eukaryota; kingdom Viridiplantae; phylum Streptophyta; class Magnoliopsida; order Gentianales; family Rubiaceae; genus Cinchona; species Cinchona pubescens. The sequence continues at coordinate 1,771,432 of JANKKI010000076.1, forward strand.
TTGGGAAAATTTTACAATTCTGTCCATTGTGTTTTAAAAACTTGTATAATATACAAATTGTACATTACGTATTTTAAAATTTTTTACTATACAAGGTTTTAAAGACAACGAGATTATAGAATTTTCTTACAAATTATAGTATTATTTTTTAATAAGAATAACCGTTTATTGAGATGCCAATGAACTGTTCCCTTATATTAATTTTACATTTTTACTCTAAACCTGTCACTTTATTCTACGGGTGTTTAAAATTATATTTAAAATTAATTAAAAAGAAAGAGGAACAAGGTATGGGTTGGTTTTTATTATTATTTTTTGGGTTAAAAAATTGACACCAAATGGGCTAGTTATTTAAAGTAGTATATATTAATTAGCTTGGAAGAATGTGGATTTCGATACAAATTGATTTAGTTTCTTGGTCTTTTTACTTTGAAAAGTATCTAATCAAAATGTTTCCAAAAATATTTCGTACTAGTGTTTTTTTGAGTGTGTAAACCGCTGATGCAGTACAATTAGCGAAGGAAGACTCCTAAATGTGTTTCTTTTCTCAGTCAATTTATGTCTCACCAATCAACCAAAGGTACAATTAGCGAAAATTTTCTTGTTAAAAGGAAAATTTCTTGGAATAAGAAAGTTTTTGTTGAAAAAAGAAGAAGAGAATAACGTAGAATAATTAATGAAGAAAATTTTCTCACCACTTAAATAAATTGTAAGACTGACTCAAATAGTAAATAAATCAGTATATAAAATTATACAAAAAATACAGAATTTTTACGTGGAAAACCTCTTCTATATGAAGGGTAAAAACCACGGAACTTAGGGTGTGTTCGTTTGGACTGAAAATATTTTCTTGAGGAAAATGTTTTCCTTGGAAAATATTTTACATGAAAAAGTCTATTTTCCATACAATTTTCCGGTGTTCGGTTGACAAAATGAAAATATTTTGAAATAAAAATTTTTAACGGTTTTATCTTTAATTTTCTGGATACAAGTTAAAAAAACTTATAACAATAATAATAAATACCTTACAAGTAATTGTGATTAATATATGGTTACCTACATCGAATTATAACAAATCATATTTGTTTCTTCTGTACACATAATAGATTGCGAGTGAAAGTTGGCGAGTGCATGAGCTCCATCTCTCATGTACACATCTAGATTATCTAGAATTAAAAACGAAAATAGATTTAGCTAGATCTAATTGTTTAATAGTAAGTATTTGAGATTTAACTCACTCTTCGTTATCTAGAAAATAACTTACACTTAAAATTCAGTAAGTTATTTTCAGCCAGAGGAAGGAAAATTGGAAAATATTTTACACCGGAAAATATTTTCCGGTGTTTTATACAAAAAAAATTTCTAGAAAATATTTTCCTGAAAATATTTTCAGTCCAAACGAACACACCCTTAATCCAAAAATATTCCACTATTAACGAATTAATGAGTATAGCAAAATGAGTATCTATTAAACATTTAGATCTCAAATACGTATCTGGTCAATATAAAAAGTCTCTACGTACAAAACAATCTAAATTATATGTATAAAAATCCAACCAATAAAAAAAAAAAAACAATCTAATCATATCTAATATAATTCACACTAGTCTAAATGTTCCAAAAACTCTATATTAAAATCTCACTACAATCAGAACAAAATTCACTGTCACGTTGAAACACTACCTTGCTAATTTCCTCCCCTTGAAGATGGACGTCGCAACTATCAAGAACGAAAAGAATTTTACCGATTTCTTTTCTCTTGCACGCAAGTCAAGGCAAATATTCAGTCTTACTGCTATTCATATGCGTCTGTTAATACAGAAAAAAAAATTGTAAATTGTAATGTGTCTAATACTACTATATTTCCTGCAACGCATTATAAGAAGTAACTTTGACGAAAGGGAAGGAAAAAAGAAAAAAAAGAAACAAAATACTTTGCACAAAAGAAAAGGAAACATAATAATAATTGTGAAACATATTGAATTGGGGTTAAAATAATTTGATGGTCTTTAATCTAATTAAAATGGTTTACTTGGGGTGAAAATAATTCGATAAAAAGAATTTCCAATTCATCTATTTCTATATCTGCATTGAGTTGTGTTTTTTCTTTTTTCTTTTTCTTTGATCGTACCTAACTTGTTCATAGTCTAAAATTGTTCATTAAGAATATATGTATTTGTGATATACAAAAAGGAAAGATTTTAGGGTATAGAGATCATAGAAATTTTTAATATTTTATATTGATTATAGGACTCTTCAAAGATAAATGAACATAATTAAATTTATTAGATAATCATAAAATAATAATTCTTTAAATTATCCCACCCCATCAAAGAGGTGGAATGAAAAAATAAGACATCATAGGTTGAATTAAAAGAAAATTTTATAGTTTCGTTGAGGGAATTATTCCTTTATACTTTAAGGGGTTGTATATGACAAGTTTTTGAAAGTGTTCTAATGTTTTTATCAAATATATATTAGGTGATGTTATGGAAATAGAGTTATATATTTTTGGCAAGGGACTTTAGTTCATACCAAGTGTCTTCTCGATCACAGCCTTCTTGTCTACTAAGTAGCAGTCATGCGGTTTTTTTATACAAACCTAACTCAGGAAAGTCCCAACTGACCCATTTTAGGAGCTCCACCGCAGACCCTTTCTTAGCAGTTTCTGTGATTATTTATGATAATATGAATATCTGAGTTTACCACTCAATTTCATGAATTGAGTGTAAGATTTTGTGAGTTGGTTTGGACTAAATTTTCTTATTTTAAAATAGATTGAATTGGGGCATAGTAATGATTTAATTAACTAAATGATGGCTTTGGGGGACTACAAATAGAACATCTGAGTCGAGGGTTGTTATTTTGGCCCAACAATTTTCCGAACTTTATAAGAGTTGGGTCTTGCAGAAGTCCCTAAACTGCAAAAGTAATGTTCAAGGAGCCAGGGAGCAGCCACAATCATAAAAATATAAATGCAAGGGGAATCCACTCGAGCCTTATATATTGAGGTTGATTAACTCTTTTGGGCAAAATCGAATGTATGAGCTTAAAAAAAAAAAAAAAAAACAAAAACAAAAACGAAATCAATTGATCCAATGATCATAATAATATATATAGGAAACCACAAAGCGAGTAGGAGTAGAGGAGAGACCATGTAACTATTAATTGCTCTCCCCTTATTTAGCACTTATTTGGACTAAAACCAATAAGTTTATTGGTTAAATCAAAACTAATGCGAATCCCTTGCTGTTGTGAATTACCAAGGATGGAGAATGAAACAGGAAGATAATTTTGGAGAAAAGATAAGCAAAAGGTGCCTTTTGAATCAACAGCTGTGAGGCAATTTCTTGGCCCTAAAACTAATGTTTTTCCACCGGAAAAATGAAATGATATCGTTGGAATTGCATCATAGTCCACCAAAGATAAATCATAACACGTATCGAAAAGACTGATGTTGCCCGGCAACGGTGAACGTCTCATGTGTTTAGTAAACACTTCTCGCAACGGGCGATATGCTTCAGGCGGCAATACAGTTACTGTTGTTCCAGAATCAACTATAACTCCTCCATTACCATTCTTGTCGATCTGAAAAACGGATGGTGCGATGGATAACCGCTCCCGTCCAACACCAATTCCAATGACTGAGATCTCAACGTAGAAGAAGCTATCAAATCCATTAAATCCGGGATTGGAATTGATGACCACAGGAACGATGATGGAGTCTTTTGGGAGAAATTTCTAAAAATATGCCATTTTTAAACTTTGTTCTATTTGGGTGCTCATTTGAAATGCGTTCATTCTTTCCGGAATTTTAAACTCGCATTCAGAGAATGCGAGTTACAGGTTTTTAAAAAAATTTATTTGATGACCTCGCATTCCTGAATGCGAGGTCATCAAATAATTTTAGGGTTTAGGTTTTTGTATATTTTTATTTTGAAGAAAAAATTCCGTTGTAATGAATCTTATGTTTTTTTTTTTGTGTTATAAGAGAATTTGACTATATATATATTGTTTTGTAGAATTTAGCAAATTTGACTATGTATATTGCAAGGGGGCGGGGACTTGGGGACTTGGGGAATTGGGGGGAATTGGGGTACTGAACTTCTGCGAGGCAGTAGCCTCGCAGAAGTTAAGTACCGCCCGACCTCGCATTCGAGGAATGCGAGGTCGGTCAACTTATACCTTTTTGACCTCGCATTCAGAGAATGCTAGTTCCACCCAGTTGGAATCCCAATTTCATTTCAGCATAGATATAGAACACATCTCAAATTAGGCATAGATATAGAAATTTTCCGTCTTTTGGTGGGATCAAATTGAAGTCTAAGGTTGAGGATGATGTGGAATCAGAGTCAACTAAACAATAGGAAAATGAGGTTGCTTTGATCTGAGATGGTAGAGATAGAATGCTCGGGCTGAACCCAAATATGCCATCAATGCCCTCAACATTGCCACTACTGTTGTGTCCGCAACCGATAGCTACATTGTCAACTTTGCTTGAACATCCAAAAGTCAAGGTTTCCGATGCCAATTCCCCAATTGTCATACTTTCATCGGCATACTCCATCCCATAAATACGAGTGTTACCACTAGTGCAGGTGTGGCTCCTGATTGCAGCACACTTGGGCGAGGAGCACGAGAGACGACGAAATGAAGACGATTTTAGAGGATTAAAGATTGCATGGTTGCAATGAAAACAAGGTCCACACACTGGATCCAATTAAGAGAACTCCCCGTATCTATTAATACATATAAATCTTTAACAGGTGAACCTACCCCAATGCGAGCCAAATATTCCGGGATTCTTTGTGAAATCCCTGAGATCACCGACAATTGCAGGTGCGGCTTACGTTGGGAGACTTTGGATTGGGCAGGATTAAGCTTGGAATGGATGAAATCCATTCGAGCTAAGGAATAGGCAAGGCGAGAACGAACGAGGGTAGAATAATTTTCATATTTTATTGGTTTTATTATAGAAATATACGGATGGAGTGTAACTGACCACGAATTATTGGGGTTGATGATGGTGGAAGACTCGTAATATTTCTGGTCCTGTAATTGGGTTGTTGAATTTGAAAAGAGTTTATTTGTTTTTCGAATGGATTCACTTACATTGAGAAGTTTCACATAGTGGTGATGAAGAGAGTGAGTGGAAGAGGTTGGGCAGAGAATAAGGCAGAGGATGAAGAAAGATGAGATAATAGGAAAGATTTGAGCCATTTTATTCGGTTTCTATAAACATTGTTTTCACATTTTTTCTTTGTACTATTTAATAGTGTTTGCATGCATTCTTGTCGATATATTTGGGAAACCTCTTTGCATGCATGCACTTCTTGTTTCTTGTTGATTTAGATTTATTAGGACTCTATCTCTTTGCATGCATGCACCTTCTTGTAGTTTAGATTTATTAGGAGTAGATTTAGATTTATTAGGAGGACGGTTAGGACCCTTTTTTTCTTAGTTTATACGAAAGTTATTAGAAATAGTTTTTAGAGAGAACAATCTCGTTGGCTTATAAGACTTATACAATATAAATTTTTGATATATATGCTATTGTATTGTATAAATTGTTTATGAACAAGGAATGATTTCCTCAACAAAATTATAAAAATTTTCATATATATATAAGGATCTATAATTATAATAATATATTAATGTATTTTATACATAGTATTTTAGCCTTAATATTATTAATTTTTAATACTTAAGATATGTTAATAATTGATAATATTATTTTTTTCTTAATACTTAAATATCTTCTTTTTTTTCTGTATAATCATATGGTGTTGTGTACAATTTATTTGCTTATATATTAATATAAGTATACAACTTATTAATGTAACACTTTTGTTTCAATAACTAATTGAATTACTAATTTCTTTTTAATACATATAGGTACTAGAGTTAAGTAATTATATATACTTAAGTTTTTATTAAAATATCTATATATACATGTTCTTTTGTTCATATACTAAGATTTTATATAATTTATAATTATAATAAAAATATATTTTTACATAATGTGTGGATGGTAATGTGAAAATTGGAATAATTAAAATAAAAGTGTTAGATTAATAAATTGTATGTTTATAAATTTAGTACACTTTTGTGGAATGATATAGAATTTGAATTTAGTATACTTTATGTGGAATGCTATAGAAGATGAGCTAATGTACTAAATTTTAGAATTAGAGTATAGAATGGAAGAAAATACCTAAATGTTCGACTTATTCAATTTGTTTTCGAACAAGTCGAATTTAAACGACTCAATTTTAATCAATTTTGGGTTTATATAACTTGTCGATTTTAATCAATTTTGAGTTATTTTGATTTTAAAATTTTAATTTTAAGTTATATAACTTGATTTTGATTTTAAAATTTTTAAAGAATGAACGCAACTTAAAGAGTTTCAATTATCGAGTTTAAGACGCAAACTCAATTCCAATCCAGAGACTCATGCCACTAAAATAGTGGCATATGGCCTATGTGTAAATAAACACTATATGGCCTAAAGTTAAGGCTGTAAATAAACACAATTCTAGTATGATTAATTTTAACAAGGCCGAAGTCGAAATTTTATTGAGCCAAATCAAGTAGGTTGGAACTTTTTACTGTGAATTTAAAATTTGTCGAATAAAAATATTAATGAACGCTAAATTCTATTTATTCAAGTTTGTTTGGCAATTATTGGCAATTATTGAAGAACGCTAAATTCTATTTATTCAAGTTTGGCAATTACTGAAGAACTACGGTGTATAAAATTAAGATATTATATTTTCTGATATTATATTTTCTCTCTTTTAGACTTTGTGTTTAAATTTGGTTTGAATATTGAGTACACGGTAAAATTAAGATATTATATTTTCTTATGACCCTGCAAAGTTCAAAATTGAGGCCTAATACTCATGTAGTGTAGTCTAATATTACGGGCCTAATTTTGCCCGGAGACCATATTTTCACCTTGTATTTGGGTCGGTCTAATAAATTTGATCAATATTTATCCACATTACTATAATTTATTAAAAATAAAAATAATTTTTTTCCAGGATGATATGAACCGAGAGGTTCGTCTCAAAAATTTTCCAAAATGATTGAGCAATATCACGCTGGTCACCAACCTAGCGCATTATTTAGGCTACCTAACTACTGCCATCAAATCACCATCTATATTTTTAGTCGTCTCTCTGCAATTAATATCCGTACTATTGATTCCTTGACCTCTTTTAGTTGCCGATAAGCATAGTAATTTAAAAGTAAAAAAAAAAAATGAACAAAGATAAAATAACAGAGAACATTTATTATTGATATATCAAATATCACCAATAGAAAGAGAGAAGAAAAATGCAAACTAATTAGGACCCCCTAACGAATACTATCTACCTAAGCTAAGCTTCATTAATTAAAAATACTGCTAGACAGATATATAAAGTGAAAATTAATTAATTATGCGACGGATCGATCTATCACACTTTAGGGCCACCAGCAGCAGGTGCATGCGGAGGACTTGGAGGATGTGGAAGAGGAACCGGGGTTGGCAAAACAATAGGAACCATGGGGTAGCGGGAAAGTGGTGGACGAGGGGGTATATGATGTGGAATCCAAAAGATTTCATATGGAGGATATGGATATTGAATTGGAATTAATCCAAACGGATATGGTATAGACTGCATATAATTTTGATTTGAATTCATTGTATTAGGATTGATTTCGTTGCCGAAACTAGCTATGCCATGATCACTCAGCAAAAGAAACAAGGTAAGAAACAAAACAAGGGAGACACAGAATTCATTCCTCATGATTTTTTTTTTTTTTTTTTTTTGAGTTTAAACGAGTGTTCCATCCCATCGTCATGGGTTTTTTTTTTTTTTATAGAGTTTCATGGTACGTCGCATATTAGAGGCGATAAGGTTTCTCATTTCTCGTACCAATCTCTATTGATAAAATTTAATTATTCCAATGATAAAGTTTCTCATTTCGGGTACCAATCAATCTCTATTGATAAAATTTGTTCCAAATTTCATATTTGTTTGAAGCAATTAGAATTCTATTATGTTATCTCCAGCCCTTTCATTTAACTTGTACTGATTCTCATATATGGTACTATCTTTCAGTTGCTCGCACTTAATCTAATCTATATTTATAGCTATATATGGTACAAAATGGTAATTTGCCCATTGGGACTGGAATTCTTTCAAATGAATTCTTTGTTGTAGCTAATAGTGTTTTATAATTTTTTATCCAAGATTCGTCAAAGATAAATGAACATAATTAAAGTTATTAGGTAATCATGAAGTAATAATTTACTTAAAAAAGAATTCTACCATCAAAAGAAGTGAAATGGAAATAAGACAGAAAAATTTACAAGTTGCATTAAAACCTTAAGAACGATCAATAATCACCGTGATAACATTCGATAATCTTTTGAGAAAATTATTCAAGCCGCTACAAAGTTAGAAAAAAAATAATAATAATAAAAAATACAACCGTACTCCTACCAAATGTTTTATATATATATATAATTTGATTATTTGTTTTTTGTATTTATAGTTGACAAATTCCAGCTTGTTTATATATTTTTAAATTTAATTTTAGATATGTAAATGCGGATAAGAATGAACAAAAAATAAAGTATAACAAAAATCAATAATTAGTAAAAAAAATTAAAATAATTTAATCTATGCATATAATTAGTTATAGTTAAATGAATGATGTAATTAATGATAATAGAGAAGGGAGAAAAATAAAAAAAATGTAAACAAAGAAAGAAAAAGGTAAAAGGAGAAAATGAAGAAAATGCCAAAATAATTAAGAAAAAAATAGTTAATTTAGCAAGAGTGCTTTTATCCAACAATACAAAAAAAAGAATAAATACGTATACAAAGTATAACTTGGATATAGTTGAGGGAGATTTAGTGTATTATACCAAGAACAAACTCCATATATAACAATATATATCTTCCTATCCTATCAAATACCTCTATTATATTATATTCAATCTTTCATATCGAAATTCAAAGAAAATTTGAAATTTATCATGATCAACTATTATTCTTTCAATTTTATAAACAAAACCTACCCTACTTTTCTTGGGTTAACTAGTATTACTTCATACAGTCCACACTATTTATAACCACATTGTTTCTTTCACCTTTTTTTAAGAGAAACCTTTCTTACTTTTTTTGGTTTAATCAAACAAACATCTAATAATATTTCGCTCTACCTCTTTAATATTTTATTGATGTATTAAAATTTTTCGTACCAATGTTGGACAACTATAAAAAGATAAATTTTTACATTAGCATTGGACTAGTGCAGAACGCAAAGAAGAAAATATTTACCAGAACTAAAATATATATACTTAATAGAATAAATAATAAAAATTATGCACATATGCACATAAAACATAAAAACATAATTTCTAACTTGCAAAACATAATGAAAGCAATAAAACACATAACAAATAAACTCAATCCAATACATTAGGCAAACCTTTTACATTTGTCTCATTTCTAGAAACAAAAAGCCTATATGTACGTACATTGGGCAATAATCATATATACGCACTCTAGTAAAGCACTGAATGAATAAAATTAAATAAAGTAAATAAACAATTAGCATATAAAGCACATATTGCACATATTAGGGTTTAGAAATATACCTCTTGAAGGGATGACATTAATGCAAGATTATCCTCATATTATTTCAAGACATGAACAAACAAATCAATGTACTAATATACAAAATAATAAAAAACAACTATAACAAATAAATAATACTATTAGCCTAAAAAAGTAATTTCTAATAACTAATATTAACTAATCTAGCACAAAAGTAGTTAAATAATGATTATTGAAAGGAAAAGAGGCAATTGATCTGAATATAAACTTTAAAGACTTGAATACAAGGTTTAAACAATTAAACGACAAAAATTTAGAAAACAACAAAATCATAATGCTACACTAATAATTACAAAGAAAAAGAAACTCAATTAGGAACAATTTAAACTTTTATGGGTTCAATTGCAAAATTTGTAAAGTTTTTAGGTAAAATATACAAATTTAATAAATTCAAGAGGTCAAATTGCACTTTCTAGAAAGGTTAGGGGCAAAAAATGAACATATTAGAAAGCTTTCTAATATGGTCACCGGCAAGATGAATTAATTCAGTATTTGATAGGATAGGAAGATATATATCGTTTTATATGGAGTTTGTTCTTGGCATAATACACTAAATCTCAATTACAATTTGGTCCTAACCATTTGACACATCAAAAGTAACAACACATTTGCATTAATCAACATCAAGATCAGAAAATTCATAAATATAAAAACAAATAGTATAATAATAAATTATACTTACATCGCAGAATGAAACTCAAGATGATGGAAATTCTCACTCCAAGCATGAATCGAATTTGAATACCTCATATAAGAAACTCAAGATTATGGCAATTCTCACTCCACTTTTCTTTTTGTTGTGTTATTTCGCACTCCTTTTTTTTTTTTTAATGCCTTTTCTCTTTTTGTTCGTTTGGTTCCCCCCTCCCCTCTCTCTCACAACATGTGGATCTATGCGAGATTTTTTGAGACCTTATAATTTAAGTGATATACTTGGACGAAAAAAAGAAAGAGAAAGAAGGGAGAATTAGAAGCAGCAGCAAAAATGAGGTAGAGAGACAGAGTGTGTCATGCGTGAGAATGATGGAAGAATTAGAAGAAGTTGCAAAATTGAGGTAGATACAGAATGTGTCATGCGTGAGGGATTAGGTTGATGGGATAAAGGGATTAAGTTAAATGCAGTTAGTTTATGTAGACCATTAAAGAATTTTATGTAATAATTTAGTGAAAAGAATAAAGTAATGTGATTGGTTATTTTTTTTTCAAATGTAAAGAGATTGGTTAAAAAGATGATATGACATTTTTAGGCATAAAATTGGCCGACACGGAAATTCGATGACTTGAGTTCGATTTTTATTTGGTGCCAGTTCTTATAAAGAGAGAATTTGTTATACTATACAATATAAATAAATTGTTTCATTCTATGAGTTAATAATTTATTCATTTTCGTTGAATAACATGAGGTTTTCAACTAGTTTGTAAAACCAATCACTTATCAACTTAAATTGTTTTATTTTCAAAACTAGCTCTAACCGTCCTATGCATGGTAACTAAAATTAAATTATTTAGGTAACAGATCAATTATTTAAATTTTTTGCTTGTATTATGGAAATTAAACTTTATTTATCAATTTTTTTTTAAACATTAGCAGATAATCATCATAAATTATAGTCATATTTCAATGGACATAAATTATCTAATTTACTGTTGGGCAGTGATATTGCCACAGCAACCGCAACACATTTTCTATTAAATGATAAAATTGCCCTGCTCATCCGGCCGTGGGACCACAACACCATTGCATGTTGCTCCACGACCATCTTGCTACTCTACCTTCATCAGAACAACCGCAGGAGGGTCACGCCTGGGATTATGTGAAGAACTTGGATGACTTCATCTTCAACCCAATTAAGTTATGAAACACTCAATATTATTTTATCCATTTCCATTTATAAAAATCCCGACACCCACCTTTCAAAATCCAATATTTTTACGTTTCTAAATTCTCACATTGTCTTTTCATTTCCCTCTAATTTTCCTTTCGTTTCTTTCGTTTCTTCTTTGGAGAAGAAGAACCCAAAAAAATTGAAGAAATTGGAAAATCAAAACATCAGAATTTTTTTAAAAAAAAAGCTAATATCTGAAGTCTAAATTCTCTCTGAATTAGATGGGGAGAGAGATGAAAAAGGTTGTTGGCTGATTGATGATAACCATGGAATAAGAGAGAGGGGCTGAGACGGTGAGAGAAGTATAGGGGTGGGATGGGTCTTACAATAATTAGTTGGAAAATGTTTTGATCGACTTGAAGAGGGTAACTTTGAAATTTAGAAAAAGTTTAGAAAAAGTTTGTTGTAAGAAACAAACAGATCTCTAAACGAGTTTCCTAGATTGGTAGGCCCCCATGAACCACGTGGGAGAGGTTCCGAAAAACTCATGAAAACCTCGATATCTTGCTCTAAGACTGTCCCTAGAGAGTTTGCGCTTATACTTCTTTATACTTCGAGCGAGAAGATCATTCTCCTCTCATGAAGGAGGGTAGTCTCCATTGAGAGTGTCCATGCTCAACTCAACATTGGTTAATAAGGGGGATTTTTGTCCTGAATGATCGACTTTATTAATGCTAGAAAATAGAAGGCCAAAAGCCCACCACATTAGTCTCAAAATCAAAGATTGTGAACAAAATTACTTGGCCCAATAAGAGTGATTCGGCACTTGCTCAACTCAAATCAATTCAGATCAAAATTAGAAAATTCTATCTTAAGTGGCATTTTATAAACCACTCATTTTCTTTAAAAAAATTATGAGTATGTGACGTTTGTCTACTTTTTTGGTTAATAACGCTTTGCCCCCTAAAGATAGGGTAATTACACTTTACTTAACTTAAACTAATAAAATTACACTTGTCTCCTATTGAATTATTCATTCGTTACTATTTTCTAACACCATAAAAAAAAGTTAGTTAAATAACTGAAATGTCCTTATCACTATTTTTTGAATTTTCGAGTATTTATTTTTTAGAGTGATTTGATATTTATTGAAAATCATGAAAGTGGCTTAATTCATTTTAGATATGGTTTAATTCATTTTAGATCCTCTCCTTTTTTGTTTGCACCTAGGAGCTATACCTGTTTAACTCTTCTCCACTACCAGACTCTGTTACCTACTCTCTTATCGTTCCAATGAATTTCATACTCCAAACTCAGTTTGATGGAGTTATGTTCTTAAATTAGACCTTACTAGAATCAGTTGGACGTAGTAATTAATTGCCTACCTTGCCATCAATTTTTTCGGGGGATGAAAATGGATATGGGTTTTATTGCATTATTCACGATTCTGTAATTCATTACGGGGAAAATCATCATTCTACATTTCAACTTTAGTACAAAACATCATTTCTAATACTAACTCGAATTTACTATAAATCCAAATCTCTCGCACATCATATAAGATTTAATACAATTTAAAAAAAATTCATTCGTTCAAATAAATGTGGAACAATAAATCTCCCTTTAATTCAAATAAATGTGGAAGAAATAGATGTGTGAAACAATATTGTTAGTTGAGTTCAAATAACATGTTAGGAAGAATATTGTGATAACATCATTTGGAAGTATTTAATAATGTTAGTCCTTTTCTTCATGGCACTGGGGTATGCTGCATTCAGAGTCATTTGTATACGTCAGCGTTAGGGCTTCAACTCCTCTTCACCGCCAGGCACCATCATCATTGCAATGTGCTACATTCTTAAAATTAGACTGAATTAATTGAACGCGAACGATGAAGAGGTGTATCAATTGCCTACCCTGCCATCCATTTTTTCAGATAGATGAAAATAGGTATGGGTGTTATTGTGTTATCATGATTCAATAATTAATTTCGGAGAAGATTATCATTTCCAAACTTTAGATCCCAATGCGAGTTTAGTACAAATTTCTTGCACATCAAATTAGGTTTAGTATAAATAAATGTTAAGAAGTTTTCTTTCATTCAAATAAATGTAAACAATGAAGCTCCCTTTAATCCAAATAAATGTGGAAGAAATAGATGTGTAGAATAATATTGTTAGTTGAGTCAAAATAAATGTTACGAAGAATGTTGTGATAACGACATTTAGAATTAAGTATTTAATAATACCGTCATTAATATCGTCCTTTTGATTATATTTGGTGTCATCTTTTGATTATGTACATGACCAAACATTAGTATTTTTTTGGTAGAATAATATCATGTCAATATTATGTCTTGTGAACATTTATATTTAATAACTGCACACAATAATATTTATCAATTGTTAAAAAAAATGAACAATTATTGTGAACATTTTATATTTTAAAAATTGCACAACTTTGATGCAAAAAATGGACAATTTGTTGTGAACATTTGTATTTTAATAATTGCACAATAATATTGGATCATTATTATTATTAAGAAAAAATAACCAAAAAAAAAGGCAAAAAGTCGTAAAACCTACTAAACTTTCTCAACTGACTAACTTTGCCATTAAACTTTTTTTTCTTTATTGTACACAAATTGGTCATTTGACTCTCAAAACTATGGACTATTGACTATTCCATTTATTTTGAGCATTAGAGTGGTTGTTATATGCAAAAATGTGAGAAGCACTTGAGTTTTTCAAGGGATAAAAAGTCCAAAGATGACAAGTTTGTTCAGTGGTAGAATTAATAGTTTGTCAAAGATTTAGTTTCTTTGTAGGGACAAAGTAAAATTTTTAAAAAGTTATTTTCTATTTGGTAGACCAAATTAATAGTTTAAAACATTTATGATACCAAAATGAATTTTTCAAAATGTGTCTTCTCCTTCCCTTACTACTCTTCGCTACTCATTCCACTACCTCTGCCTTTTTCTCCTCCTCCATTCTCTCCCATTCTCTTCTTCCACTCTCTACACTAGCCCTCTTCCAGTCCCTATGCCTCCTACTCCTTCATTCCAATCGCCACCAACTCCTTCTTCTTCAGTCCCTACTCCACTCCTAGCTACTGTCACCCATGCCTTTTCCTTCAATCCCTCCACCACCCCCTCATTTAGTTCCTCTGTCTCCTCCTCACACCACCCCCTCATTTAGTTCCTCTGTCTCCTCCTCAATCTCCTTATCTAATTATTCTCTTCATCTATTCCTTATGCAATTTCTCCGCCATAGTCATTTTTTAGTCAATCATTTAATGAAACAAAACCAGGAAAAACGAGAAGATCAATCTAAGATAACGATTATGGTAGATTGACAATTATGGTGGCTAGCCATGGAGGTTTAGGGACAAAAACAAAACCTATCATCTTTTGACTCTTTTTACTAATAAAAAAAATTACACGTCTCTCACGGAGATAATGGTTGACTTAACACCAAAAATAGACAAAAGGGCCTCTAGGTGACGATTTTGTAAACTAGGTGGCTATTTTGGTTACAAAAAATGTTTAGTGACCAAACTTAGTAATATCGAAAAGTTTAGCGCGTTGTACGTCCATTTGATAAAAAAATAAATAACATTGGACAACTTTATTGTTGGGAAAAATTACCAAAAAAATGGAACAATTGTCAGGACAAAAGAACCAATTCAATTTGGTGAATGACAAGAAGGGATGAGAGTTTAAATGTTACTATACTTTATACAACAAGAGTCATTCGGTGCAATTTTGGTATAAAAACTTTCTTCTAAGAAATGTCTTTTATTCATTTTCTTTCCTAGCAAATAACTACGCATTATCAGTTAAAACAAATTTATTTTGACTACACACATTAACTACATTTGAACAACTTTTATTGTTGTGATAACTTCATTTATCCCTGAGATTTGACCATATTATCAATCCATCCTGTAGTTTAATAAAATTACAATTAACTCCCTTGAGTGGTCAAACATTTAACAAATGCATCCCTACCATTAACTGCTATTAGTATACATGTTGGCATCAACAAAAATAATTTTTTTTACTTCTAAAATATCTTTCTTGAAGTCTAATATATTTTTCTTTAGTCAAAACGATGTTGTTTTATTTTGATAATTCTTCAACACCAGCTATACCCAAAATCCGAACTCGCTAAACCCAAACTCCTCATTTTCCCTTCTCTTGCCCCAAATCCATATCCATCTCAACCCAAACTCATCTTGCTCCGCGGAAAATTCTTGAGTAGACCAAGGTGTATGGCTCTGTCATGCACCTTATGGTCCTTATTTATTCACATAACTTCTTTTTTTTTTTTTTAAAAAAATTCTAAGGTTTCAATCTTCTTACTTGGGCTATGTGATTAATTCATGATCGTAAGGTACATGTACTTGGTCTACCCAAAAATTTTCCCTTATCCACACTTTTCTCAACCACCAAAGCTAAACCTCCTCCTCCTCTAACCCTTTCTCTTCCCCTTCGTCTTTTTCCCAACCAAATCCAAACCCTTTATCCTCTTTCCCCATCTCCTCTTCCAACCACCAACACTTTCCCCTCCAAACCAAATTTGAATCCACGCCCTTCTCCTCTATTGCCCTTCCAATCACCAACACTTTACCATTCGAACCAAATCCATACCTCTCCCTCCTTTTCTTCCTATATCAACAATCAAAATCCACCACTAAAAGCCTCCCAACACTGCACTTCAACAAGGAGACATTTGATGGTATAGTGATATTTTGGTGTTAAGAAAATAAAGGTGAATCAATATAGGACTAGGATTTGTATTTTACGGGAATAAGATTGAAGTAGAGTTTTAAGACATAGGACTTGGGAAAATGAAGGGTTACGGGCTATTGGTGGTAGTGGTAGTGGAGGAGGTGGAGGTAAAGGGTATGGTATTTTGTGGTGAGAAAAAAGTGTAGGAGTAAATCGACAAAATAAAAATGTTTGAAAGCTATTCATAATTTTAGAAAAAATAATAAAAGGGTAGTTTAGTTTTTTTTTAGGTTTTGTTAACAGATGTTAGTGACATGGGAGTTTGTAATTTTGTCAAATCACAGGAATGGATTATGTAGAAGCCCAACAGCGTCAAAAGCTTGCCGCTCAAATCCTTTTTATCCTCTTTGAGCCCGTTATAGTGTGATCTACACTGCTTTGAAAGTATCAGTAGTTTCATCCTCGTGATGGCATACTCTGATGGCGGCCTGGGCATTCGCATTCCCACATCGAGTACAACCGATGCAGGTGAAGGTGAAGGCGCTGCTGTACCCGATGGTGGTGCCATTGATGCATCTCCGGCGACCCCAACATCTTCAATTGCCAAATGGAATTCATTTTTTTTTTTTTTGGGAGGGGGAGGGTGTTTTCTGGTGCAAAGAAAGTGGCTGGTGCAAGTGTGGTGTTGTTGTGTTGTTAGAGCAACATATGGGGACTGGCTTGCTGGCAAGTGATGTTGAAGATTTGGGATTTCCAAAATTAGTTTGCTTACTGAGATTTCCGATGTTGATGTTCAAAGGCCTGCTGCTGCCGCCGCCTCTGCCTCCTGCTACCGAATATGACATTCTTGGCGGGTCAAGTAACAGGTTTGACGCATATGATATGATTAGCTTCCCAGTTACTGACTTCTTTTTCCTATGATATGCTTAATCAATATTATTGATTTACTAATTAATCATCTATACGCATTTTTATGTAACGACAAGTAATTAGGGATGCGTTCTTTGAATTACTCAACTTGATTTACTTTAAATGGACAGGCATTCATCTTTAAATGAACTGACATCTTTAGTTGGTGTAATAAATAAAGGTTCAATTTTTTCTCAAATGACATGTACTTATTTGAGTTCCTGTCCTACCTTATTATATATGGCCCTTTTTTCTTTTTTCTTTTTTTTTTTGAATTAGATATGGACTGTTTTTTTTTTTTAGTTTAATTTTATGGTTTAATTCAGCTTTGAAGATGTGAACTGCACCAACTTGTATGTAAAACGGTTGTCTAACACTTCTTTCAATTATCAGTACCAATGGCACTAACCGCTGGAATCTTGACATTAGAAACAATTTGCATTTCTGACAGTTTTGTTGGTCAACAATTGGTTTTTAGGATAATATGTGTGTGTGTGTAATTTAACGTACAATTGAAGTGATGTACCAAAAGAGAAGCGTATAGACATTTCTCGTTGAATTTAATGAGAGACATGGTTAGTCAAGTTGCACCTGATTGAAGACTCAACATTTCTAATTTCACAGTCATTTTTGATCTAGATATCACATTTTTCCCACTTTGCTAATATGGATACTAATAGAATAAGTATATGCTAAGAATGAGCATAGAATGTCAATTGAGATTCCTGTCTTAACATGAGCTTTGGATTGGGAAGTATATACTTATCATACGAGTAAGCTAGGGAGGTTATCAATCTGTTTCTTATTCCTAATTGGCGGAAATGTGGAACGTTAAATAGTTACTCAGTCATCACATATAAATGGTTGTGCATGGAAATCCAAAAACACCACTACTTTTCATTCTAATTACTGCAATGATGAAATTGCTTTGTCCTGGCTATGCCTTGTAGGTTATATATAGAACTTTGAAACCAAAATGGAATCAGACCTTATGAGTTTACTGATGACGGCAGTCCTTGGAGTTGCATGTCAAAAACAACTGTGCTCTGCTGCCTACATCATGCATAGGTGATTCTTGAGTAGTAGAATACAAGAGAGTAGAAGGCACCAGTTACAAGCTACAAGAAATGTTTAGTTGTTAGTTACTACTTAATTACTAAGGATAGGGTCTCAAAAAATTTTCAAGCTCTATATTAAATTAGTCGTGTATATATGGATGACAGAAATATATGCCTTTGCAGCCATTATTTGTTGCTTTCTGGATGATTCAGTTAAATCAAAATTGGGCTGCTGAGGAGGAATTTTGAGGTCTGTAATTTTTTTGTTCATAAATAGAAAAGCAATGAGTGGAGGTCTAGTTTGGCAGAGTTTGCTATACATTGTTGTAATGAAGTTGAGTGGAAACTTTACTTTCCTAATTGGACTGTAGAGGTACGTAGTCACCTCAATTAATCCCTTGTACAAGAGTGTTGATATATATGAAATTCTGAGTGTTTGACAAAAATTGTTGCAGATTGGAAGAAAATTAATAGTATAAGGAAATTTTGGGGAACCAAATTCGAGAGTTAAAGTGAATTGAATATAGGGATCTGGAGAATTTTTTTTATTTTGTATTATTATTATTTTTTTATAAATATATATATTCCTTTGATTCCTTTTTCTTTATTTAACTTTTCCAACCTCCAGCAAGGCCATGAATCAATGATACGAAGCCAATATACTAAAAATATTTTCTCACTTCTTTTCGGGTATCTCTGGCCGAAAAAAGAAAGAAGAAAATTTACTCAAATTTTGAGGAGAGATTAGTGGTTCTATTCAAAACCCAAATATTTTTGTTCCTTTTTTCTTCACAACTTTCCTTCTGTTCTTTTGTCCATTTCTTTCCCCCTCACTCTAGGTTGTTACTCCCTTGTTACCTATATATACACATGTACATGTACACTTTTTACCCACTAGAAATCTTTTCCTACCTTTTCAACGCAATCACGTACAGCCAGTTTGAGAGTATAGTGCACTCTATTTTTTCTTTTTTAATTTATAACTCACTTTTGTGTTTTATTATTAACCTTTTCGTTCAATGGCTTTATGTTAACATATATTTTGTAGCCTGTACATGTTTTATCCATTATAGAGTACGTACATGATCAGTTGCAAGTTCTTGATGTGTTTGCCAAAATCGAAGAATGGGTGGGTGGGGGAAAAAAGTGCTGCTGGGTGAGAATGGTGCCGAGCCGTGAGAGGTTGATTTGGATTCGGGAGCATTGCTTTATAGAGTAATACTACTAGTTTTAAATGTGTTTTAGATGAATGGCAACACATTTGGCCGGCTCTCTTTTTGGACAGAAAAAAGAGAGTTAGTTTTTAGCATATTTTTCAATCATCTTTCTATGTCATATACATCAAAGGAGATTGTGTTAAATTGTGATGATGATGGAAATATCATGTATACCACAAAACCAAGATCCCCACCACGGGGACGAAGTTGTTGTTACAAATTGTGGTACAAATTGTGCGTAATTGATTAACTTTTAAAATATATATATATGTGCGTAATTGATTAACTTTTAAAATATATATATATACCCACAGTGTGTGTATGTGTGGGTCATCCGCTGAGGTCATGATCGATCATGAAGGCTTCGAATAGTGGATGGCCAAAAGTTAGGAGAGTGAAACAAATAATTTATTATTACATCTTGATTGAATTTAGTTTTATGCATTTGGTAAACTTTTAATTATTATCTGATAGGCTCTTTTTTTTTTTATAATAAATATATGGCTAGCAAACGATTACTAGGCATTCTACAATTACTATATTTATTTTAGGGATTTTTTCAAAAACCTCCCCGAAATTTATGTTAATATCAACTAGTACTCTCGAAATTTAAAAAAATTCTCACAAATCTCTCTTTACTTTTGATTTCTTGTAACATGGAAGTCCAATTAAAAATAAATTATATAACAACTCAGTTTGGAATACAAAAACTAATTTTATTCCAATATTACCTCGTTGTTGACCCTTGGTTCATTTAGCATCAAAATTTTTAGATTCGTTGGGGAAAAATTTATGTCATGCAAATTTAATTAATTAAAAATGGCAATTAATTAATTTTGTATCATATTTTACTTCTATGTTTTGTTATATTTACATGCTTTTTGGATTCAATTTTAATTCGAGAGGGTTTGACCATATATCTGTCATTCCAAATTAGACAAAATTATAATGAATATTTCTATCGATAAAATTAGGAGGATAAGATGTATTATAAATATAATAAAATATAGAATTAAAATTTGATACAATATTAATTAATTTCTATTTGTTGATAAATTAAATTAGCATATCACACCATTTTCTTCCGACTATTCTAATCAATCAAATTTTGACACCAAATTAACTAATGAGTCAACTAATGCGTAAGATCAGAATACAAATTAAATTCTCTATCCTAAAATGAATTTTTTTAATACTATTGTTTTTGAATTGCTGCTTAGGAAAAGTGTGAAATTTTTAAAGCTTCAAGAGTAGTATACAAAATATGCACAAACGTCAAGTGAGATTTCTAAAATAATCCATTTATTTTAAAGTGATTGGAAAGATATCATCTCAATTAATATGACGATAATTGGCAAATTTAGTGCTATGTCATAATTTGCTTTGAGGTGCAGCTAGCGTGCATTACAAGATCGTTCAGATCATTGAAGTTAATACCCTTTTAATAGTACCATCGAAATTTTATGTTAACACTATATTGCATTGATAATGATAATGAATTAAAATATAGTATGTTAATACATCTAAGAAGCAACGGTCTCTTACGAGTGTTATGAACAAGAGGGTATGTTGAATATATATAAATTAGGTTTCATTACAATTAACATGTAGGAAATTTTTATGTTGGTTTACTAGAGAACATTATAGGTAATCTATACATGATAACTAATACGTCTTGTTAATCAAAACAATTAGACTAGTAAGGTAATTACCTAATTTAGTAGATTAATTAGGGTTATTATAATATCAATCCTATATTTTCATATCAAAATATAATATTTACATATTTTGACATCCACCCCAAACTCAATATGGTAGATTTAAAATCAAATTGAGTTTCAAAGCAAAATTTGAAAATAGAAAATTGAACTATGACTAAAATGAAATCAAAATTGATTGAAAATCCAAACTTGAAACTAACAGAACCCGAAGGTTAAAAATCTGAGAGAAGAGAACCCGAAAATTAAAAATCGAGAGAATCCAAAAGTCCAAATTCGAGAGAACTCAAACCGAAGGTTGATACTATGTTAGGAATAAGAAAGTATGTTGAATATGGGACTCATTATAATTGATAGATAAGAGCTTTTATGTAGTTTTACAAGAGAACATTGTATGTAATTTATACTTGGTAACTCTTGTTAATCAAGACAATTAGACTAGTAAGGTAATTACCTAATTTAAGGGAACAATTAAGGTAATTATAATATCAGTCATATATTCACATACTATAATATAATATTTACATATTTTGACAACAAAAAAAATTGTAAAACTAGTTGTTTATTAATACTACTTTTGTACTATTTATATTGTTACCATTTAACTTTTTAAGTGAATTTATCAAACTTTCAAAATTTAATTTTGTACAAATTTTTTTAACTTTTTCAAAATTATAAGTTTACATGTGTTATTATTTTATATAAATTTTTACTTTTGTTAAAAGAAAATTTAATTAAAATTAAATAAATTTATATGAACTTTTTATTATAAAATTGATTTGTTTGATTTTAAGTTAAATTATAACAAATAAATAAGACGGAGTGAGTAATTAGCCATGTGCATATGGATGACAGAAATATGAATTTGCGATTTGATGCTTAGCGGATATTCAGCCAAATCAAATTGCTGTAGATTGGAAGAAATTAATTATAATATTAAGGTAATACTGTTCCGAGAGTGGAGTGAATTGAATACAGGGATTTTGGAGAATCTTTTATTTATTTTATTTTATTTTTTTTAAAAAAAATTTCCAAAATTCCTTTCCGACCATTTCTCTTCATTAGGCTTTTTCCGTCCCCTTTTTCAACCTCCCGCAAGGCCTGCTCTCAATGAACCTACGTAATAAGAATATATATGAAAATTTTATAATTGTATTTAAAAAATTTATGCGTATAAATTTTTAAGTATAAGAGATAGTTATTAAATCCGATCTGATATAAATGTTGAATCCGTATTAATTAGTGAATCAATCATGAGTTTAAATTATGTAACACTTTTGAATAGATAAAAACCAAATTCATTAACTTTCAACGATTTAATGACTGAACCAAATAAACAAGGAATTCAGAGTTTTTTATTTGGAAGAAAAAAAAAATTATTCAACTCCACTCTAGGAGTCAACAACTCAGTGGCTCAACCATGTAAACTTGTACTCCAAAACTTTCCAATTTGTAAGAAAAAATTTATTCAACTCCACAATAGGAACCAAATTCGTAACCATACATTTCAGCAAATTTCATCTTATAAATTCTTTCGGTAATATGATGTATCCTATATAAAATGTTAAGAACGCTTTAACTTTTTAAAATTATTCATTATTATTATATTTTTTGAGATAAAATGCACCCATTAAAATTTATCGTTGTTTTTCCCATATACTTACTATTGTTAAATATACAATTATATAATGCAAAGTAACTAATGTAAGAACTAAAAAAAAGTGTAATTTCTATTATGTAAGATTATACATTATAATTTATCTTATTGTATTAGTTAGTTTTACAATTACATTACTATAAGAAGATAAAATTAACTGTTCCAATCTATTTTGTTATAAAATTTTAAATAAATAATTAATTATTCTAAAATACTTTTATAAAAAGTGATCGACAAGACCACCGTGAAAGATTAGGAACTCATGATTTAATATTATTTTGTGAGGTCAATGGTAATGTTTTTAAATGAATTTCCAATTATTAATAAGAATCTTTTGTGCAGCCATTCAAGAAAAGTCAAAATGCCAAAGTTAATAGTTCGAAACAACTTGAAATGGCAACCATGCTTCACATATACTCACGGATATCAGTTTTATTGCCTCCCACCTCAGAGAACAAGTGTTAGAACCAGGCCAAAAATTGGAAGTGTCCGGCTATGAAACAAATAATGATCATGACATCTAGTCATGTGCTTGATTGAATTTAATTTACTTTTATGCATTTGACAAACTTTTAATTATTATCTTTAGCTTTTTTTTTTTAAATAAATAAATGGATGGCTAGAAAACAAATATACTAGCATTCTGGAATACTACTGTGCTTTATTTTAAGGTGATTTGAAATAACCACCTTAGTTAATATGACAACCTCTTGGCGGATTTAGTGGTTTATATATATTACTATAATATGCTTTGAGATAGAATTAGCATGAATTAAACGTTATGGTATCTATAGAAATATTTTTGCAGTTTGTCGCCCCCAGTCAAAATTAATGATCTTAAACCCAAAAAAAATAATAACTATAGAATTAATGATATACTATAGAGCTCAGTAGGAATAGGTTACAACATATATCTTGCTAGTTTGTACTAAGATCTCACATTTAGCAAAATAATACTACTACTTTATATATTTCATTTAAAAGTATGTTTATTTTTTATCCCACTTGAAAAATATTATGCTGTCTAATATGAATGATCAAATTTTCATCATTGTCAATTCAAAAAAATTTTAAATTGATCGTCTAAATCCGTAATAAGTGTTATAAACTTCTTAGTTTAAAATCACCCCTATACTAACGGTGAAGATCGATGTTCAATTCTTTAGTTTTCCCATCTTTTCAGTGCAATATCATATTCTAGAGTTAACCAATTCATATGGGGAAAAGAGAGAATTACGTTGGCAGAACAGCTGACAACAACCAACTTGAAATGAATTGACCATATTTCGCACAGTGTATTACTATGCATCCATCTTTCTAGTTGAATATTCCAACTACACAATTCTCTTTTCGTTAATATGTACTCCAAAGCCTAATTGAGCTCATTGCCTAAATCCTGAATGAACAAAGAGATAATTATTGACAGATCCATCGGCTAAGAATTGAGTGCCAAGTAAACCAATCCCGAGCTCAATAATTCCTCCGTTTACAAAATAAATATTATTTTATATAATTTGTTTTGTGCTAAAATATCTGTCATTTTAAAAAATCAAAAAAGTATTAAATGATATTTTTTAACTTTTATTCTTAATACTATATCGATGAAGGGTATAGGATTGTGTAGTTGGGATATTAATATAAAACGATAATTTAGTCACTTTAAATTATATTTTTAATAAAATTTATGTAATTTAATAAGTTTTTTAATCCGTATATTTCAACCAAAACTCCTTATTTTGAAACAGAGAGAGTATATACCAATATTGAGAGATAAGAAAAATATAAATCCAGTTTTTACCAGCAGATCCATTTATATCAATTACTGTTCGGAGAAAAAAATAGCATTGTGAGTAAGACTTGTCAGAAAAAATATAGAATCAACAAAGTATGCTTTCACCACTGTAAAATTTTATGAGAAAAAGAAAATATTTATGCTACACTTAACCTACGTGGTACAGCACATATAAACAAAAGGAACGATCAAAATGTTTAAAGCAGATTCTATTTTGTGATTAATTCAAGTACCGCTTGAAAAAAAAAAAAAAAATGAAGTATAAAAGGTGTATTAGTTAATTCGGCATTTGTTTAAATATAAATTTTGCGACCACCCAACATAATCATGAATCAAGAGTTAAGAATATTCTCTTGTAGTCAGTCAACTGTACGTACGAAATTTTTTTTTGGTCATTTGTAATGTGTTACAGTTAAGTATTAATCCTAACCTTAATCAATTTCTAATAATCTTATTATATATAAAGGGAGAGTTTCATTTAGTATGGTGGTCTTTCTCTTTGATTTTCTAATTAATTATTAAAAAAAATTAATTTTAAAAAATAACTATCATCAAGTCAAAATTAAAAAAAAAAATACCATCAAGTAACAAAAAAAAAAAGATTTAAAACTACTTAATTCTTTAATTATTTATAAAAAAATTATATCTTAAATTTATTTTAAATTTTTTTCTAATTTAATAATACCAAATTATTTAATTAAAATTTATTTATAATTTTTCTTTTAAATAACACATAGACTATGTCAAAATCAACCAGTATACTAATAATCTTTCTAAAAAAAAGTTCATATACGATAGTAATATTTTTAGTTTACCGATGATAAGCCGTGCCGTCACAACTATCTATCAACGTTGCATGCAGTTTCCTGAATCTACTGCACAGAATCAGTTATTATAGGATTATCAAGTACTTTAACATGATTAACTAATGCGATCACTTTTCTTAAATAGATCATTAACTTGCATCAAATTTATCGCAAAAAACCATAAAATAAATGACGCCGCAGCTTGGAATGATAATATGCATGAAATCCTTTTTCACATAATCAACGTAACCAAAAAAAAATCCAGCAATCAATTATTTATCCAAATCAATGATTCAAAATATTATCAATTAATTCTCTTTGAACAAGAGTTTCTCATGAAGTTTTGAACAAATTTGAAACAATAATATTAGTACAATTAAATCTAGAAAGCTCAAAGTATGCAATATCTTTTTGCAAAAAAAAAATCCCTCAATGGTGTAGAGGGTTTGGACCAGTTGGAACAAGGCGTTTTTCAATACCGTAAAGTGGATCAAGCTCTCTTGGATCATCAGGCGGGTCGTGCTCGACTGGAATATGTCTCCGATGATGATAAACAGTGACATGAAGATGTTCAAGGCGGCGGCGGCGGCGGTGGTGATGCATAAATGGAGTGAAGTCAAATTTGCTTGCCATCAATGATTTTCTGTTGTAGTGCGAGGTGGTAGATATATGGTGCATGTTTCTACTTTTTAGCTTGAAAATATTGGTGTCGTTGATCCCCCATCCATGCAAAAATAACAAGAGAAAATAGACCCAAAGAATGATAAACAAGAAATGTGCAATAATATTCTTCAAAGACATATTAATGTAAGAAGAGAAAAGGGAGAAAGAATGGAAATGGAAAGAGGAAAATAATGTTGCAAAAAGGGATGAGAATATGAACTTTGTTTCTTGTACTTTAGGGGTAGACTAATTAAAAGGATTTGCAAGATTCACAAATTTGAATGATAGTGTAGACTAGCATGAGAATTGATGTTGCTGAAGATTGCTTCCATGAGACTCACATTAATTTTGGCACTTTTTTGTTAAATTAATTAAGGACGGATGAGAAAAGAGTGGATAGTGTTAATTAAGAGGATTGTAAGGTCCAAATGCTGCGGAGAGGGAGCAAATTGTCGACCATTTCTCCAATGAAATCATGCTTTGCGTTCAAGAAATATAGGTGACTTTAAGCCTAGCTTATAGTCAAACAGTGAATTATATATGCATGGGGAAATGGAATGTCCCAATAAGTAAAATGTAAACAAATAAATTAAGTACACCTAATATCCTCTATACCATTTTAATTTATGTTATGTTTGGATTGATGAATTTTTAGAAGAAATTAAAATTCACTTATTTGTTGGAGGGATTTGTAAAGTTAAAATGGATAAATTTCAAATTTATCTAAATTAAAAAATTATTTGAAATCCTTCGTTTCAAACTTTTTGATTTAAGTGAATCTAAAATCCATCTATTTCAATCTTATAAATTCCTCTAAAAAATAAATTAATTTCAAATCTTTCCCAAAACCATCTATCCAAATGCAACCTAACTTCATTTTGCCAATTCTATCATTTTTCTTGAACAATTGCATCCATTCAACTTTTACAAATTTCATTTTGTCGTCTCATGGACTCATGGTATTCACTTGAGTTGCGCACTATATTTTTCTGGTTTTCTTTCTCAATGCCATTACTACCATATTACCATCAACTGCTAACAATGCGAGATTATTACTCTAATATATGCCAATTCTACACTAGCACAAAGCAAGAGGCAATTTTCTGTTAATTTTTTCATATCACACACAAAGACACGTAGAAAAGAGAAATTATATTAGACTTCTTCATTCTCTAAAAGAAAGTTCAAGAAAACAACTTTGATGTTTGTATTAGTATTTTTCTTGTAGTATGTCGAAATAGGACATAATTGAATAAGTACTCATTAATATCAACAAAAAAGAAAATTACTTCTCTGTGCCAAATTAAAGAAACAATATGACATACTACTAAATATGGATATAATAAGTATAAAGACATACAATATCTATATTTTAAGATAACAATTTGACCAACTTGACCATGTACACTTGTGTGTTGGAAGTTAAAGACATATTTAATTACTCCTTCATCATAAAACATTTATAAATATTTGATATACAAAAGATGTTATTCGATCGTGTAAAAATATATTCAAAATGTATATATAATTACTAAAATTTAACATTTATTATAACTTACTTTACAATAAGTTTAATTAATTTCTAAGTTATCAAGTTCATGTAATTATATTTGTATTTATCATAAACATAATTTTTGTTCTTACAATATATTAAAAAAATTTGCCCTAAGGCCATTGGTTTTCAGGCTCCACCCCTGTATCCAACCGAACAAGGATCCTCTCCATTTAGGGAATAAATGAAAGATCCTTCATATACCTCTCTAAATGAGTGACACCTCACTATTTACTTAAATTAAGGGTTGGATTTTATCCACATCACTATTTTACTATTTCTAATATTCAAAACTACGTAGTTTCAATCATTACTTTATATATATAACAAATTTAATTTTAAGTATAAGAAAAAAATAAATACTTAAGAAAATGTAGTGAATTTATAATATTATGTTACTCTAATTTAATGACCTGCTAAAATTTTTGTTATAAATTTTTATTTGTTGCAAGAAATCAATTACGTATATTTTTTAATAAAATAGTTTGATTAATTTTCTTAAATGACAATGATTTTTAAATTTAATTAATTATCAAAAAGAAGGAAATGAAAACAACGTAGTTTTGTCGTAAAAATTTATAGAAATGATGATTTGACAAATAGTTCACAATAGATTATGTATTTAGATGATATGTCACTCATTTAGAAGAAAAAATAAAAAATCCTCTATTTACTCCCTATAGGAGAGGATCCTTGTCCCCATCCAACCATTTACCTCAAAATGTTTATGAGCAAGTAATTTATCTTTTACTGAAAGGAAAATATTTAGGTAAATCCGATTTTTGGTTTCGCTTGTAGACCTTGTGGTCATGTTTAAATTTTAAAAAATTTTACTTACATGATATCATAGATTCTCTAAAATTTACTCATCTATATCACAAGATTTATAATTAAGACAAAAAATCGGGTCTACCTAAATATTAATCCTACTGAAAATGGGCACTGTGCCTTTTCCAGAAAAC